>CAJQUW010013486.1:0-82456 GCA_907163375.1 Prostheceraeus crozeri
CGTAATTTGCGTTTACCCATTTCAATTCTTTATGACACAATCTGTATGCAATCGATCTTCCAGCGATGGTATTTCATCCAAATTGACAAAATATTCCATCGGCTTCGGTATCATGTCATCATTTAAACACTTGTCTGAATATCAGATTAGTTTAATTTTCTGCCGCTGTTTGTTTCCTGTCTCAGAAAAGTGCGATGTCTTGCATCGAAGTTTAATATGCCAGATATACCAAGCATTCTCTTAGTACTAATGCTTTCCAAATCATTGAAAAAAGTATAAAGCGTCATTCAATAATTCCTTATCATGCATGAGTTAAGTCTAAATCAGTCCATGCATTTGAAATAATTACCATTACTTTAAAATCATTGATTGAATCGGTACGGTGCGTAAGTTGATAAGGGCGTAAGTGATAAAATGTTGGTATTTTGAAGGAAATAGCCTATCACGCAGAGTCTCTAAAATGTCTATGACATAAATTTGCTCCTGATAGTCAACTGTCTACATTTACATAAAATGCCGCCGAGAAGTTTGATCATTTGAACATTAATTGGGTAATTGCAATGACTACGAAGCAAAAGAGACTGTATTGATGCTTGATGGTCATATTGCTTGTCGTATTTGCATTACTGCAAAACTAAATGGGGATGAATTGAATTTCCAAGTGTCACATAAGTCAACTGCGTTTCTAGAATATCGACATTTATAGAAAGGACTTTGCATAGCGTGTCAGATTGTGATTACAATGATTGTGCAATAATTACTGAAGTCCTTATAAGGATTGACAGGCACTCACATCGGTCAACGAGTTTTGCGCTTACAATAACAAAGGATGAGCAAAACATAGATAAAAAGTAAATCTGTGTTATGAACAATCGAGAAAAATAGCACAAGGTAAATAGGCTCGTATTGAAAATAACCAATAGGTCACATTTCTGGGTCTGTTAACATTTTTCACACTCCTAAGTCCAAGCCATTAGAGAAGTGCACGACCGCGTCGAACCGCACGTGCATCGCACCTGCGTCTGAGTGCGGCTACAGATACAAGCGAATCTAGACTAAAAATCTCCCAGCCGTTTCAGACGGCATGATCTGTGAGAGAAGTATTTGAAACATTTTTACCAAGGCTGGGACCGGTTAATTTTTTGTGGACGGTTACAGGTACAGGTAAGATTCCGTCTCCATGGGGAGGTAGGAGTTCATGTTACATGAAAATGTTTTAAGATCGCCTTTCGGATGGTAGTTCCTTTCGTCCTTCTGTGAGTCCAGTTCTTGATATCGTCAGTGTAGATTCGCCTTTGTCTTCCTGTCGCTTTTGCACCATTGATTTTACCTTCCACCATCACACGCCGGTTAACCGGTTGAAATCGGTTAAATGAGGATTCCTGGTATTTATTTAGCTGTCAAAGTTTATCCACATTTCATTCATTATCACAATTCTTCATTCACAATTATCGACAATATTTCATTATTCAAGATAAATCTAATCAAACGTCGTAACCGATTTAAACCGGTGAAGAGAAAGTGTAACCGGTTACCTGGTTATTCGGTTGACCGATCAAAGCCTTGATTTCTACAGCTATTGAAAATTCACCCAACCCTTCACAACTATGTTTCGTCTGAGGTGTCTCTTAACCACATTTAAAGGGATTCAACCCGGCTGTGTTTCTGAGTTTGTGATTTCGCCCGTTTATGCTTGTAGCTCATGGAAGGTGATATTTCAAGATCTAGGTGAAAAGTCCCGCCGATTTGCTGTAATTAAGCCCCATTAGATGAACGACTTCAGCACGTCTGCATTATTGGATTCCTCATATAAACTGGTTCATGAAGCATCACGGCCATGACAGGCTCCCCATCCTCACTGTGGACCCGAGAGAGCAGATCCTCGATCGGCAACTGTCCCACCACTCCTGCACACGACCCGAGAGAGCACGTCCTCGCGGCCACACGGCTTCGCACTACTGCACAGGATACCGAGAGGGTACCAGTCGGGATGCCTGCAGAGTACAGACGTCTGGTCATCACGGTTACTCAATCGTGGGCAGGTGAGAACAAGTACAAGTTGTTGAGTAAGTAAGTATGAATAGAAGACATGCTACCTAACTGAGTTGGCTGGAGCTGGTTTTGCCACACGGCTTGATACAAAATAAATTCGGCTGACTTCGGCTGTGTATTTTCGAAGCGCGCACAGCTCCTCACTGCAAACTCCCACTACTGATTTATGGAAATTCAAGTCTGAACTTTTACGAACTAAAAAGCAACAACATTTGGGCAACAAGCGTGTGCAGATAGTAAATCAAGGTTATTGAGAAGCCATGACAAATATTTCGAGATGAATCAATTTCGAGTTGCATTATTAATTAAGTGATTGTCATACAGTCTTAGAATTAAGTCTTAGAACAGTCTTAGTCATACGTCTTTTGGAAGTGTCATTTAACAGAATCAACAGAGAGACAAGTAGACACAGAATTAGATCGCCCTAGCTTTTAAGTTTACTGGAAGTGCAGACTAATTCAAACCGCTGGCACTTTCAGGAACTTGGTAAGTGGAATTCCTAATGCGTTCAATCATGCGTCGCTTGCGAATTGCTGTAAATTCCTTCAAAATGCTTCGATCGCCACGATTCCTTCAGATTCGAGGAATTCAGGTATTTGCAGATGAGTTTTCTCGATAATGTTGGTCCGTCTGATTCTTAGCTTAGAAATTGGCAGGGGTGAGAAATTCTGCTCATTTCATCTCTTCGTAGGATTTATGAATGAATGGTACTCTGACAGCGAGTACTCGATGTGTATGACACGCACGTTCACTGGGTGCTGTCTGAGGCAGCATTGCTTATTCATTGACGGCTTATTGATTGAGAGTGTAGACAGTGTGCCATCTACGGAGTCTGACGTGTGCAATTTCATCATAGCATACGAGATACTACTCTTCCCTTGCATTCTTATTCTGTGCAAGAAAGTCATCTTTGTACAAAATGCTGATTGGTATCGATGGCTGCCGTTCTTGTAACAGTGCACTCAAACACATGAAAGATGTAAGATTTGTATCAGACATGTGAGAAATATTTCAATTTTTTCCATAAGGTGAACTCATCATTAATGGGTGAAGAACAATTTCCCAGACTATTTTCCATCCAAAGATATGAAATATATTAATTCACGCTCATTATAAGACTGATACATTTAAAAAGTTTTGAGGAGAATACGTTCGACATTTATTCAGTATTATCAATTTGTATTCTAGATTAAGGAGCTTTGAATGATACTTTAGAGCTCCTAAGATGAAATCTGTCTTAATGTAATGAATGTCGGATACTTTGACACAACTTTGTTTGAAGTATCGATGTTGATGGAATAGATGAATTCATAATTAAAATTTAGCGAATCTTCTGAAATTCTATTCCTGTGAAAATTTACTGCACGTTTTTCTGTCTCGTCTACTTTATTCTTAGCAAGACCTTTTGACAATTTAGTCTTAATTATGCGTAAAACACATCTGTGTCAACATCTGCTTCAAGAAAATCATCAGTTTTATATCTACCAGGTTCCTGTCCAGAATTCTGTGCGACGTTCTCAATCATCCATCCCTTTTTTGTATAGTCCTCTTTAACAAATGTATCTTTTACAATCGACTTACTCCCTTTCTGGTTAAGTTTTAGACAAATTCAACTGCAAATTGCATTGCAAGACTTTCAATTGAAAGAAAATATAGTCGCTATAACTTACATATCAGTTACATTTTTAACTGTGTCAGGTCTTTCAGCACGAGAGCATATTGTTTTTTGCGCCGAATAAAACGGATTGCGACTCTTTGAAAGTTGAAGTTTAGAAGGGCAACGGCTGCCCTCCTTCTTAAAGTGAAAAGTATTTCCTCCCACCACGCTCACCTGATCTTTCATATTTGGTCCTCAAACGAAGACTGCATATCTGATTGTTCTTTTCATCACTGACCGAGCTGCTTCTCAATTTCTTCGAGCTGTTACGTTCGTGTGCTATTTTCAACTCGTTCGGCTCTCTGCAATGCAAGCTTCCAGAGCTCTCCACCCTCTAGCGTCATGTACACTTAAATGTATTTGTGGATCCAAGTATCTTTGGGAGAGCAAATGCGATCCATCTGAAACGGTGACTTTGAGACTGTAGCTTAACGAAAACGCAAATTCCGCTGTAAGCACTGCGGGTTAATTGTGAAAATAAACCTCTACCTTTTATAGCTTCAGGCACATGAGAAGTTGAAATTTGAAAATGGATGTATGTTTTATGATGCCCAACTTCCAGAAAATGTTGCTTGGACTATGACCACACCCATGATGACAAGAGATAAAACAGTGATTTGCTATTAAATGCCGCACCAATTTTTTCTTATCGAGACTATTATCAACATCGAGCTATACGGTTTGTCTAACTTAACATCTCATCCAATAATTGAATATCGTGGAAAACCATGAAAGGAGAATTTGATCTCAACAACACAGTAAAAGTGTCCGTTGAATTTCATGGAACTCAAACAGCATCAGATTTTGCAATTTTTTCAACTTCTATCCAATTAGTGCTTATGAGAAATTGATTGAATTCTAATTAAATTTTTTAGACGATATATCATCTTTTTATTAATACGCTCTTGAGAATTCAATATCTTTGCCTCTATCTAACTGAGTGGATGACGATGGGCCATTATTTTATCATTTCAAATGCATGAGTTCCCACCTCCAATTATGTGAATTTCAATGTGTGATTTCTATAGATCCGTTTCAATCCACTGAGTCTCTTCTATGAGTGCGCTTCAATCTTGATACTTTAAGCGAAAAACCTCATTTTTAATTTCGTCGAGACCAATTATGTTGAGAAATTCACATCCTGCAAAATTCGTTCGCTTGTCAAGCAAAGTACTTAGCTATCAAGATTTGTTGCGTCTCATAGATTACTAGACCGTATCAATGATACGAAATGGGACGATGCAGATAAATATTTTTGCATTCTTGTGATGACACGATAGAATAATGGCAGGATAATGGCAGGAATCAAAATCTAAGTGCTATTCAATTATGCCGTAAAGTGTATCTACGAGATGTTTTCAAGTATGACATATGTGACCATATAAGGTTAGGCCTGAGTGGTAGCAAGAGAAAAATACTGAAGTGAATTTTCATTGCCGGAAAATTCGCTCATTCAGCTTACTCTGCTGTTTGTAACATTTATCATGCCAAATATATGGACCACAAGCTCATGACAGACACTCTGTTAAAGTGAATGGGCATTGAATAATTTTTTATGATGTGCGCTCTATACTTCATTTTTGATTAATTTAAAATCTATTAGTCACATTAAGATCTAAATGTACAATCCTCTGCTGATGAAAACCATCATAATCCTGTCGAGGCCTTTATGACTGTGATCATTTAGGATTCCAGCCTGCAGTTTTAATGAATCTCTCTTTCGATAGAAACTACGAAACCACCCTTTACGATGTCAGAAATTACATACGCCGTGAAGACTGCTATTCACTGAAATCCCACTCAACGGAAAGCTTACTAATCGAAAGCCCATCAAGCGGAGGTCCACTCAATGGTAATTTACTCAACGGAAATCTCACTTATCGAAAGCCCACTCAGTAGAAACCTACTCAACCGAAGCCCATTTACCGGAAGACTGCTCAATGGAACATCCAGTTATCGGAAAATCTATATGATGTCTATAACATCACTATCATGTTACCATGTGCTCACAATATAACCTATGTGTTCTTTCATTTCTTCATTTGCAGGATACTTAATTTTTCTTGTTGTAACAAATCGAAACTGATATTCCTCTTCAAGCATTTTGTTTGATGTCTTCTAGCCTCAAAATTTCGGTCATGCAGCAATTCAGACATTGTAGCAAAGGTTTTGAATTTCAGATAAAATATTGAGCAAATTTGAGTTCAATTTTCTTTATTATTACTATATTCTTCACCATCAGAAGTTTCGTGATTAGAGTATTAAATAATAAAATATTTACTCATTCCACACAGGCAGGAAGCACTGATATCAACAAGACAACTGTCAATCAGTCTTGAGAGGTCTCCGAAAATGATGTTTTGGTTGGATTTTACAATGCAGCTTACAATAACGTTGAAGAAAGAGCAGTTCCGAAAGAAACTCTTTTCGTCCTGTTTGCTAGTCAGAATCAGGATACAAATGTCATACAAAATCAAAGAATTTCTTAACTTTCAGAAGCAAACTTCTAAAACCGGAAGCTATGCCAAATTTAATTATTTACGTCTATGAGGTGTCTCGCTTTTCAAAACTATGAGATTGAAATTTGATCATGGTCCATCAATATGGAAACTCATATTAGAGCAATCACGATATTCAACATGGGTACCGTAGATAAAAGAATTCCAGAATGCTCAGTCGATGCAATATGCAGAGCTATCAATTTCAAAGGAAAATCCGACTTATGAATGCCATTCACGATGACTAATGAAACAACAAATTAATTTGGCTTATTAACAAGAGGGCAATGAAGTAGTTTACTGATTTCAAAAGACGCTTAACATAAAAACCAATTTTCCCAACTGAGACACAAGCTTCTTGTCTATGATGTCAATGAATCTAAATTGACATTTCAAATCAAATGAAACTTGCGAATAAAATACTTTAGAGAAGAATACCTGTTAATCTTCAGTGTAACTGTCGCTGTGACATTCGTTCCGAAGCTACCTTCGCATTTCAAAGTGATGTGCCATTTGCTGATTTATTCACAATTTCTTTTTGGTCAGCTCAAATATCAATTGTATCGAATTTCATCGGTCTTGGGTATTAGTTGAACATATCGGAAGGATGATTTTAAAAAAGCCGCACATGCATCCAGAAGTAAAATCGGACGAAGGTTATATTGGTCTTGTGGTCTATCGCGTTCCATCCTAATTCAAGGAAAGTTATCATTTTGAATGAGGTTATCCGGTATCTGATCTCCCATTTGATCTACTTCGATTCTTCCAGAAATATGTCAATATAATTTGCATAATTTTTATAATATCAGTCATCGAATATGTGCGTTTGGTGAACTTTTATCTAGGTAGAAATTAACCTTCATTTGCCTTTCTAATCAAACGAACGATGGAATCGGAATTATCGTATTGTAGCGATTATATTTCAATTCAGCAAGTAGTTGGGATAATTGATGAGGTCTGATAAGGTAGAAAGCAAAAACAACAGAATTTAGCCATTGATTCTAAAGCGATTGTACTTCCTCTATTCGCAAATTTCATTTATCGAGTACTTGAATTGGTTGTGGATTCTTGTGGCATGAGTATTCTGCAAGTATCAGATTTGTTTTACCAGCAGACCATTGGTGAATCCGTCTTGAGAGAGGAGCTGATTGACCGAAACAATCGGCTTTCATTCCAAATTAACCTTTTTTAAGATAACGAAATATGTATTTCAAAAATGATGAGAAGAAAGAAAGAAGTGTCACAAGAACGGAAAAGTCAGGATAAACATGCTGCGGTCCCTGATAAGTTCTGAAGCATTGAGCTCAGAGATGCGGACCCATCGGATCCCCGCAGTCCTATCATTTTGGCTGGAGTCAGAGTCCTATTGAATCTCAGGACCCCGAACTCCGGCCAATAGTTAGACCCAAGCGTCTGTTCTTAGTCGTAAAGCATAATAATGAGTCCAATCCCAATCGAGTTGAGAGATGAGTCTCAAACTCCATTCATTTTTTTTAATTGATGGACGACGGCTGCTGGCACTAGACTAGTATTTGTTTTTTAATTTGTCAAGAATACATGGCCTTTTTCATCGCTATCTGCGAAATTGTGTATAGTTTATGACCACTCACTGCGACAATTTGATGAGAAATTATTGCTCATGATATCGGCCTGTCGGTTGTTGTAATCCGAACGGCTTATGCCGACCAATGACGGCATTCATTCTAAAGTTTAGTCAATCAAGAAAAAATAGAGCATTGTCAGTATCAGAGCATATACATGTGACATAATTTAACAGTATGTGTATGTTAGGTGACACAAATGTAGTGAGCCGTTTTCTAGACATGAAGAGATATTATTACTTATACATATTCGCATAACTTCAAACCATGTTAATTTGAATTAGAGATAAAGACCTCAAACAAGCTTTCCCAGAATCGTGCATGAATCGTGCAAACACCTAATTGTTGGCTTTCAATGAAACTACTTTTAATACCGTCTCTATCTGAGAATTTGTCAGTGGATCACGGAGCATTACTTGATAAGTTAGCGGCATGCATTGTAAATGTATTTTAAATGACGTTGTGCAGGTATCGTAAAAACGCAAAATGTACTACTTGTATATTGAGTGAACGGAAAGTACCTCCCTGATTTTGAAAGCTTGTAATTTCGAGGTAAATATATTTCAAAGTGTAATTATTCGTCTAATTGTTTGAGGATATCTCAAAATTTTGACTTAAAACAAGTATTTTGATGAACCTTGACAATTGATACAGGTTTTTTTGTTCGAAGGTTCTACGCATAAAATTAACGAGCAAAATAAAAGATGAAAGATGAACGAGTTAAAAGATAATAAACATTGCACAATATGGGTATGATGAAGCATGTTTCTCGAATTTTAAATTTCGGAAGACAATCTCCAAAAGCAACAAGGTGTTGAAAGAATGTGATGATTTCAATGTGATTAAATGGCATGCACATTTGATGACAAAGTTTTGGTTTAGAAATTATTGCACAATTCCAATCTGGCATCTTTATCAGTTGGGTGCAGGGTTTAGCCGTTTTGCTATCGCATGACTTCATTCCGATATTCCTTTTCAAATGATCTCGATTAGTGGAATAAGCTACTTGTACATATTGTCTATGAAAATGCAGTTATTATTATCGACATTATTACTATGAATTATATCGTAGACGTACATGCATATCCATGCATATCTGATCCATGTGACTGACTTCTCTTATAGAGTGATCGCAATATAGAGTTAAGCTAATTTCCTGGCGCTGTGGTCTTGTGGTAGAGTGTTCGCTCTGAGTCCGGGAGACCTTGGTTCAAACCTTGGTCGGGTCAAACCTAAGATTTTTAAAAAAGGTACACTCTGCATTCTTGCTAAACACTCGGCACAAAAAAATGAGAGTGCAATAAATAACTCAGCCGCATGGAAGAAAGGCTCTGTGCCTAATGTGTTTCCGAGTATAAATAAGGCTCATTTATCAATTTTTATCTTGATGCTTTCAAAAAGCTCTACATTCGAAAAGAATTCAAACGCTGCCGTTCAACTCTTTGAAAAGAGCAAGTTGCAAATCAGAGTTGAAGACGGTCTGGGCGGCGGATTGTGTCTATGGGTTTTATGTGTAGAAATTGGGACTTGAACTGAATTCTTAACTATCCATTTAGCAGTATTCATAAAGCTATGAACTAATTCAGAATGTATTCCGCATTCTAAATTGATTCATGAAGCTCCTACTGCTACTTCCTCTGATGCTAATAACCTTGTTACACATATACGAAGAGTTCGCACATTCTTTTAAAGGATCGGAATTTAATATCGTGGGTTGAAAGAACAAAACAACATTAATTTTCGCTTATCGCAGCATCGAATTTCAGGATGCTGATTTTCTATAAATAAATCGCTGCGCAATCGTATTTCATGAACAACCACCATCACAAAATTATGTCAAACGCCATGAAACGTTATTATTCTTTGCCATAATGGTACTGAAAGAAACTAAGATATTTTTGCTTATTTGAAGATTTGGACAATTAAACCGGTCTTAGCAAAAAACATTCGCATATTTCTTGATGCATGATCTATGCACCATTTACTTATGTAATGACATGCTTAAGACATGCTGCAAAGGTAATTAATGACACATTTGAAGAATTGAGGCCAAGCCTTTTGTTTTCTTCTTTACC
Source organism: Prostheceraeus crozeri (assembly GCA_907163375.1). Classification (NCBI taxonomy): domain Eukaryota; kingdom Metazoa; phylum Platyhelminthes; order Polycladida; family Euryleptidae; genus Prostheceraeus; species Prostheceraeus crozeri. The sequence goes on from CAJQUW010013486.1 coordinate 9,884, forward strand.
AAACTATGTAAGGTCGACCCACCCAAGCAACAAAGCTGATGAAACGAAAGTTAATTAGATACACAGATGAAATTCTACAGAAATTTGGCTGATATCAATAATTGGATAACTCTTCGTCATGTACCCATTCTTTGCAGAAATTTTCATTTCATTTGCACTGCTTCTGGCTTTTGTCAACATTTCTCTTATTTCTTGATGCTTCTGTTCTAATTTACGGCATAAGGTTTCCTCATTTATCAAATTCGAATGTTTTGACGATTGCAAATTAATAAAAAGTAACAGTCTGAAATGCAATGATATCATGTCAAGAACGTTATATCAAACGTTTGTGGCAATCATTTTTGTGAAGTAGTGGGAGACTAGGTAGATTTTGACAACAATATTGTTTGATGCACGTTTTTCTTTAATTCGAGTTCCTTTGATATATTTATAAGTGTGTAGATGATGAATGAGAAATCGATGAATAGAAGCGAAGCTGGATTCATAGCGATCATAGCGTAGGCCTCGATTGGATGAGTTTGAAGTTCGAAATGATGGGCGAACCTCAAATTCTTAATTGTTAAAGTTGCCTTGAGAAGCTCTGATTACAATTTCAAAATAAATTTGTTGAACTGCGTGCATGCATTTCATCCAACGAAAATGCATGGGAATATTGAATTTAACTCATTTGTTTGACTTTTAATCGCAGTATCAGCCATAGAGTAAGCAGGTAGAGTGGTAACTCAGCATTTATTAAATCCCCAATGTGCATACACTTTCGATTTTATTAAATGAACTCGAGATGAATGCAGTTGGGTATTGTTAATGTGAGACATGCAAATTTTTGCAGTTTTGAAGAAATTACCACGGAATGGACTGATCATGATAGTAATACAAAAGGAATGATTGTATTTTGCAGATTCTCAGTGTCATGACAGCCTTGGAGATTTAGCGTTTTTTAAATTAGCAATTCGATGGGTTCCTATTACTTTCAGTTCAACCTCAAGAGCATTTTCTTAAGTGTGGTCATATCACAGGGAACCTGCCACTTGTAGAGCAAAATACCAATCAAAGACAATGATTTCAATTAACTTTGAAAGATGTAAATGGTTCCACATCACTCTTCAGATTCAAGAAATGAAACATAAATTTAGTGAATCATAAAATCATGCCGATGAAAATTGAATTAAAAACTTGAAATTTTAGCCAAGAGATAGCGACTTTTTCATGAAGACGTCCATTATAATACGTTTCATGCAATTCCCTTGATAATCAGTATATATCCTCTTTGTTATTATGATTATCAGCAAATATTCATTTTCTTTGATATCCAACTTGTTTCATACTACTTATCAAGCGGCTTCATCTCGGTAGTATATAAATTTGCACAATTTTAGCTTTTTTAAAACTGATAAAATAATATTTTGGACCACGGGAACGTAATCTCTGCAAAAAACTGAATCTTTTCATATAAAATTTTTCACTGTATACAGATGCTCTTTTGAGTCGACTCTCTAGCCTACCTATATATACTTACTCCATGTTATCAGCGTCGTTATTGACATGCAAGCATTTATATAAAAAATAAATCAGCTAACAGGTGACGAAGAAAGTCATAAAGTCTTGCAACGTAAAATTTCACCTTTCTTTAAGTCTGCTAGATTCGGTTTAGATTAAAATGTTTGGATAACAAATAGTCACGAAATAGTTAGAAATGAAATAGCAACAAATAACTAGCAATAGTCATGGATAGAAAGGATAAGACTTCAGTAACTATGATTCTATAAGGTAAATACATTGTTCGAAAGGCGACTTTCTTACCTTGCTATAGAGAAAGCTGCAAATGTATACTTTGATTTAATCAATTCATTTTGACACACTGGGCAATAAATGGAGAGGATTCTTCTTTAATTTTTCAGCTTGCATGCATTATCTTGCAGTTTTGTGATTAACAAAAGATGCACAGTCCTACAGCTTTAATATGAAATTGATTTCGAAAACAATTGAATAATCGATTTACGCCCTGGTGAATCCCCAATGCACTACGCAGTTGTGAATTTGCTATCAAGCTCATACCTGGAGCCAGGAAAAATATGTATTTACATAAAAAAATTACATACATATTTGGCATGTTATTAGCTAGGTAAATATGTGTTTATGTATGCATATATTCAACCCTGTTTAGTACCCAATGAAGAAGGTTCCATTGTAAATGACTGAGTACACTGTAAATCGCTCAATACCAATCACATACGAAGGATGCATACCAAAATAATACTTTGGTATATATTTTTATTTATTTCTGATATATAGTATTGCTTTTTTTGTATTATTTCAAATGAGGTATGCTCAACATACTAAGCCCACCAGTTTCCGCAGCAACACACACATCTGTCAAAGCACACACACAGCAGAAAGAAGTTTCTCTGTGTAGTGATGGACGTGATTCGTTTTCTTTGTATGGATACAAATTCAGTTTTCTTCTGAGAACACGGACCGAACCGTTTTTTCGAATGCCCAAACTTCATTGGAAATCTTCGTGTCGTGAGGTTCCAAAGAGCTTGCAAGAGCTGCAGAATCCTTTCCCTTTCCCTGGCACAGATTCACTATCCTCTTCCCAGGTCTTCACTACGTGCACTACGTGCACGGTCGGACCGGAGCCCGAGCCGTTACCAGAAATTCAATTCACAATGTATCAAACGGGTCTGTATCAAACGGGTCATTATACTTTTTAATCTCCTCCTTTTTAACAATCCTGTGGCATGCTGCCGCACTGCATGAACACAAAGTAAAAACGTCTTGCAATTCCTTGCATTGCAATTGTTGTGCAAATGATAAATGTTGTCATAATTCATGTGATTTGAGTGATTTCCAATTCCAAACATTATTTTTTTTAATTTATGTTGTAATCTCAGTAGAATGGACAACTAGTTCGCATGTAACGAGAAAGTATAAAAAGGTGAAATAATTGTCCCCTAATTGTTTAAAATTAAAATGATTAAAAATGGGTTTTAACATGGGTTACGGAGAAATATGGAGACATTTTAGTACATTTTTTGAAGATTGCCCCCGAGTTTTAGAGGGGGTGTGCGGGGGGTGGGGAGTAAAATTAAAAAAACCCGCACAAAAAACACAAAAGCATAGACATCTTGAGATTAGATCTCAGAAATAAAATTAGACTAGAAATTCATTTTTAAATTTGTAACGAGTTAGAATAAAAACCTATTTTTTTATATATTTTATTTAATATTATAATTTTTTTTTATTATATATGCGGTTATATTATTTGATATATAATATCACACTTACATTTTTTACTGTTTCTGCACAGTTTAGTTGATAATGTCATGCAAGAGTTATTTTAAATAAATGAATCGATTATTAAACCCCACTTCATAAACTCCAAGTTTGAATAATTTTGAGATTTTTCAAGACGAATCCAACATATTTTGTTGAAATTCAAAATTAAGCATACATTATAAATTCAATTATTAATCAATTATATTTAAAATTTACGCATAATCGTGTATTATATTGCGGAGTCATATTTTGTCATAATTCAATCACACAAAGTGTTACTACTGTGAAAATAGAACATGAAAAGATCAAAGTTGGTTTTAATCTAGTCAGTTAAATAAACGTCGAAAGTAGCATCGACGACTATACAAGTCGGAGCATGAAATTCACATAGATTTCATAAATCATCAAATTAATATTCAAATAATTCACCAATTAAATTGTAAAAAAAACCGAAATAAAAACACAATTAAAGTTTGAACGCACAATGCTATGTCATATTTGAATTTTATAATCAACAGATTTCACTATACGATATACGATTAATGAAATGAATTTATAACAACTTGGAATTTCCAAGTAGAGTTATTATAACATACCAACATCGTGTTTTCCATACCAACAGCCATCACACATTTCACAGGAGCACAAATTCACAATAAATCTAATGGTATAACAACTCTAGTATGATAACTATTCAACACTACTGTATTACCGAAATCTCAGTAGTTATACCAGAATCTCGTAAATTACATACATTTCAAATTGTATAGGGATTTACAGTGTACGTGTGGTTCTGTTCCGGCTGAGTCTCAAAGTTGTGTTCATGTTTAAGCTTAAAGTCGACAAATGGGATGACGTAGGCAAGAATAGTCATTCGACTGCCTACTACGAAAGTTCGCAAAGCCTATGCCTGTCCAATTTGAAACCATTGTGTGATTCAATTCAAAATCTTGAGGGGAGACTGAGGCCTAGCGACTCTCTTGAAATTTTGGACAAAATCCGACGATCACTCGCAAATTATCCAATAGATAAGGAGAAATTCAACAGTGTTTTTAGAAGGTTCTTCCGGATTTACAAGCTGGACGTAAGCCTATTGTAAATTGGAGTATATTTGATTTGAAAAATATTAGTGATTGCCAAAAAGTCTGATGCGACGTAGAGTGGAGTTTTGCATCCTATAAAAAGATGAAATGAAACTCCTGTCGGATAAAAGACGAAGTCTCACTGAAACTAGCTTGAAAAAGCTTCAGTTTTGCTATCGCAATATGAGATTTTAAGTCCTTTCACTGACCTCTCTCATAAAAGCTAGCAGTTAGTGTTATTTTCACGGTTTCTTCAAGTTTATTATTATATGTTTAGCACATATTTTGGTATTTTAAAGCACACTTGATATTACATATTTTGATAGCTATAAACACATATTTTTCCTGACTCTACTCATAACATTCCATAATGTAATCTGTCTTTACCAACTTAACCAAGCTTTGGATTGAATTAACATTTCATCTTGGGTTTCGCCGATTAGTCTTGTGATAATTTAGCATATTTGAAATTTTAAAGAATGTATTTTCACCCTCGATAAGTATTTAGCAAAGAAGTTACACGCATCCGTTTTCAAATAAGACGATGGTACAGTTTCAATATTATAGCAAAAAGTAAAAATATCTTTCTTAAATCAAAAAGATCTGACCATGTATACGATCATGCATCCGATCATGATTGCATTTAATTGACGCGGCGTTTGATGTACGAGCAGTCACAATGTGCCATTTAGCTCACAATGTCTGGCAGAAGCAATCTTTCGATTACTTATATCGATTATCCATCATCACCAAGTCCTAAGTAGACTAGACATGACTTTGATCATATAAGGTGTCGAAGCTGGTGTTGCATGATAAGTACAATTACATTGAATGTGTCCTCTTTAAAGGCATGTAGATATTGTATGAAATATCACAAACTGTATAAATGCAAAATGCAAATATCCTTAGGGAGAATGTCATAACTGACTTAATTGTAAGGCATAATAAGACTAATACAGTGCACTCCGCATAAGCGGGATTGTTTGGGAGCGAGATTTCTCTCCCGATTATCCGAAGTTCCCGCTTCAGCGGAGTAACAATATTCGAACTCATTTTAGCGTGAATAATTGCTATATGAATTGAATTCTCGTTATTCTGTTTGTAGTAACGGTTGTACATGGACTTATAAGCTCCGAATACCATCCTATTTCAGGGTTTAATGTAGAAAAGCATCTGTGTATATTGTATTTATTCTGAATATGAAAAACAATCTATTACATGTATTTGTTTAAAATAGTTGTTAAAAACGGAACAATAGTTGAAGCTTCTTGGTCGGCAGTAAAAGGAAATTAAATTTCTATCTAAAGAACAAAGTGATCTGATGTCAACTGTTTTTTTATCTTTCGCTACTCGAGAGATTCCAGAAGGCCTGATTAGTCCAGCATTCTCCTCAAGGCAGAGCGCGTGTTGGCTCGTTGACACACTGAGTTGTGAACTGGTGTGTAAATGAATTCTTAGGAATTCTGTATAAGTAATGAGTAGCAAGTGCTTGTAAAAAAAATAGAAGCATTCGACTGCTTCTTAGTTGCCAAAAGAAAAACGAAAGTTCCAATAAAAAATCCCTTTCCCTCTCATCCGATGCGACCGTGTCTTGGAGCATGGAATCATTTTTTTGTTACTCTGCACTTCCACAGTGCATAAGAATAAAAAGTGGTAGAATGAAAAATGCGGTTTTAGCTGAAATATAAACGAAAATCACTTAATGCAGAATCCACAAAATGATCCACAAAAAGTAGCCACATTATTAAAAAATCCAAAAAATCTCCAACATAAGCGAAATGACTTCCGAAAACTCTCCGTCTTAACCGCAGTGTTTTGCATGTGTTGGAAATGTTTCTTGATTCTTCTCCCACTTATCCGGAGTGCACTGCAATAATAAAAACTTATTGGTCACAAGAAAAAAGTGGTTAGACGCAGTACAAAACAGAATATAAAATAATAGCACAATAATTTCGCAGAAGAATTATCACTCGCATAAAATTACACTGTAGAATGCTGAGACATAGATGTGCGGTAGTGAAACTATTTACAAAATTAATGAATGATAATTTGAAACGGACAGTTTTTGTGAGAGGCAGATTATGAAGGCAGAACGAGACACTCGGGTTGTAAATGGTCGGAGAAAAATGGTGGAAAGAGATGAGTTTGATCGTCGTTGATTTTACGGATGAGTTGCGTGCATATTGAGTCAACTACTTCTCTGATGTCAGGCGCAATCGGTTCGCCGATGATCTTCCCGGGTGTGCGCTCGACATTCATCAGTTTCAATTCATCAATCTCATTCAACAATAAATGAGAACGGATCTTATGAAAGTTAAGTAAGCGTTGCGAATAATAGCAGGAGGAAAATTTGCTTTCGTTAAATTCCATTAGATAAAGAGTCTTTGATATGCCTTGGTATACTACTTATATAGATATTCCATTTAAGATCAGCGGACAGGTGAATGCCTAAAAGTTTGACGTAGGAAACTGTCTTTAGAAATTGACTCTGTGATTTGATGGGGGAGACATCATACTGTTTTTCGCATTGATATTCAAAACTGTGCATTCACTTCTTGGTCCAATGCTGTTAGACTCTTGTTAAATTATCAGATTCTGCTTGTTCGCTCTCTTATCCCGCTTGTACGGTCTTCATCACGCTCTCTCACAAAATGCAAAATTGTGAGGTCGTCGGCATGCGTAATAGTGTAAGAGTAAGGAAAAATAGTTGAAAACCTTCAACGGCCATGCACAAGCGGGTCTATAGCATTTCCCTGTGGAATGCCCGCAGGGATGGAGAACCATCGTGAAGTACAGGTATTGAAACGCACTGCTGCAGTACGGCATGTCAAAAAACTGCGCATCCGCATGATTGTTTAGTGTGGTAGACAGAATTCAATACATGCACTGATAACATCATGAGGCAACATGTCGAAAACTTTAGAGATATCGATGGTAAGGACACCCACCGCACCTGATTTTATTGTACAAAAGTGTCATGGCGACAACCGTACCCCTGGAAGGAACGTAAGCAAGTAGATTGTCACTGATTTTATCTATGACATATTGAAGGATACAGTTCTTAGTAAATATGAGTTCGAGACACTTAGAAAGGGTAGGAACTAGTGAAATTAGTCGAAATTGCTGCAATTCCGATGGCTGAGGACATTTTGGGATGGTCGAAATGAAAGAAGACTTGAAGAATGTAGGAACTTGGTCATGGCGAGCTGCAATTGGATAAATAAGTGATCGCAAGGGAAAGATATGATGCGAAATCGCGATAAATTCAGAACAGGATTCCATCAAGTCCTGGACTTATTTTCTACAATCTCCTTAGCGTCAATTGCACTTCAGAAACAGATACTTGTAGACTGTCACTGTGGAAATCGTGGTCACAGGAAGGTGGACACTCAGAAATATTGATGCTACGGTCACTGTAGTGGATCGAGAAAGAAATTGGCCAGTTGTACGGCCGTGAAGGGAGTTATGTTGTTACCACCATCCGGTTTTGATCGGCTGATACCTTAGACAACACTTTAGATTTTCTTTGTGTTACGCGAAGCGATGACTGCGTTCACATAGGATTTTTCTAAATGATAGGTGTGGCGCATTACTTCGTCACGGAGTCGAAGATATCTAAGTCTCTTGTTAGAATTGAACGCCCGGGAGGGTCAGTATTCCGGATGCGCACGGTGCGAATAGGGAAGCAGTGTTCAAAAGTAGCATAGAGATACGAGTGGAACAGAGAAATCGCTGAATCCAATGAATGCTCAGAATTTGCTAGCGCTGCCGAGTCGTATTTATGAATTAGTTCACAGAACTCGGCTTTAATTGAATTAGTGATCTTATGAACTACCTTCTTAATGCAAGACGGTTTGTTGGAGTGGTCGTCGAGCCACAATACGACAAAGTGGTCTGATTTAGCAATTGGTGCAAGTCGTTAAGGCTTGCATGTCGCAGGGATGTTTGTCAGAATCTGGTCTATATGGTGTTGTTGACGACTTTTGTCCCAGGGAGTCGTTGAATTTCATCTGTGTGAAACCGTCAAACAAGATAATGACAACCTGCAATATCAAAATCTAAAATAAGTTAAAAGCGAAAGATCATCGATGCTTCAAATATGAAAGATATTATCAGTCTTCTGGCGCTTTCGGTGAAGCCTGTAGAGAGAAGCTGAAAAAAGAGCGTAGAAGCTTGGGCAAAAGAAATTACAATGTACAATTACGCACACTTGAATACATGCCCATGAAAATATCTTTCCAGGCAAATAATTGCCGGCATACAAAGAATAAAAAATCATGCACTGTACGTCCAATTCAAGTGATCATGCAGAGAGCTGACTTTTTAACAATGAATTTCGCTGCAAACCTTCCTGATACTTGATTCCTCACTCAGTACGGCCATAAATGCTCTCTATAGCTGCTAAACGTCATATGTGCACATTGACCTTCCTTTAATAACTTTCTTGTAATATCCAGAGAATATTCGACTTTGCCGCTCGTAAGAAGGGCTTTTCAAACAATGAAAAACAAATTCAAAGCATTTGCCAGAGTCAGAATTACAATGAACGTAATCTTTATAAGTACAACACAGTCAGAGCTCAGATATCAACATTAAAGTTTTTTAAAGCATAAGCACCAAAGAAGGCTTTTGTCAGTTAAAAAAGTGCTCCTTATGAAACGTTTTTAGAAAACCAATAGATTGCAGAAACTCCTAAAATACATATTGATATATTCATAATGTGCCTATTTACTTATGAAAAATATTTGAAAATGACTAAAAAATAAATGAAAACATTACTTAGGTGTCAAGCAAGAATTTACAAAGCTTTTGTCCGGATTTACCCTATGTCCGAAGTATCCTCGTTTTATGGAACATCATTTTCTGGGTCTGGAGTTGATGATGAGTAGGAGCTGTAGGTAATTGGATTGAGCTGGATGATTCAATACGTTCATCAACATTTTTCAACCATCACTGCTAGAATTCAGCTGATCAGGTGAAATTTCAAAATGTGGCTTAGAGCTTGATTATTTACTAGATCAAATTAGGAAAAAGCGTCAAATTAACATTTGCTTAAAGATTACTTCTCTTGAATGAGGCAATTCAGCGAGAATGTAAAAGGCTGATTATTTATCTCAAGTGAAAAGCTCAATACAAGCATTGTGTAAGAAGGATTGCTTTACGACATGAATTGCCGTCCTTTTATATCTTTAAGACCCCGAAAAAAATACTTCCTCATGCCTACAGAAGGTTCGTGACAGTTATAAGACTGCTTATGGAAGTCGATCACAAAGAGATGGCTTCTCCGATGAAATGTTTTGCCAAATTTTCGACTGACATAAAAATTGCTTCTGTCATCGATTGCAACATAACATAATTGCGCATCAAAGAGCCGCCTTACATAAAAGTGCTCCCTATATGCTCTAATAATTGGAAATGGAAGCAAGCAATGTTAACGAAATATTATTCAGAAATAAATTATGTAATCAATCACGTAATAAACAAAATGAAATATTGCTACATCATGCAATAAATGCATAACAAATTGAAATTGAGTAACCTTCAATTAAGTTGATGATATATATTGAAACATCCCATGGTCAACAATCACGTCTAGTGTTAATATTACACATTAGAACCTGTTAATGAAGGTGATTAATAATTCATTTTGAAGAGGCTCTTAGGCAATACACCTAGAAGTACAGTAGATGCTCAAAGCAAATGTGCTACTCAGGATAAGAGGATTAACGTATATAATTCAGCTGAAGCGCAATATCAAATATTCGACGTTTCATAGTTGCAGAGTGGTAGCTGACAAAGGCATGTTACATGTACGCGTATATGAAGTTGACTAGGGGAACTACGCTGGGACCAAATACACATGGAATTACACATGTGACCAATTGTAACTCAGTTATACAGTGTATTGGTTTACATGTGTATCTGCCTGAGACCGAATGCGATTACTGTGCACTGAATCTGTATTGATGAAGCTTATCCTCCATTTCGGAGGTTTTACTGTTATACGTTTCTATGACTATTGCATGTGATTGAATGTAGCATAACTAGCCAATGCCGTGAATGATCAGTTGTCATCAAGAGATTTTCACACGGAGAGTTCAAGGATATGCTACAATACATCGCTTATCTAACAAAATCAGCGTACACTGTACCGTGTGAAGTATACTCTAGCTAAGTGGTAGCAATTCCTGCAAATAGTGCTGACGAAAAATTTCCAGCATATTTTGTACCATCATAAAATATGACATAGAACATAATTTTTCGACGTGGAACATGCGTATATTTTCTATTATCGACCATGTGGCCCAACTACATGTAAGTCATGTAAGCTCAATTGCACTAAAGCTATACATAGTTTTCGTGCTTCATAAGGTTTCAATAGTTCCTTTGATAAGCTTATGAATTATAAGCTTTTTCGAACTGCATAGGCCTATATTGCTTTTAATCAAATTAAGAACGAAATTCTCAGGATAACCATTACTTTTAAAAATGTGTAGTATTTTTGAATCTCATCATGGAAAATGTTCCAAGTACTCGATATAATATACGCACGATTAATCATACCTAATACTAGGCCAGACTGCCTATATCAGCTGAGGATGATATAACCAAACATCCAACCGTTACCGAAGGAAGCCGAGTTTACAGATATTTATGTAAATATGTGAAGCGATATGTGAGTGATAATACATATAAGTACATTATGCCGTCGGGTAGCGAGCCCGGAAGGATGTATGGTACTGTTAAAGTTCACAAAGTTAATAAGCCGATTCGACCGATTATAAGTACGATTGGGTCTGTTAGTTAGAATTTAGCAAAGTATCTAGATAGCATTATTTAAAAAAAAATTGACGATACATATATGCTGAAGTCGACACAGTACTTAATTTATAATATTAATGAACATAGGAATCTGTTTAATGATAAAAATATTTTAGTGAGCTTTGATTTAGTTTCTCTATTCACAAATATTCCAGTCGATGAAACTATTCAGATGGCAGCGGATTTAGTTTATAGAGAAAACTCTTCCAATAAACCTAAATACGCTAAAGATGTCTTTATAAAACTATGTAAATTTGCTACTCAAGGACATTTCCTTTTTGATAATAAAATATTCAAACAGGTTGATGGTGTTAGCATAGGTTCATCCCTTGCACCCATTTTAGCTAATCTTTTCCTCTCTGAAATGGAACGAAATTGGCATAATGAGGAGTGTAGTCCCATATATTACTATAGATATGTTGATGACTGGATATGTATTTTTGATGACATTAGTAAAGTTGAGTGCTTTAAACAATTTCTGAATCAACAGCACCCGAATTTAGAATTTACCTCTGAAGTTGGAGGTAAAAATATTTCATTTTTGGACGTAAACATAAATATGACCAATACTGTAGAAACTAGTGTTTTTCGTAAAGATACGTATACTGGCCTTTTATTAAATTTTGAAGCGAATTGCCCTAAACAATGGCAGTCTGGCCCAGTATTAGGTATGATTAATCGTGCGTATATTATATCGAGTACTTGGAACATTTTCCATGATGAGATTCAAAAAATACTACACATTTTTAAAAGCCTATATTGCTATTTAAGCATTTACAGCCAAATGGATTTCTAATTTTGATTAAGAGAGGTGGAATCCGCTGGTCCTTTGTTAAGTTTGCCATATTTAGCATTATTCAAATGGGACAGCTTGATCTAGTGATCATCACAGATCATACAGTGACCTAGTGATCTACAGATAATCTAGTGATACAAAGTCTAAGTAAGAAAGAAACAACAAGTGAATCCATATTCAGTCATAGGATGTGAAAATCTTTGAGTGGTAGTTCCCACACAAATTTCTAGGTACGTCGATTCATCATCTGTTTAGAACTGTGGAACAAGTAGGTATGTCCATGGGACTGGTCATATCCCACTGGATTAGCCAATAATTGACCATTAGGAATCCTATAGGTCTGTATAGGACTGTAACTAATCAATCATCTTCGACAGCTTAGCGTGTCAATCGACCTATGATTGCATGCATGTCAATGTCTTAAGTTAAATCTGTGAAGATGATAATCCGTGGACCAACTGCTATCAAATTCTTAAACAAACACATGTAGGTTGGCCTGCATGCACCGGCACATACAGTAGCCTACTAGAACAATATGTCATCTAGTGTAGTCAGTCTATCTGTGGATGTTGAAGTTAGCATGCAATTACGACAAAAATATGAGTTACGGATTAATGAGGTCATTATCTGCGAATATCTACATCCCCACTGTATCAGTGCGTGTTTGCTCATGTCTCCAATTAACTTGAAATGTCGCGTGACATTGCAATGTTCCTGCCAAAATAATTGAGTGTGAGCATGGTTTCACGTACACCACTGCCTGTGTTATGCAAATTTCCTGAATAAAAGAAATTTGAAGGAAGTTGATTGGCTGGATTTGACGGCTTCTGGGTAGACTTCAGTATTTGGGGTGAATATCTTGATAAGCTTGCTAAACTAATGTTTAAAATATTCAAATGACAAAATACACTCAAATACTAGTTTTTGTACATTCATGCAACACATTTTTTAGTTGATATAGAAAGTATTCCCCCCCCACATGACCATGGGCCCAATTCTCGTCCCGGACCCACAATTGATCTATTTCAGAACTGTGAACGTACAACGAAATGTGTTGATTTAGTGAGTGATAGGGCATCTCCGCAAGGGAATTCTGGCACAATAGGAACTGTGGAACTTTTGAAATGTCATGGCAGTGGATGCTGCGTTCTTACATGTACATCAAGTTTTTCACATATTTCAATCGTCACTTCGATCGCTAGATGTAAAAAATTCCCTTATAGTTAGTCATACTAACGAATAACACATAATTTTTTATGTTTTCGACATTGATATTTATGAAGTGCATTTTAGCATCTTTCATTTATTGAAGAAAGAAATCTTCAATACATCCATGAGCTATCGCTTTTCCAGTATCGGACATCGTACGTTCTTGCGGTGTAGATAAGCTACTTGCTTGCTTTTGTTGATTCATATTCATCGCCGATTCAAGGCAAGTTATGAAGATTTGCTAACAGAACGCAGGATATCATCAAACGATCTAAGGTGTTAGACTAATGATTCGTGTAATTTATTCATAAGAGCTAATAATAAGTTTTATTGCGGTTTAGTGTAGGTGTTGCTCAATTGTGCATCGATAGAATGGAAGTGTCCGATGGTACTTTGCATGAGATAATTTTAGAGCTCAGTATTTGCTATTCTTGTGTAAAAAGTCTCATATGAGTTGAACAAAACGAACTCAAAAATCTCATATAGCTGAGAATCTCTTTGTCTTGGGATGGATGGAATTATATAACTTTACATCATATTTTCTGTTCAGTTTTCAAATAGTCGATTATTATAGCAATATATGATATGCTACATTGCAGTTGCATGTAAGTCGCAAAGTATCTTCCTTCACTTTCAAATTCGAGTGATTCGTCAGCTATCAAGTGCACTGCGCTGCTGTCAGGTAAATGCAAACTAATTTCGGTTTGTGTGAAGAATGCATTAATGACACCATTATTTTGAACTGATCTATTAGCTTCCAGAACATGCATTTCACCTTGAACTTTATTGATGACCATATTGCATATGAAAAAAATTTGAGATGGACGAGAAATAATGTGCGAGATAATCGTTTGAAAAAATGAGGACGATTGCTGCTTTAGCATGTCACTAGAGGCATAGTGTCTGTCTTATCGGTTTTCAATATATTATACGGTTCAATAACGCAGATAATGCTCAATATGCGTGAGAAATTCTCAAAATATGTGCTATACAGCATCACAATGTAATAATGTGTGCAAATGATAAGGGATTGGAAAATTTAGATCAATAGATTTATTAACATGCCACTTCAACAAAGGCAACAGAGGGATGCAACGGTAAATAGGTCCATGTAATACAAAATTCAAAAAATAGATATTAGATCAATTGAAATACACATTTTGTGGCTTTGTTTTGCAATTAAAAATTCTCTCCAATATCTTCCTATCAGCGGTGTCAGCAAATCACTGCCCCACAATCATAAAAGCAATGTACGGAAAGAAATATTTGTGGGTGTTTTATGATGAAAAATAGAATTGATGGAATAAATTGTTGACAACGAATGAGCATAAGAAAAGTGCGATTTGCTTCGCCAAAATAAAGATGACAGTATAAATTACAGTGTACATCTCAACTTATACACAATATTCTTAAGAAAACATTACTTATTATCATGATTTTCATTGCAACTAAACTTTTCTTCAGATGAGAGGTTTAAGTTATAAGGCATTTTACAAATGCGGTGTAAAATGAAATAGTTCAGGGTGAGTATATCAAAATCTTCCACAAATAGTCTGTTACAATGGTGCGACGCTTGGGAAATTTCGGAAGGTAGGGTTAGTGTTCTTTTTCGGCTAGACAAAGCGGTAAATAATAATCGGATTGCATCTTTTGGAATGCTGACTGGAGAACGCTTACATGTGCCGCTGAAGTTCACAAAGGTATGTAGTTCATGAGGAAATTATTTGCTTCTGCTGTCTCATTTCTGCGAAATCTTCTCATTCAGGTCGATAAATAGTGATTTACTGCTTTAATGAATACAACTGTATTTGGTTAGATAGTCACTGGTCAAGTCAATTAATTTGTCGAAGGTGTTTTCAAGTTTGGATTCATAACTGTTTTTCTTGGTTTTCTTGGATGTCGCTGTCATTGTATCTGATAGAAATCAATTAATGTATTTTTTGGATACAGCGGAAACTTGAAATCCCTTGTCATGGACCCTACAAAATACAGTCCGTTTCATAAAAAGTGGATCATCCTAAAATTTGACTAAATAAAACATAAGTATGATACAGAAAGCATTTTTCATGTTATTTCATGTCCCTAATCTCCCTAATATATTTAAATGTCCTTATATAATCTGATAAGCTATGATACAGTAACGGTTCTTAAGAAGCTAATATTTTGTGGCCCCACCCTTATTGTCAATGACATTACCAATTCGTCTAGGCATTGATTCGATGATATCGTTGATTTTTGACTGATCTAACTTTCTCCACTCTCTTTTTAACAGTGACGTAAGTTGTGATACGCCATCTGTAGGTAGCAGTGAACGACGAACGTTACGTTTTAGAATACTCCATACATTTTCTATGGGATTCAGATCAGGAGAACGAGCTGGCCAAGATAATGTCCTAAGCCCTAATTGAGACTTGCATAAGTTGACTCTACTACTCCTGTGACACGTAGCATTATCATCCATAAATAACTTCTTTTTGTATGCTGATCTGATAATTCGATCTGAGAGGGCCTCTTACAGCTCTTGAAATTCGACTCAATAAGTCTTCTACGAATAGTGGACTTAGAAATAGACGAGACTAGTGCAGCCATCTCAGTTAACGAGAGACTTGGATCAACTTTAACAAATCTCAAAATTAGGTGGTCTCTACGTTTGGATGTTTTGCGTGGACGGCCAGAGCCCTCTTTACGACAGAGTCGAAAATCATCATTATGCCATCGATGCACATTTGTGTAAGGGACATTTAGCCGCTTGCTTGTAGCTCGCAAAGAAAACACTAGTTCTAGCAAGGCTGACACTTTGCCTTTTGTGAATGCGATCTCGTTATTGTTCATTTGTGCTTTGTATTGTTTTCAACCGGTAAGAGATAGATTTCTGGCTGAAAGCAATCAGGAGAGCTGCCAACACCACCGCAACGAAGTCAGGAAGCTATGGAACATGAAGTCCAGTTAATCACATGTAGCAGCTACATTATCGTTGATGAATAATGGTGCTATACTGGCTCTGATTGACCGATTTTCTTAATTTTTGTTTTGCTTGATAGCTTTTGGCTTGTAGAACAACATATTACCTAACAAAGGAAACAAATGTAATTTTATAAGAGTGAGGTATGATTTTGTGTAACATTGCTAAATGAAGATCAAATTATCTACTACTTTTTTATCTATAACAGGGAAACAACTCAATATTCATGCTTGAAATTTCCAACAATGATATTAGTAAGCACAACTGACATATCTTCCAAATTTCAGAGAAATTCGTTCAAGTTTGGCGGAGTTAGACAAAGTTGAAGTTAAGGTGATGTTTAAGGGTGATCCATTTTTTATGAAACAATCTGTAGTTCATGATTGTGAAGTTGTGCAGGGAACGAGGCCGTCTCTGAAACTCACTTTGTGCAGCTCTAGACCACTGCCAAACTGCACGTCTGCGGATCAGATCGCCTGATAACCTTTATGTCACAATTTCTCATTTGAAAATAAACGTACATGGGGTTTTTCTATTTAAGCAATTTCTAGAAGGCAGGCCATTTGATCCAGCATACATGGGCCACAACCCAGCAGCTAGTTAGTACTATGGTTAAAAAAAGAAATGTTTTTTGAAATATTTTAAGACAAAAAACGTGATGTTTCTTGTTCTTGCGTTTTTCAAATACCATTTGGGACGCCTTTTTTAAGATGTCCAACCTTTTGAATGAGTTGTCAGCGTCATGAGTGACAAAATAAAAGAACCTTTAGCTGAAACATCAACTACTTTTTTTTCATAGGATATAGCATCTCATCAGTCGGTCTACACTTGTCAAATTTCATTCTGTCTGCTTCCTTTCGTTGTCATGCTGACGTTTCTTTTAGGAAATTTTCTAAAAATTCAAGGAATGTTAGGTTGCACTCCATGGCCGCTTCTGCCCCTAAATAAACAAAAGCCACAGTCATCCCGCTTCTTTAGTATTCCATAAAACTTCTCCCAGAGGTTTATCCGGCGCTATTACTTTGCTCTTACTTAGGATGTCCACCTGGATCTCTGCAGATGTCAGCTGTCTCTGTCATTAAATATAGTCCGTTTCATAAAAAGTGGATCATCCTAAAATTTGACTAAATAAAACATAAGTATGATACAGAAAGCATTTTTCATGTTATTTCAAGTCCCTAATACATTTAAATGTCCTTATATAATCTGATAAGCTATGATACAGTAACGGTTCTTAAGAAGCTAATATTTTGTGGCCCTACCCTTATTGTCAATTACATTACCAATTCGTCTAGGCATTGATTCGATGATATCGTTGATTTTTGACTGATCTAACTTTCTCCACTCTCTTCTTAACAGTGACGCAAGTTGTGATACGCCATCTGTAGGTAGCAGTGAACGACGAACGTTACGTTTTAGAATACTCCATACATTTTCTATGGGATTCAGATCAGGAGAACGAGCTGGCCAAGATAATGTCCTAAGCCCTAATTGAGACTTGCATAAGTTGACTTTACTACTCCTGTGACACGTACCATTATCATCCATAAATAACCAAGTCGATGGATCACCAAGTTGATCTGTCATTTGGCCAATGTTCATTCGTAAAACATTCACATAGCGTTCAGAATTCATGGTTCCTTGCTGTATGTGAAGTTCAGAGCGGCCATTGGTCCAAATGCCAGCCCAAATCAGTAGAGTCGCACCACCTTGTACCCGGGGACGATGTAAATGTCTCGGAATTTCCTGATCAGATTTTATCCATAATCTCAATCGACCATCACTATCCTTCAGACCAGACCTCATCCTTCAGACTATGCCTACCCTATCTTTCAGACTATGCCTCATCAGACCAGACAACCCGATCCCATTGATTTCGCCAGTGACAATGACTCATTGCCCATCTGAGAGGTCTTTTTGTATGCTGATCTGATAATTTGATCTGAGAGGGCCTCTTACAGCTCTTGAAATTCGACTCAATAAGTCTTCTACGAATAGTGGACTTAGAAATAGACGAGTCTAGTGCAGCCATCTCAGTTAACGAGAGACTTGGATCAACTTTAACAAATCTCAAAATTAGGCGGTCTCTACGTTTGGATGTTTTGCGTGGACGGCCAGAGCCCTCTTTACGACAGAGTCGAAAATCATCATTATGCCATCGATGCACATTTGTGTAAGGGACATTTAGTCGCTTGCTTGTAGCTCGCAAAGAAAAGCCTAGTTCTAGCAAGGCTGACACTTTGCCTTTTGTGAATGCGATCTCGTTATTGTTCATTTGTGCTTTGTATTGTTTTCAACCGGTAAGAGATAGATTTCTAGCTGAAAGCAATCAGGAGAGCTGCCAACACCACCGCAACGAAGTCAGGAAGCTATGGAACATGAAGTCCAGTTAATCACATGTAGCAGCTACATTATTGTTGATGAATAATGGTGCTATACTGGCCCTGATTGACCGATTTTCATTATTTTTGTTTTGCTTGATAGCTTTTGGCTTGTAGAACAACATATTACATAACAAAGGAAACAAATGTAATTTTATAAGAGTGAGGTATGATTTTGTGTAACATTGCTAAATGAAGATCAAATTATCTACTACTTTTTTATCTATAACAGGGAAACAACTCAATATTCATGCTTGAAATTTCCAACAATGATATTAGTAAGCACAACTGACATATCTTCCAAATTTCAGAGAAATTCGTTCAAGTTTGGCGGAGTTAGACAAAGTTGAAGTTAAGGCGATGTTTTAGGGTGATCCATTATTTATGAAACAATCTGTAATTGGGATACTAGACGATGACACCTACATATACATTGTTCAGGTCCATGATTTCAATAATAGCGCCGGTTTATTGCAGATTGAAACACGACTACATCTTAACGACGAATAATTGATTGACAGACAGGAATGAAAGACCCTTTCAGTCTAGGCTACCTACTGAATTTTGACCCGATTCGGTCTTTTGTTAGCATAACAAGCTCCGTCTTGTTGCTAATTGTTATGCCTGCTCGCACGAATGAGCTACGCTCGCATGAGGTTAGGAGTTAGGACTAATGAATTTTAATACCAAAAGAGAAATTTTAGTTTAATTTTATGTGAAAGTAAAGCACAACTTACATCAAATGCATTCACTCCCCATGAAGTGATCCTAAATACTAATAAAACTCAGAACAGCAGTTTTCTGCTAAAATTGCTATGATGTCCAAAGTTCTATAATCGAAAGTCATACATATCAAATGCCACTGTAATCGGAAATTCTCAAAAAACAAAAGACTTGTTTCTCAAAATAAAAAAACTGCCTTAAAACAGGCAATGTTTCTTTTAACCCCTAGTCAGTGCATTCATTTCATAACCTTTCTACAATTCTAGAGAAGCCACAAAATGGCTCATGACGTCAATCTAATGTGGATTATGTATAACGGTGCAATAATCAAAACAAAGAAGCACAATTTAGCAAATCCAGCAAAAATTATGCTATTTCTATGGTATTGTTAATTTCTATGGGTCGTAGGTTTTTGACGGCAGTTTTGAAAAAATGAGAAGTGAACTACACGCACCAAATGTGTTAGTTGGGCTTATTAGGCCCGCGGACCGCAGGTTGCCGATACCTGACTTAAGGCTCAAAAGAATTTATCTGAATGTAAGGTAGCTAAAAATCGTGACGTATTTCGCGCATCACCTGCATTGTACACTAGTTGCATGCCACCTAAACGATCATGCGATTTTCCATGCAGAGAAACACAAGAAAATTTTGAAGTGTAATCTCATTCATAAGAAATTGTCGGTTATGGTCGCGCTGCAACTAGATATGAAGTTTTAAGGAGAGAGTCGAGGAAAATAGTAAATTAATTTTAATCTAGTTATCATTCAAATCAATTGTATGTTGATGAAATTTGGTTAATATACATGTAAGATATACTGATAATTAAACTGCATGTTTTCAAATGTAGCATAACTGCATGTGCATAGGCCTACATGCAGCCTGGGCGTGAATTGCAAATTTTATGTCCTGACAGCCAATTTCTCTTCTACTTGTTTACTTGAAGAAGGCCAATGTATCTTTGAAGGAGATCAACAAATACATAATCGAGACACAATTTCTAAAATTCATTTTGATTGTTGTATCCTTCTGAGTTATTTCGTTCTTTCAAGACTACCGGTCTTTGAAGATATTTATAACTAAGCTTGCATGTTTTTGTTCGAAATGGAATATTGCGACAACTGCTTTCATTCTTTTTTGAAAATTGGTGAACTTCACCCTGATGTGTTGAAAGGTCCAAAGGACTCAAAATCTTAATGAGAAATATTACGAAATTAAATATTGATAATCTATTGTCAAGTGAACACGCGTCTGTCTTTTAATACAAGAAAGTGAATTGAAGCCTTGTGCCAAATTTGTCGTGTCAGGCTAAGTAATTAGCGTAATTTTGCTTCATAATTGACGGTACATATCTTGCCAACATGCACGCGTTTTACAATTTACGTGTTTTATCGTTAGATCAGAAATCAAAATGAAAAGTGCATTGGCAAAAAATATTTCTTGACGACTATTTTTTCATAAGAACACCATGATAAATGATGTTGTATTGAGAAGCTTTAAATCGTTTGCTATTGAGTGCATGATTTTGACTACTCTTTATGCAAGTACACTGTTAATCAAAATGGCCGTTATTGAAGGTACTAAAAGGTCCGTATCCGTAGGTCCGGAGAGTCACTATATGGGACCATGTGGTTCGTATTTAGCAAGGGTCCTTATTATTATGAGGTCCATTTTGAAGTTTCAAAGGTCAATATAGTGACATGGGATTAAATTATTCAAGATATTGGGCCGCTTACTATTTCCTATTTACCTTCAGATATGTACCTACCGATGCCGTACTAACCCCATTCTTCACTTTCCACCACTTTACCAAGAAGACAATTTGTCCTACAATTCACCGGTTGATTTGTCAATTTATATAAAATACTTTGCAAAATGTTTGCAATTGACATTACCAATGAAGATAATAACTTCTGATCTAATTTTTTCTACAGATTTTTCCAATTCTCACAATCATTAGATGATTATGTACTTTATCCATAAATAAATGAGCCTTGGATGACTTTGTAATTTCATTATTCAAAGGAGGCATTTTAGCACCTGTGAGATATTCTCACAACACTATTATAAGTTCATCGGACCCGTTTTCTCTTCTGTGCCTCAAATACGTACCCATTCTGAATGCGGACTGTATTTGTTACATCGGACCTTCATTTGATAAATTTAAATACGGACCTTATCCAAGTTTATGCAGCAGTGCATCTTTCTAGCAATTTTTCTTTGCATTACTCTACAAAATTATTTATTTTCTTGTCATATCTGAATAAATCATTTACGAAGAATGTGCAATTCAGAAAATGTGTCAGATAAATTTCGGACCCTTGTTATACGGACCATTTATACCCTTAACACGGACATATTTTGCCTTACAGAGTATCACAACAACTTAGTTGTAAACTTGGAATTTCACGTAGGATATGCTTCCAATTAAATGAAGAAAATGATGTTTTGAAATGCGTTTACAATGTTGTTAGGTGTGTTAATGTGTCACAACAATTTAGTTGTAAACTTGGAACTTCACGTAGGATTTGCTCCCAATTAAATGAAGAAAATGATGCCTTGAAATGCTTTTACAATATTGCTAAGTTTGTGTTGATGGATGTGTTGATCACTTAACGATTTTTCTGATAACATCAGACAGGATGAATTCATCACCTATATTTGAAGGAAATTTGATTACGGTACTGTTGTCCACATTTAAGCTAATGGCAAAATGATGACAAAGAAATGATATTGTCTGTCTATCAATTATTATAAAAATCCATTTGTGAATTATAATGGCATTTATTTTGATCGGGAAAATTAAGAAGTAATCAATGCGTCATATATTGGAAAACCATAATCCTTCAAATCATATTCTATTAATCGTGACAAAATGCCATCCGTGGGAATATCGCTTTTTCTGATGATCACCAATCTCTTCAATCATTTTTTGGCTTGAGAATGAATGGCTATTTTGAAGTTTAGAATAATTGAAAAGTTAAAGCTAAAATTCAAAGTTTTCTGCTTTACCTTTATTTATTTGCACAAATTGGAAACGGTTGCCTTAAAAGACTTGAAAGATAGGTATGCTATAGTCCCTGCCCTCTACGCTCGTTACATAGACGACATTATAATTGGACCGTTTGACAAAGGAAGTGACTTTTCTAAACTTTTGAAAACTTTTAACAGCATAAGTAGCGAAATTAAGTTCACCATGGAGGTACCTGAAAACGGAGTCTTAAACTTCCTTGATTTAAGCATTTTTATAGAAAATGAAAACATCCATTACAACTGGTTTGAGAAACCCTATCATTCCGGCACTGCCTTACGGAAGGATAGCTACGTACCAAGTCACGTAAAAAGCAACTATCTAAAAAATACTGTAGAGTGCGTCCAAAAACGATGCAGCTCAGAAGCCGCGTTTGAAAACTCCAAAAATAAACTAGACAAAAAGTTTCGTCAAAATGGTTACAAAACCTATCGCACTTTTAGAAATAGAAAAAATAAGTCTCCTTAAAAAACGCAACCCAAATATTCTTAAAATGAAATACATAAATGATAAAACTAGCTGTAAAATACGCACCCTTATTAAGAAATACGACTTACCTGTCAACCTAGTAGACATTCCAAACTCTATTCTTTATAGTAGCATTCAAAACAAGCCCAAACATAATAAACATGAGAATTGCACGGTCTGTTACTGGTTACCTAGCAAATATGCTTGCAAAGACAAATTCTTTGTTTACAAATTTACCTGTAAATTTTGTGCCAATTTTTATATTGCGCAGTCTAGTCGTCCTTTTAAATTACGTTTCATGGAACACGCGCGTTCTTTTAACAATAAGACCAGCAGTGCACTGGCAGACCACAGATCTCAATGCAAGCATATTGTGTCTATTGACAACTTCACTTTAGATATCTTGGACAAATGTAAGAATCCTGTCGACACTCGTTTGAGTGAAGCTCGTTGTATCAAGAGCATGAAGCCCAACATTAACCGCAAACATGAACTGATTGATTTTTAGTCTGATTCTCACATCCCACACACCACTATATAAGGTTGCAGAGCTTTGTCATCACGCTCTCCTTACGCTGTCGGTCTTACTTGTGGTTTTAGCTTGTGTTGCCCCTGAGGAAGCGCGAAGGCGTGAAACGTCGGGCCTGTAAATAGCTTTTAACGTCATCTCTTAGCCATAAAATTTTAGAAGAAGACAGGACTGGTTTTTACCTACTCCGATTGGAAAAGTTGACTTTGATTTCTAGTGAATCAGTGATTTTTAACGCGTGGTAGATCAATATAACTAATCATTTGAGTGTCTTTCAGTTTTCCGATGCTTGCTTTCGTCATACAATCTCACATAGTTTATTTTGGTGAAATTTATTTATTCCATGCAGCAGTACCTTACATTTGTCCATTGTTTCAAATTTATCCATCGCTATCGGAAATAGGCCTACACAGAGCCATGCTACACTTGTAGACCCCAAAACAGAAATTACTGCTGTGAAAACTTTGTCAACAGTCTATTTTTAGTGTTGAACTATGAACATAAAGATAGCTTCCATCTTGAGCATTGATTTAAGCTGGGTTGTTTACATAGGTCGACCAGTCATGTGCTATCACGTGCGAAAGCAAATAATTCGTATCTTGCAATCATCTAGCACAGCGCACATACACGAGCATGATGTAGACAATTATTTAATGAATTTCACTAACTGTGCACCACTGTGGACATTCACAAAATTATCTTTCATCTGATGGTAAAGTTTTTTTGATGAGAGTTTTCACACTCTCTCCAATGGACCCCCTTGGCCTATCTACCATACTTCTACTGATTCAATTGAAATGAAATAACACATGCAGAATCACTGTCAAAAGTGATGATTTTACATGGCATGAGTGGCTGATATATCATATGTAGAAAAACTGAAATGGAAAAATGTGTCTTCTGTTCTGCGTAGTCTTCTGTTCGCGGTCATCCTATTCAACTTTTCCAATGTTTTGATATTGCTTTAAGCCTCTAAACTAGGAATTTGTAAAAGACGCACAGGGGTCCACTGGACCCCCAGGTCTCAGAGGTTGTGAAGGGGCTCAGGTCTTTGGGGGCTCATGTAATTATTATTGCTAGGTGGTGGTGGTGGCGAGGGTTTGATCCTGCCAATTGACAGAGTCGCGTAAGTGGCTCGTAGCTCAGTTGGTTAGAGCACAGGTCTAGTTAACATTGGTGGTAGGTTCGAATCCTACCAGCTGCACATCTTTTGCATGGCAATTTGATCTCTCGTTTATTTAATTTCATTGTTGTTAATAGCATAATCTGTTTCTTAGGCTTACTTAAACTTTCGTTTTTAAGTGTGTTCATTTGTCATTTGTCATTGTTTGTCAGTGTGAACTTGACATACTCCATTCAATTCTTACAGAGAAGGAAACGCAGAGCTGTTTTTTATATATACTGTAAACTGTAATCAGCCAAATAACAGACAATTTATCAGTGGCTGTTCAGATCAGACAAGATGAGACAATTATTCGCCAAAATATCAGACAATTCTGTCTACTTTTCTAAAAGTATCGTCTCTCAAACTCAAAGTGTTTAAATATGATCAAACTATTCAACATCAGCTAATGGCAATTAGTCACTCCTAATTACATAGGTTCTAACTGTGCTCCACTTATTCACACTCGCATTATGAACAACTCTGATGCTTCGCAAGTCCATTGTATCAATGTCAACTGTAGGGAAGTATATAGACCCTTAAAAGCTGTAAAAAAACATTGTAAAAACAGAATTAAAAGATGGCACCAATACGTCAAATATCCAGACCAGTTATTGCCATGCCTCAAGGTGTATACAAAGAACCCTACTTATTTACAACATTGTATAATCTATAATTGAAAATTATCAAGGATGCCATCCACTTCCAATAAAAGTGTATGTATTAGTCATAAGTAGTATGATAGGCAGTAGACGCAATAATGTAAATTAGTTCGTGCGATGAGACAAAAATTGTCTGACAAGCAGGAAATTTGTCTGATAATACGCAGTAAGTGCCAAAATACTGATGTGGCTCACACATTGTCCGATAAGTGGCTGTTTACAGTTTACAGTGTACCGGTATAACATGCGCATGTAATTATGGACTCTATTCGTATTTGCTATGGGCTTAGAGCAAAACTAATTGAGAATTTCTTCGCGCATGTCGCCAAAGTTTGCGGCATCCTGTTGATTCATACTGTTATCAATTATTCATGATGATTATAATCATCAGATCAATTAAGTTAAGAGTAAATATGCCATCTCATAATTCTGTTTCCCAATATTAGCTGGAGGTACTGAATGATATCACGTCTACAGTTTGACAGATGACAGAGTCAACTATTGTGGACTACAATGTAGTAAGATTCAACACTCTTGACGCTGCTGCGATCATCGTTTATCGTACGTAAACCTATAGCAATAGGCAAATGATTTTTGACTATATTTAATTGTAGCAAACTTTGTTAAGTATATGAATAATTCAACTATTTCAGCTTTGGAGACAAAAAGGCAAATGTACTTAGAGAAAAAGAAAAGTTAAAAGTATACACCGGAAGAAAAGTATTCTTCTCAGTTAGCGCTGATGCATACGAGCAAAAACTTACCGAGCTCTTATCTGATATATTCCAAAGAAAGCATGCGAAACCACAAATCTGTCACATTTTTTATACTTGTCGCTTACAAAATTCAAACATGCTAGTGTTGCTAGCGCGACATTTTCATCGTCTTTAGAACAGCGAAATATATCAAAATTTGTTCCCACTGTTACATGTAGTTGTGACTACACATTGAAAGATTGTATTTAAATAAATCGGCTGACATTGTTTGAATAGGTTGCATAGGAAAGTTTGTTTGAAAATGAAGTAAACAATTTCCGCGATTTATTCTATAGAGCGAGATCAAGAACATGAAAGGATAATATTTCTTCTTCAAATACTTGTTTCAAAGTACTCTCAGACAGAAGGCCATAGAGTAGGGATATATAGATAGATTGTCGACTCCAAAAAGTATCTGTATACAGTGAAAATTTTTATGTCAAAAGATTCAGTTTCTTGCGGAGACTACGTTCCCGAGGTCCAAAAAATTATTTGAGCACTTCTTAAAAAAGTCAAAATTTTGCCAGTTTACATATTACCGAGATGTAAGTAGTATGCAATAAGTTGGATATTAAAAGGAATGAATATTTGCTAATAAGCATCTTAACTAAGCGGAAATTAAGCTGATTATCACGGGAATTTCATGATCCGTATTATATAGAAGTCTTCATGAAAAAACCACGATATTATTCGCGCTTTGTTGGCTGAAATTTATTATTTCTAATTCATGAAAGCAATAGCAGGTCATCGAGTTGCCAATTTAACAAATATTACCTCTCGATAGCTGTCATGACACGGACAACCTGTAAAATATTATCATTTCCTTCTGTTTTGCTATCATGATCACTCAATTCCGTTGTAATTTCTTCAAAACTGCATAAATGTGCATGTCTCACATTTTGAAACAATTCCGGTTGTATCTCCCTTGAGTTCATTTAATAAAATCGAAAGTATACACATTGGGGATTTAATAAATGCGGAGTTACCACTCTACCTACTTACTCTATGCAGAAGGCGATCTTATGCCTGATTTACATTTAAAATGCAACATTAGCAACATTGCTTTTAGCTGTAGTAATTGCATCCTCATATAGTCAAACGCAAATTTATGCAACTGCAAATAGGCCTATATTTTGCAAATATTATAAGCCCAGCAGTTTGGATTTATTGATACGCATGCTTTTTGCAAGTTGGATGGAAGAAGGGGTAAATGCTATCAACTACGTCCGATTCGATTAAAATTTAAAATTTGAAAAAATAATAATTTAATTTAATGCTAATGATATTGCTGGCAGTTTTCATTACCGTTGGCCATTGAAAGCGATATTGCAGAAGTTCCCCCATAGCACTGGTGCTACAACGTCTTTGCTGATGAGGTGTTTCACAGAAACCAACAGAGATGTGAATTCCTATTAGAGCAAATTGCGTGACCAGTTCCACGATAAGTCTACTAATAGGTCGATGGTAAGCAAGCAGAGTTGATGGTCAATGTAGCTTCCATTAACTTCTGAAGGTGACTCCAATGTGCCATAATCAACATGATTTTCAAAATAAGAGATGTTCGACGTTGCCAGAAAGGGGAATAATACTATCAAGATCTGAAGATTGAAATGCGATAGTTGAGGAAAATCAAGGCGTAAATAATCCCTTTAGACACTTGATGAAGCACCCTACTGCAATTATGTGATATCTTTGACCTCAATTGTAGAAGACTGTACAGCTTGTCAATGCCTTTATTATCGGACACTCCGCATGATTCCGAGGTTCTCGAATTGATTGTCTCAATAGATCAATAATAAAATATCAATAGATTGTCTATCTAAAGTTGAATAGAATATACATTGACTCAAGATCGTCGCACTTCCGAGGGAACTTAGTTGAGACATAAAATGATCAATGAGCAGCTCCGAATTCCGCGTGTGCCTGATTATAGCCCAATGATGCACTGGTTGGCAAGGTTGTGAAAGTGAAAAGGCGCGCATGTTTTGTGAAACTAAACATTTCTATGAAGCTTCATTGCTATCAATTTCTGTGATCTCTTGAGTCGCATGTTGGAGTGGAGTTGATAAAATAGAATGACTTTGTTACACAGTCTAGGATTCATTCTCATCCTCTTCACCATATTTCTCCGGAAATCAATCAATACATAAAATCTCTTCGAATGCCTGAATGCTCATCAAAACTGAGACAAAATTCAATTTTCGTCACACTGATACCCGAATTAAGCTAAGGTTTATATTGAATTAAGTGTTTCAATTTTTTCACATTTGTTATTGAATTTTTTCATTTATGTAACTGATTTCTCTTTTTTATGTCGGCCTCCCAATTTTCAGTATTGAGGCTCGCTTGAAATACACGATGATTACTATTATTATTGCTACAGCGGTGAGGTCAACTGTAGCTACTGTGAAGGCAAGATGACCCACAACTGATAACACCTGTATTTGTCTTTGTTATCAGATATTTGTTCTCAAAATGAGTCTCATGGTATCTGTTCGTGAAAAAGATGATTTTTCAATTGCTGGTCTCCAAAGATTGGTCCAATTAGCTCAGCTTAAGTCCCGGCATTGACTAACAGGCCCAAGACGGGTTGAAAATTCCGAATCGGTACCAACTCCTGCGACGATCAGGGCGGTAGTTGTACCTCTTGTTTGGGTTCAAGACGTCTGATTGATTATCGAAATTGTGATTCATTATTCAAAGTTTGGTAACGAAACTGCTTGCTACTTTTTATTTCGAGAAAGTGCGAGGGGACTGGAGGATTAGAAATTCGACCGAAATATGCATTACATTATTTGTTAGCCTCGCCATGAAAAATTCTAGAAACTAGGAACCGGGGCCGAGCCCGGGCCTGGAATATGTAGCACCCGGGCCGATATTTCCTATGTCTGAAATTAGAAATATCTTCCTCATTTTGTCATGTAAATTCTTATAATGACTTATCAACTTATACTGACTATTAATGACTTCAACAAAAAGATGAAATAAATACCACTATACGACGGAATAGCCATAAATATGCTTTCTCGATCAGATGCAACAATTCGATGGACGATTAGCAAGTACGAGTAACACTTCTCTGGAATTTTGGTCAAAAGAGTCGATTGAATACTTCGTTTAACTTTTGACTTTATTTATGGCTTCACTTTTTCAAGCATACTATGTCTTCAGTGCTTTCCTTTCCCCGCTTTGATAAATCGAAATATAACTTACAATAATGGCAACTATCGGCAAATATTTTCATTAAAGATGGTAAAGTACGCAAAATTATAAAATTTCTAATCGGACCCTAAGAAATTCATCCGTTGGGTCTAATATTTTGGAGATGATGCGAGCCAGGGCAGAACCCGGACTGAAGTCATTCGGGCCGAAGAAAGCATGAGGCGCGGCATCACTAAATAACATGGACACGCGTCTTGTTGTGAACAACACAATATATTGTTTTCTGAACGAAGACTTCACGAATAGGCGCGCCAAGTAACCAGCGTTGTAGTACAACAAATAGATGCAGATGAAATAAAATATTTCATTCTGAATTCAGTGAACATGTTTTCTATCTCAATCTTCTTTTTGTTTTAATTTCAGATATGAAAAGCGATTAACTTCCGATCAGCGACTAAGAGAACTGAATCACCTCCTAAACAGTAATATCGGTCACGGCATTGGAAACTTTGACGTCATGTAAGTAATCTGAATTCGAGTTATTAAGTAATTATCTACAGAAAGCTATTAAATGAGATTAAATGAGCGAGTTAGAAAAAAATATTTCAAGCAAGTTTATATTGTGACACGAGATGACTAATACTATGAAACTATTCAATTACTCATAATAAATGAAAAATACAAGCTGTCAAGCAAAATAAATAAACTCGCATATAAGCTTACAAGCCCTATGCCCTGCCACTTTTCATATAAAGCCGATGGACCAAGTGTATTAGTGTATTATGTATTAAGTTTTCACCGATTTTGAAGGAAAATAATGATTCTAATAAAAAGCAGAGGGCATATATTTAGCACTTTTTTTCTAATTATGGCTACTTGTCTACATCTGGGTCTGCTGTCAATTTTGAATATTGTTACATCGTCACTCCACTTCACTTTTGTCAGGCCCATCTCAATACTGTCCGATCGTGCGTGCACAATATCTCCTGCTATGAGGGAATGATAACCAATTTAGCATTGTATCCAATCCAGCGGGGACATCGAAACTCGTGGTACTCGTATTTCTCCGCATCTATATGAATTCCAAACAAGACCACATGCAGAGATCATATCTTTTCCTACTTTTCAATGTCGCATCATCCTTTTCCGATTGAGAGATTTGTCTTCTAAATGCTTCAATGATCGCTTGCTACATGTCAACGATTATGATCTGCTGCTCATGAAATAGCATCAGTCTTTATTGCGGTTAGTCTTTCAACAGGATTCAACGCTTTCCATTGTAAATGTAATAACTAATAAAGAATATGATTACAATTCCGTTCACAAATTCCACCATTTAGTCTTCGGTGCACTACTGCTATTGTGCTTTCAATCTACCGTGCTACTGCTAAGTGCTCTACGATAATGACGCAGGAGCGCATAAGTGTTAGCACAATAGAAGAAAACCACTTAAATCCACTTAGCCTTTTTGGGTAAAGGCTTCTTCCCCTCCCCTACATTTTTAAAGTTTTCCAAATTCATCAAATTTCATCAAACCTAGTCACATTCGATTCAGAATAGAGTTGATCTGTCACTGAGTGACACTACAACACGACTGAGAAGTCTTACTTGAACCCTGGGATGAGGGATTGGTTTCTTGGATACTCAGCTAGAATACAAGGTACAGCTGTGATCATTAACTTCGTGGTATTGTTGTCTACAGACAGATGACGAGCAGTCGTCTAATTCTGAGGCTGTTTAATACTCTACAAGTCAGATAAGAGGAATTTTGCACACTCAATGCTTTTGCGACGGTAGTGAAACTGCCCTTAGGAGCAAGAGAATATCGCTTACGATGCAACACTTGAGGGTGTTAAACAACATAAATGTTGGGGGGGGGGGAAGAATAGAAGTACTACCGTTTTGCTTTCTGTGACGTTTTTCTTCAAAGTCTTGAATAGGAAAAAATGTTTGATATTTTCAGATGTGGATGTCCGAGATTTCATGGACACCATAATTTGACTATAAATCCTTGACTCGTTTCACTGGCTTCAAATAACACAAAATAATGATCCCTCCCACATACTGGCGTGTAAATTGCCATCCATTTGCAATTAGGCCTACTTGATAACTGAGGTGCTTGAGGAATGTAGAATTCCATACAATCTATTGTAGAACAAAATGCAACACACATGTAGGCCAAATTAGTAGAAGAGCTTTTTAAATGGATAAAATATTGCTTACAAGATAATTTGAAACCAAGATGAACAAAAATGATGTTAGATTCATTCTTCCGCTTATCTACTAACTTTTGCCAGAGGTCATGTCAGGATCCTCTGACCGCGCTGTATTTGCGAAAACTGGGAAATCAATGGAGAGATCATTTTAATAACATGGACAATTTAATTTGATTCGATTTCATGATAACTGAGATAATTAATGCAATCAGATAATAATAATGAGACTAAACTGTGTCTATGATCATGAAAGCTTCATTATCCTAGTACGTCAGTCTTTTGCTTGTAAGTCATAATTGAAGCTATAAACGTATTAAATTCTGAAATTATTTTGCTATCCTCATATTATGCATGGATGGACCAAATCCAGATTATCGATTTGCTAATACAGAATACCTGTACCAATTACAGCAGCGTTGCTTTCGTGAATCAACGAAATTTCATTTTTCAGTTGATGGCGTAGGTCTTCGATCTCATCACAACTCATCTCTTAAAAGTGTCTCTCAAATAAATCGTAAAAACTCTAAGTCGGCAAAATTTCAGAACTCAACATGCTTCACGATTTCATCACCCTTTAGACTTGCAAGCGAATAACTGTCAGACGTTGACAATGCGTCAATGTGTCCGACTAAAATTTCAATTTGAAGAACGTAAAACAATCTATTTCTAGACAGAAACTAGGCCAAAATTAAGTAAGCTAGATTTCAACAAAACAAACATCAATATACATGATTAACATTGAAAAGAACATTAGCAAAATATTTTAATTAGCGATCCTGTCTGGATTGGATACAGGTCATAATTGAGAATCTCTTCGAAGAAAAATTTCTTGGTATACACTTTGCAATAAAATTCATGTTCCATGCAAAGTTTGCATTAAGAAAATGGCTCGAATTTCGGACATTTTATCAACTCTCTAATTGTCGGCAGTTCTATTTTTCTCTAAGTATATAACAATGATCTACATAAAAAATCTATGCGGTAGTCACCATTAATATCAACACTCTTTAGAATGAACATGAAGACACTCTTTATACATGAACATCACAAAGAAAATTGAAGGTTTTAGGTTTGACTGGTTTAGCCAGTCACGGAAGTCACTGTCCACAGAAAAAGCACTCTAAACACTCTTTAGAAAAATTAATTATGCTTGTAGACTTCGCTACATGGAACTCGATTCTCCTTCTTCGTTGAATTGGCTGAAGCTGCAAATTAATCCTGCAACAGTGAAAACTCACTTCCATAGGAGTTAATAATCGTTAGCAAATAATAATCTTTTTGTGTCAGCATTTTCTCAAGATTTAAGTCTTACTTATCTATACAGTTAATTTATCTAAAGTGTGTGTAGCAATACACGTGGACCTACTTTTTAAGCTCTAATCAGATCAGCTGCGATAATCATCTTTGAGCACATTATTCATTTAACTTTAAAACTCTGATGATTAATTCTACTCGTATTTAAAATGATGCAATAGTAACTATTCCTTAAACATTTTTGATCATATTTCATGTTCAAATTTTCTGAGTTAGCTAATTCAACGAATCATAAAGTTTGCATCTTATTCAATTTAAAAATCACCGAACCCCGTCTTACAAAATTTTGAGAAGAACTATCAAATAACTTGAGTATTTGTCAAAGGACTCAACCAACATAGGTTGAGAAACTTGTAGGGTAGATATAGTTCGCTATGCATGTACATCTATTGTATCAACATGGTATATGTTCGGTCGGTGGACGCGCAGGTTTGTAGTAGTCTGGATGAACAGATACATGTAGTTTTCTTTCATAAATAGCCTGTATTGAAAAAAACTACACGTGCTTCAATGGGGAAATTATGACATTTTGGGTGTAAGCACTTTTATTGATTAAAGCCGAGATGTGTTTCTTCAATATTATTTCTGCAAGAAGCATCTACTGGTTTTTTTAAACATATGGGCAAACGGCAAGTGAAAATGTTGTGCGGTCATTACACATGTGAGTGTTACACTATTCAATGAAGAGAGATTTTGAATGAAAGCGACCACTCGTGTGAATTAAAAGATCATGATCTGAGAATACTTTTCAGGGCCTATGCTAATCTAATTGAAGAAATGCCTCTTGGGGATTTATCCACAGAGAACAAATCAAAAAATGTTGCTTTTAAGCAATTTGTCACAATGTCTCCATTGGATGTAGGCTACATGGGTTTTTTTAATCCAAGCAATTTATGAAAGCAGACGATCTGACCCTGCAGACGTGCAGTTTTAAAATAGTCAGGAGGTGAGCAATGATGTGTGAAAGCTTCAGGTACGACCTTGTGCCCCGCACAATCTCGTGCTGCCTCCCAAACTATGCTAATTGGACAGAAGGCCCCATCGTTTCATTAATCTCACTGATGACCTGAAACTGTACTTCGATGCTTGTCATTAAATATTTGTAATGAAGATGCAAATGTTAAAACCATTATTAATAAAATAAAAAGCAAAATTGACTGCTTCACTATGAAATATCCATTCTCTTTTTGCTGTGAAGTTGAATTTCTCTTAATTTTTCCAAATGAAGTTCGCTTCTTTAGTTTGCAATGAAGCTTGAATTGAACATCACGGTTTTTAAGTATCAATTTCCTACCTTGAAGAGGATGATCCCAAACCCTGACTTTATTCAAAGTGATGATAATTGCATGAGATCAATCATTGAACATAGTGTCACTGTGTCTTTGTTAAAGTGAATTTAAATAGAAGCATTAAAGCTAAGGACACTTTGAAGACTTGTCTAAGGCCACTTTATGGGAATGATTGTCGATGTGTTCTACTTACTTTTTGAAAAAAATGCGATTACTTGAACTGTCAAATCAATATGAATTTCGACATCAATATTTTTGCATGAAAGAGTTCAATTGCTCATGTTAGAATCGAACCGTAGGTCTGTACCTCCTTATGAATGACTTCCCAGTTTCCACAGTATTCCGCATTGTCATATTCCATGTGGCAGTGGTAGCTATAGAAAAAGTAATCTTTGCATTGCTACTTCTAAATGAGTATTGTAAAATATGTTGTAATCTATTAAACCTTCAGTCAACTTATTTGCTCGTTTTAATAGCAAACTGATGAAAACATAAATGCAAGTATGTACTACAGGTTTAGTGACCAATATAGTGAAATGCATTTTGGCTTCTCCATTGGGAGGGTGATGATTGTGAAGTAATTAAACTAGTAATCCAAACCTTTAGTCTCACATAAGTGTACAATTGTATAAATAATTGTAGTTAACAAGTTTATTTGAAGTTTCGTAAGCTCCTTAATGGAGGTTAGCGGAGATCCACAAAATTATAATAGAAAATGTCTTTTCAAATTACGAATTTTAACAATTTAGTTATAGTTGCAACATGCTGATGATTAAAATTCAAATACCGACAAGAAGAACGAACCACACATGTATGATAACATTCACCATCGACTGACAACTTGTTATTTCTAGTTCATTTTTTGCATTTTTTAATATGATCACAGTACATGTATTTAGTCACATGCCTTGAAAATCAAATTCGCTGAAGTCGAACAGATTACCAGTCATTTGGTGTCCAAAATGAAAACATCAATCTGTCATTTTACACTTCAAAGATAGAAAATCGAACAAATTATATCAGACATTTGGCACAAAGTAACCATTTCAAACCATGCAGATACCCACTAACTTTGCTTCTAATCTGTAAGAGCAATAAATTTTTTAGTATTTCTTCCAGAGTATCTGTTTTGAGATTGAAGTTATCTCATAAAATGCTACGCGAAAATCTTTGCTCCATTTAACAAAAATTTTTATCTTCCTTGCTCTTGAATTTGCTACTCGCATGAGTATCCTTTGGATTACAGACACTGATAAATTTACGTCAATATAAACCAACATGTAATTATGTCCGAGGTCGGCTTGTCATATAATGCTGAGGAAGAAAACTATTTACATTAACCGGAAGAAGACATTCAGAGAATGAAAAGGAAGCAACCGTGGGATTTGAATGTCCATCTCAGGAGAGCGTCATCCTTTGAAACATTAATTGTTGTCAAAATTTAAGTAAACGACGACATGGATGTATTTTGACAAATTGCTTCCATTTCGGCTTTAGAAGATCTCCGTTCCATAAGTTTTGCAAGATTCTGAACATATTCTGATCTCAATATATCTTTTAGATCGACAGCGAGCCTGCAGGCAAAGGACAAGCTGCTTGTTTTCGATCTTGTCATTCACTAGATCACAAAATTCTGTCCCTATCGGAAGCATCGTAGATGCGATGCATGTGTTGGCCATTAAATTTGATAGAATCTTCATGACCTAAACCATGATTTAGTTATGAAAAGTGATCCCCGTAGTTGAATTCCACAAATGATTTTTTGAATCTACAATCACTGCTCAGAAAAAGAAGCTGCTCAACCACATCATGTCATCGTCATTTATCTTTCACAGACTTTTACCAATGTGGATTCATTTTCTGTTAGCAAAGACACTTTCTTCCTAACAACAATTTCAAGATGGAAATTTAGCGGAAATCGGCATTTGAAATGAATTGCAATATTCTCCCAATCACAGAATTGGATTGTTTTAGCGCTTTGATTCACTAGTGCAAATGAATATTAAAACACGGCACAGCTGGAAACTTAGTGGGCAGAAAAAGGATTATAACGTCGTGGTTGAAAATCTGCATTCCATAGCTTACGGATTGCTGATAATTCCCTCAAAATGATCCAATCATAGTCAAATTGCGTTTATGATTTGTAGGCCTACGACGTGAGCAGCGTTTTAAAGATAGTATAGGCGAACAGCCATGGGAACTGGTGCATAAACTGTGTAATTTCATTAGGCCAGAGTCACACAGCGCATGTTATAAGACGCACATAGTACATGTAGAGCTCTAACAGAGAATATGACATTGACAACAATGGTCTATCGCAGTGCATAGAATATCTAAAGAGTATGACAATTATTAAGTCAATAATAGACACCAACACCATTGATTCCCCGACCGCACTCGCCTGACCCAAGAATCGAACCGAAGTTCTTCACTAGTTACACTGACAGTACAAAAGGAATGCGAGTAAAGGCAGAAGTCATCTCTAAGTGATATCGGCAGCAATCCTCAACAGCATTCTTTTGTAGCGAGAAAGCATGTCAGCATGTCATCCAACTATGTAGGACACAGCATAGTCCGTCAACGTAACGGGGCCGAAAATGAGACTTTCCCAGAATAAAGTACATCGCATGCCTACAACGAACATGTGCATCTGCTGAGTTCTATCTAGTTCCTCTTCCATAATGGAATGCAGATTGCGTTTCTTGACGAAAAATGGAATTTCTACGCTTTCTCTTAAGAGCCGAAAAGTTCTAAGTCCAAAGCCATAATTTTTGACAAGGAATGTCATTTCTTATCAGCTACATCTCCTATTATCTTCATTTCCTGTCATGTACATTTATCTATAAAGCTACACACATTCAGATTTGGCAAGTCTCTTACTGTCGGCAAACACCAACATGGTGGCCCACTTTCTCCACATTGAACCACATTCTCGCATACATCGCCGTCCAGAAACATGATGATGTCAAATACACATGATAGGAAAGGACCTGAAGACATTCCATGTCAATAATTATGGCTATAGATTTAGTACTTTCCAGTTGATAAGAGAAACCATAGAATATTTCATTTTTGCCAAAAACTGCGATCTGT
The DNA here is from genome assembly GCA_907163375.1 of Prostheceraeus crozeri. Classification (NCBI taxonomy): domain Eukaryota; kingdom Metazoa; phylum Platyhelminthes; order Polycladida; family Euryleptidae; genus Prostheceraeus; species Prostheceraeus crozeri. The sequence goes on from CAJQUW010013486.1 coordinate 46,816, forward strand.
GTTCCATTGTGTTCCATTATGTTTTTTTTATCTTGTCTGGCCAGAAGAGGAACTAGATAGAACTCGTCAGACGTGCAGATTCGTTGTAGGCATACGGTGTACTTTATTCTGGGAAAGTCTCATGTTCTGGCTGACAGACTATACTGTGTCTTACACAGTTGGATGACATACTGATATGCTTTCTCGCTACAAAAGAATGCTGTTAGCAAAAGAATGAAGAGGGCGAGAGCTCGTCTCCATGTCGGATTTCGGATCGATTCTTGTGTCAGGCGGGTTCGGTTGGGGGATCAGGGTGTTTTGTCTTTGTTTTTATTGTCTTAATAGCTATCATTCTCTTTAGATACAAAGTATGCCATGACCAATTTACTGCATCGAATTTGCTTGAATGCGACTTAAATCTTAGCTGATCTGAACTGAATGCGAATTAAGGCTTCATTGCCGGTCATTACATTGCATGAATATGAAACTTCCATTCTTTGCAATAGAAAATATGGCGAGCTGACCAGGAGCACCTTTGCAAAAGTTGAACAGTTTTCTGATTCATTAATTGTCACAGATATTGTACACTAAGGGCAGGAAAATTTGGATGCTGAACAAAGTTTATTGCTCAGTTAATTCTGAATCCTTAAAAGGTATGCGAATAATTTTTGATACATTAAATTTGATACATTTTTGATACATTTCAATATTTAGCTTCCATCAAATTTGTATTGCTTGAAAGATTGGATATTCACGTCGATAGACATTGATTTCAATGAATACTCCTTTTCAAGTATCGATAAAAAAATTAGTTTTAGGACAGAAGCTTTCCTATTTGGTTAATTAATCAATTCCTTAAGTTAAATAGACCAAAAAGATGTAAAATTACTGCTCACTAATATTTCCTTGCAAAAGATTGAAGCATTGTTAGCAGTTTTCTTGTAAGAACGGATTACTTATCTTTTGGATGATGTTGACTTGATCTGATCCAATTTTGAAAATATTGACTTTGATATATGCACTATAGACCTACTTGGTCACACCCATAGAAGAATACCCCAGAAGTTAGTAGGACGCCAATCGAGTGCTACACTATATGAAATGGAGTGCCATATACACACTATTCATTTCGCAGACTTTAGAGTCATCATGGCTTTGGATAGCAAGTAAAACAATGAAAGAGACTGCTGAAGACTTTGAAAGAGACATTGCAAGCGTTAATTTTCAAAAGGGCAAGTATTGTCAGTTGACAACCCTTGTTGCAAGCCTTTTCGACAGCTTACAACAAACAATAGTTCATTTCCACCGTGGTTTTTAGAATACCAACTCGGACTTTAAACCTGTAGCTTTTCCACATCAAAAAGTAACTTGGTTCACTACTTATTTTCAAAATACTCTCATTTGAATAAAAAGCTTATTGTGCAAAATAAATTTTATTCCATATATTTATTTCAAGTGCCATGGATCGACACCTATAGTTCATATGGTAAAATAGACAAAATGAGTATATCTACCTTTGCGCTCCAAGTACCTCTGAGCCATATTTCCTGTTACTCATCACTCAATGTAGATGTCGAGGATAAAGTTGGGACTTCTTATTCTGAAGAAAATCTTTTGTGTGTTTCCATTCATCATGATGAATTTCTAGTTCGTACTTTTCGTACTCTTTGAACCATAGAAATCGACAACAATAAAACCTCCAGAACGGAGGTTAAGCTTCATGCAATATACAATAGTGGCACATAAATCGCACGCATTTTCACTTAGATGCACCTGCCAACGTCTGCATCATTGGGTTAGAATCAGTCACATGAGTAAATCAAAGCTTTTCATTGGTTATTCATGCCTCAACTTAGTTCCCCCGGATGTGCCGCGACTTTGAGTCAATTTCCATTCTAGTCAATTTCAGTTAAACAATCTATTTCTATGCTTTGAACTGCCGATTGTTTATAGTTCTATCCAATGATCAGAAAAAGGCAAAATGACTAGCGTATCTTTGCTTGCTAAATAAAAAGATAAGTATCTGAAGATAAAAATTCAAAGAGAATTATGCTGAGAATTTAATGTACGATATGTGCCTACTATCGTTCAAGTGTTGTTCTCATAATGAATGTCCCTCTTGCTGCCCCCGTTCATGTTCAGTGACAAGACAATAACACAGGCGTCGCTGTCGGTCAGCATCAGTTGTTGCTGCGATTGATTGGCCGTTAAATGGATCGACAGCATTTGAGTACTTTTCACACTGATGACGAGGTGAAGTCAGTGCCATGAGGAAACAATATCACAATCACTAACTGCATCGATAACCCCCATTGGCTCCTGAACCGAGTACCTCTATTGACCAGATGAATAGACTTAATAACCAATTAAGCTCAATTTGACAAGAAAGAACAAAGGAAAGATGAGAGCAATTTTTGTGCTGTGCAGCGATTTAGGAAACGTATTATGATTTTGAAGATCACATTGTTGTTCCATTATTGAAATTATCGGATCAGTAATGTTCACATGGTATGCATCTATATTGCGTGTTTGAATGTGTCTACACTATCAGAACGTTTGCTTTTATCATCTTGCGATTAAAAATAATTAAAATGTCAGCCATTGGAGTTACAAGACACACGTAAGCCTTGTGACTCTTTCCTAACTGACCGAGGTTTCAAGTAAAAGCATTTAAGCAGATAAGCACTCAAACATAAATGCAGTACTCGTGGAAGAAGAAGCTTCGGTTATTTTTGAAGCCATATTAGTCACCGAGATCGTGGAGAGATCGTGTCTTCATACATCAAGAAAAAGCATTTTAGATATTTTTCTTAATAACTAAATTTGTAATGAACTGCTTGAATGTAGGGCCTACATGTACTTCTCAGATGACATGAGTTTCAAACGATAAATTTGTTATAATGAAAATCACTGATATCTAACTAGAATTCAAAGATTCACTTTGTTCTTTTTATTCGCTTTGTTTTACTCTAGCCACAGGAATGTCAGAATCGATTACGTTTCCGATTCTTTTACTGCTAATTAATTACCCCTTGTGATTTCCAAGATAAAATAATGATAAGATGTATATTTGATACGACATGGTCCGAGCGATTTGATAATGATATATTTCTTGACATGTAATTACCTATTATGTATCAGCTTTTCGTGCATTGAATTGAAAATAAACGTCATCTATTCCATCAAAGTCACATTGAAATATAGAAATTATCCTTTGAAATCTGGAGACATGAATTTTGTTGATTTTTCAAAATTCGCTTCTGATTCTTGACATTCTGGAATGATCATTTGACCTACAATACTTTGTAATACGCTTACGTTACATCAATGTTCAAGTGAAACATCATTCACATTATTTGAAATTTACTGAGTTTTCAAGCGCATTAGAAATTAGTCCAATTTTATTTAGATTAGCTGCTCTATAATTAACAATAAGACATCAAAATCAATCAATCCATTTTCGAATTAATAAAGTATTCGTACAGAGAGCGACCATGTTCTTTGATCGATTTCGAGTTTATTTAAAACCCATCTTCAGGACAGTAAAATAACTGAGAATACATGGATAAATCATGGTCAATGCAATTCACTAAAAGATGCTGAAATTAGAACATGTAGAGAGGCACAGATGAAGAGTTCTCATTTATTAGTGGTACATTACTACACTGTAAATCGCTGGATACGAAAATTACATACTAGCATATACCAAAATCACATACAATTTGAAACTAACATCTGATACGAGATTCTCGTATGCTTACAGAGATCTGGTATGTTTTTCACAAGAAATCTCACTTACTTTCGTATGTGATTGGCATGTAGCGATACGAACTATTCTTTCTGTGATTGGCTGTTTTACACTGAAATACAAGTTGTTGGTATGTTTTATATGCGAGACCCGATGCAAATTTATCCTTATTCGTATGCCTCTGGCATCCATTTGGTATGTGCAGCTTTAAGTCACACAGCAAAAATATGTATATTACATATTACTGTCAAATAACTTTTTTCAGTTATGTCAGTAATGAATATTTATATTTGATAGAGTGGTATTTAATTAGATATATTGTGAATTTCATGCTCCACGTGTATGTCGTCGTTGCTATTAGTCTAGCAACAATAACAGGACGTTTAGTTAAGTCCACCTTATGAACCATGTTGATAAACATCAATTCAAGTAAACTATATCTTTCGTGCGAACATTTTGACTTATATATCTCAAACATAACTATTTTTGTGTTCATGAATTATAATGTGTTTTTATTTCGGATTGATAATATGCTAAATTTCAAAATTGCATAATCCATAATTGTTGATGGTTGAATACTTATTGATTATTCATGAAATGCCTTAGACTTACGTGTATTAAAATCGAATTCAGTATTGAAAGTATGACTCTTGAATGTCATTATCTCATTACTTACAAAGCAGTAGTAATATTAGTGTGATCTTTATTGACAAAAGGCCTTAAATCAAGATACTTTGGACATGATTGATATGCTTTCTTTTAACATTGTGCTGGTATGGCTTTAGTATGTAAAGCATACCACATTTGAAAAGACATACAAAAAGCACACAAATATATACCAAGAGAATACAGAAATATGCACCCTTCGTATGTGATTGGTATTGAGCGATTTACAGTGTACTTGATTTGATGCATCTGCGATACGGGTTCGAACTCTCCTAAACAAAACTGCTTCGTGTGGATAACAACTCACTTCGGTAGGGACTGGCTTTCCTCTCAAATGCTAATTCACTCTCGTGTCTAGGTATCTCCGGCCGTATCTCACCCAAGTGACAGTTTGAGCACTGTCTGGATGGATGGCAACATATCATGTATAGCACTATGCATCAAATCAAGTACTAATGTACTAATGTTTTATACCTATTTGAGTTGCATCCTCGGTTGATTAAATGGAAAAGAAGTGAATTTGCGCCTGTTCAGCGGTGCTTAGTCTGTCTAAACCCATTTATTTCATTTTTTCAAAATAGTGAAATTTAAATAAAAAGAGTTCGAAAATCAACTCTATGCAGTCTGAAAATGTCCTATAATTATATTAGTGCTCTTCTATTGCAATCAGTACTACAATAATACATGCCATGTTAGAATGATCAATATCAGTAGCCAATTTTTAGATGATATGTACAAATATATCCTGCAGCTGCATTTATTAAGAGCTGTCTATCACAGAGTAATCTGACAACATGTTGTGATTAATGTGTGCATCATTAATTTTCATCCCAAGCATCAGTTTTCTTCAACCTGACATAGACAGCCCAAGGCAAGCTGAATGATATTCACGACCTCAAGATCGTATTGGAGCTGTGGAAAAGAAGCAAAATTCTCATAACCAAATAACTTTTGATGTACAGATAACAGTAATTTCAGTTGCTCCAATGATATTGACTTTTATTGATAAAGATGAAAAGGATACTTAATTTTTAGTAAAGCGAATTAAAGAGCTTATTGTTGCTTTCATTAGTCGAGAAGCAGATCGATTTTGAGCCGCGAGGAATTGCAAATGTTTTATGGTCATTATCAACATTATCAAGTACTGATATTGAGAGTTGAACTGCATACATCGGCTGCACCTCATTCGGTCGTTTCCCAAGAAGTCGCTCCTTTGTCTTGATTACATAATATAAACGGTTAAATTTCAACGACTGCCCTTCCCATTCAGTTTCTATAAACGTGCCACTCAATCGCTTCGATGATAGAATGATTGATGACAGCTCATTTGACGAAGTTTGACAGCAATAGTACGTCTGAAGGTGTTAAATAACAAAATATTTTGATATTTTGATGAAGTTACAGGATCAAATATCATTGATAGCGATGAGCTGTCAGTGTTGGATATTATCCAATTAATGTTTGCAATGTATGCAATATATATATATAAGACTTCAAATAAAGTTGAAGAAAAATCATAATAATCTAAACTTCTTAACGCCACCTACGAAATACATCGAGAGTCGAAAAGGTGCTCGCTTAATTTACTTTGAAGGCTATCTTTTCAAGAAAAGCAAAGTCAACCAAAATGGCGATATTGTATGTGTTTGTCGACGATCGTCATGCAAAGTCCGTGGAAAAATATCGTCCGATAAGTTCATGAAAACCTCGACGTTTGATCATGAACATGCCTGTGAAGTGGAAGAAGTTGAGGTGATGAAAAGCCGCAACGCAGCCACCAAAAGTGCTGTTGAGCAGCCAACAACGTCGATGAAGAGACTATACTCCGTGGCTTTTTCAGGCGAGCCAGACAACGATGCAATCATACCCCCATTCAAATCATTGAAGTCATCGATGTACAGCAATCGTGCAGAACGCCTTCCGAAGCAACTCAGAACATTGGAAGAAATGAATCTTTCAGGAGAGTGGAGACTTACGAAATCAGACGCTGATTTCTTGCGAATCGACGATGGTGATCAGAACAGGATTTTGGTGTTTTTCACTATTCCTTTTCTGCGCATCATGACTGCAGCAACAGACATTTACATGGATGGGACATTTCATGTTGCGGCAAACTTGTTTTACCAAGTTTATATAATCTACGCCTATGTCTTCAAAAGCATGATCCCGATTTGTTACGCGTTGCTACCCGACAAGTCTGAGGAAACCAACAAGAGACTGTTAAAGATGATTATACAGAAGGCATAATTCCGCAAGAAGGCATAATTCCGCAATCGTCTATTCGTGGATGTTATTTTCATTACACGCAATCTATTTGGCGTGGAGTACAGCGCTACGGACTTACAACGAGCTATCGAGAAGACAATAATGTAAGAGAGGTGGTTCGCCCAGCCCTGGGATTGCCGTTCCTTCCCACAGATAGAATCGACGAGGTATGGGAACAGGTTATTGCTGAGTGTCCCGAAAGTTGTCAAGAGTTCGTCGACTATGTAACCAGCACTTACGTGGATGATATCGAGGCCATGTTCTCTCGGGAGATCTGGTGTCATTTTGATAATGACAGCGGTATACGGACGAACAACGCTCTTGAAAGCCGAAATGGAAAACTACGAAATGTAAGTCGAAATGTATGTAATTTATTACTTGTATTCAGTAGAAACATGTCATTGCGACCGTTTCACAAAATGTTTCAAGTAGATGAGAGATATCTTACCTTAATAACATTTTATGAAGGATTTGTAGTAAATTCGCTGAGATTCAGCTTTGTATTCTGCACTGTCAAGCTATGTTACCTTAGTTTTTTGTAGGCCTATTATAACTATGTATTGTTTATACACAACAGCTTTCTCAACAGATGTTTGATACCCGACTGTAATGTTTTATCATTGATAGTCATATTGATTATCATGTTATATATGAATATCAAGTTACATATCATATCATAAAATTATTTTGACTTTTGATTATTTGCAGATTTTCCATCAACACCCAAATATCTACCGATTTATTGAATGCCTGAAGGAGGTTCAGGCAGAGGAGGAGGCGAATGTGCGCATGCTTCGCTCTGGCATTTCGCCCTCAAGACAGAGAAGGAGGTACACAAAGGCAACATCGCGGTTGCAGCGCCTGAAGCCCAATTTCCTGGCTGGAGAGCTCAGCGCTTGGGACTACTGTCGATACTGCAGTACAGTATCGTGTTCACAAAAGAAGTAAATTTACAATTCTTTTATTCAATAAATGTGTTATACGATACTAATTTCGTGTTTTGAATTTTTTATCTGGAATGCTGGAATGACTTTAATGGTTTAAATATGATGAAAGTAACAATAGTTTCTTACAAAAAAAGGAGCATACTATCAAAAGAATCTCATCATCTCGGTACACCTTCATGCTGAGCAATAACAGTGATAAGCGCGTAGAAAGAACATAGGAGAGATGATGCGATAACACACAGCACAGCATGACACCAATTAGGAAAAGGGGACTGAATGGAACTTCTGAAATTTGGGGTGACGGAGTGGGAAGAGACTCGGCAGGAAGAGATGGACTAGGAAGGGACTGAGTGGGAAGCGATCCAGTGAGATGTCACCCATTCATCATCGCATCATTTACAGAAGACTGTCTGATGACGAAGTGTTCTTCTAGGGATGAAAATAATGAATTACAAGGAAATATTCCTTTTCACAGGTTTCCAAATGACCCAAATTAGCGCAGAAAGTGACTGCTGCCAATATTTAGTCAATTTTGTTTTCAAGAGTGTATTCTGCTAATTTTCACAATTCTGAAAATGGAAAGATATCTAGCAGCAGAAAGACGTCTTTCCATTCCACCCATAATAAATGTCATTCAAAGTCAATGCCGTGCTAATTCTATGATTCTTAACATCAAATTTTATAGTTTTGTCTATGCTATGAACTTTGTGTATCTCAACTAGCTATGAGCTAGCTCAGTCTTTTCTTGATAGTGGATGTGGTGTAAATAGCCGAAATATATTGACGTACTTTTTGTACGCCATAGGCCTAAAAATATATAACTTGACTTTTTCATAAACCTATTTTAAATTATAAAATGCAGCGTTGGTTCACGTTCAAATTTTACTCGACTGCAAACCCAACAGACAGCTTGATACTAAAACGTGCCACTGTGTTTTTTGGTCCAAGGTATGGGACAGGGCATTTTTTAAAGCATTTCGACTAGGTAACCATTCACTCGAGAGGACTGCATCTCTCTTTAAGTACTGTAGCTCACATTAATGCCAACTTTGATGACTTTTATTCCACGCATCCCTGCAGGCCTACGTCTCTAAGGCACTTAATGGTTTTAGTTTTTAAAAGTCTAAGCTCATGTGAGTAATGGGCAAAAGACCGTTCCAGGACACCTAAAATTCAAAAAAATAGTATCTTTAAAAACGACATAAATTCATGAATTTGAACCCTTTTTCAGGTTTTTAAGACCTAAATACATGAATTTAGTCCATTCAAAAAGTACCATTTTTTCAAAAATGGTACTTTTTAAAAACAACATAAATTCATGAATTTGAACCCTTTTTCAGGTTATGAAGACCTAAATTCATGAATTTATGACGTTTTTAAAAATACCCAATTTTTCAAATTTTTCAAAATCTCAAATTTGTGAATTACAATTTTCACCCCCAAAATCATGACCGTTCCAGGACACCGAAAATCATAAAAGTTAAGAATCTCAAATTTGAGAATTACAATTTTCACCCCCGCCAAAATCATGACCGTTCCAGGACACCGAAAATTAGTATTTTTAAAAACGTCTTTTAAATCCATTTTTCAGGTTTTTAAAATATATCATGTGACTAAAAATATTTCTTTAAAAATGGAAGAAACAAAAGTGGAAGGAACTTCAGAAATGGAAGGAACCTCAAGAATATATCCTTCGTTATCATATGAACGTAGTTCTACTTTAATGGACATTGAAAAGATTAACATTGAAAAAATGAATAAAGAAAAACACAAAGATAGAGTAAGGTATATGAAAGATAAGGAATCTCAATTATTATTAAGATTAGAGCATTATAAAAAATTAAGAAAGAGATGGAACAAAGTTAAGAATGTAACACAAGGAATTGGCATATTCTTAACAATAAGTTTAGGTGCTTTGACAATTGTTATATCTTCAGGTGTTTTAGTAATTCCAGTAGTTGCTACAGCTTTAACAGGTACGGGTGTTTTTGCAACTTCACTTGTTACAATGTTAGATAGATCTTTAATAACTAAGAAACGAAAATCATTAAAAACTAAGCATTTACATATTAAAGAAGTCTATGATAAACTACATTACTACTTTCAAAGAGTATGTGATGATAATGTTATTACGTTAGATGAGATTGAAAAATTTGATCAAATAGCTAATGAAGTAAATCAAATATCATTTCAATCACAGACAGAAAAAGTTGATGATAAAAATAAAAAGGATGGCAAAATTTCTAGTGATGGTAAAACTTTTACTGGTGGTAAAATTTCTAATGAAGAAAATGATAAAATTTTTTTAGAAGAGTTAAAAACTTTAAGCGAAAATTTAAGCAAAACTTTATTAAACAAAACTTAAAACGAGAAAACTTTAACCGAGAAAACTTTAAACGAAAAGATGTCAAACAACAAAGCAATAAAAAAAATAATTTGTTCAGTAAAATGTTTTTGCTGTATTCCAATGTTACCACAAAATTCAAATATTATATTTTAAAAATGGATAAAATTAGAGCTGATAATTTTAAAAGAATAAAACAATTAGAAGAGTTAATAAAACAAAGAAATATTATGAAAGAAAATCATCTTCAACATAGAATGATAAAAGCTGGTATTCAATCTGATATGTTTGAAAAAATGCAGCAAACCGAGCAAGTAAAAACTGATTTTGAAAAAACTATGAAACCATTTAAAACTCTTGAAAAAGAACTTACAAATAATGATAAACAAATTGATATAACAGATCCAGAGCACAAAACTATATTAGATGACTATGGATTACTAGAATCAAACATTAATAAGAAATTACCAAAATCTATGCAATTTGAACATTCTATCTCATTTATAGATGGAAAAACAATACCTAGATTTTATCTCGGACAAAAAGAAATATTTCCACACCCTTTTCGAGGTTTAATTTTTTCACCAGATAAATTTCCTTTTAATTTAGATAGAAATTTTGTTAATCTTTTAAGGGGTGCAGATTTAAATAATTATGCTGTAGAAGATCTCATAAAATATAAAGCTATGTTAGATAGAGTTAAAGCAGTAAAATCTCTTAGACGTTATAAACAATTAGAAAATTTATTATCAACGGGAGTTAAAGTAGGAAAAGGTTTATCTGAAAAACAGAAAACAGAAACAACTGTATTCTTACCAGATGATCCACAAGAATTACTAAATAGATTAAATATTTTAATATCTGCAATAAAAGAAGGACATAATTCTAGTTTCAATGAAATTCATGCTATATTGAAAAGACTGTTAGAAAAGAAGATTCTAAATGAAGAGGATTATAAAAGTATAACGAACCGAATGTTCTAGGGCTTCGCCCGTAGCTGAAATATGTTGTTGTTTTTAATTTTTTATAAAAAAATATTTCATAAAAAAATATTTATTCAAAATTTTAACTAAAAAATGTGTTCAGCAGATTTAGACAAAATTAATAATCATTTAGAAAATTTGATAGAGATTTTGGGTTCATCAAAATTTAGTACGACGTTAAAAATTATAACAACTACTTCATCACACACTTGTAATTTAGAACCCATTCTACATTTGGAACAAAATAAAAATTATCAAATTGCATTGACTAGTTTCTCTACATTTAACACTATTCAAAACGTTATCAAAGATGTGAATGATCAATTTAGATATTCTACTGATGAAGGTAAAACATGGAAAATACTAACTTTTCTTCCTGGTTCTTACGAAGTTGAATCAATATCAAATGAAATTAAGAAACATTTAGGTATACCATTTAAAGATAAGAAACAATTACATTTTGCAGTTGAACCGGCAGTTAATAAATTTTCTCTTACTTTAGACGAAAATCATCAAGTTGATTTTAATCATGATAGATCATTGTCAAAGCTATTAGGATTTAATAAACAAACCTATAGTCAAGGTTATCATTTAGGTGAGAAGATTCCAAAAATAACTGAAATAAATTCAATTGTTGTACATTGTGACATTATTGAAGGAGGATATATAAATGGTAAATTGTCAAATTTAATATTCAGTTTTCCAGCTTTTACTGTACCCATTGGTTATAGATTAAATGTAATTCCACAAACATTAATATATTTTCCTATTACAAGAAAAACTATTAACAACATTGGCATTAGAATCACTGATGAGAAAGGACAAGAAATAAATTTTGGAGGTGAAGAGATTATGATAGATCTTTTGGTTCGGGAGGTATAAACTCCCGTTCGGGAGGTATAAACTCCCGTTCGAGAGGTATAAACTCCCACGCGAAGCTAGAGAAGTTTAATTTTCTTCTTCTTCTTTAAAAACAAAAATAAAATAAAAATAATTTTTTTTATTAAAAAATGAGTGAAGTGCTCCCATTAAATAAAAAAAACTTAAATTTAATCATCATCCAAATTTATCTAATAAAGTTTTGTCAGTTATTTGTGGAGGATCAGGTTGCGGAAAAACGTATCTATTATTTAAAATTTTAACGACTCCAAATTTTTTGGATTATAACAATCTTATAATTGATACAACAACGGCAGAACAACCCGTCTATCAATTTTTAAAATATGGATTTGAAAATAATCTTAAAAAACAGCAATTGCTTCATTATTCAAAGAATATGAAAAATCTGAAGATGAAGAAGAAATAAGTTCGTGGTGTGAAGAAGCAGCAAAAAATAATCAGTTAGTAGAATCTAATAAAAATAACCATATAAAGATACAATTAATAGATGATAGTGGTAATATGCAAGATCCTAGTAAACTAGATAAAACAATGAAACATTGTGTAATTTTTGATGATTGTGTTAATGACAGAAATCAGTCAGTTCAGAGAAATTATTTCACAAGAGGTAGACATAATAACTGTAGTGTATTTTATTTAACACAAAGTATGTATTCATTAGACGGAAGTGTTATTAGAAAGAATGCAAATATATTTATACTATTTGAAATAAATGCAAGAAACTTAAGTGATTTGTTAAGAGATTTATGCGTAAGAAATAAAGATGAATTTAAACAATCGTGTAATAATGCTTGGTCAAAAGATTATGGCTTCATTACAATTAATATTGATAAAAAAATTCATGAAAGAGTTATCCAACAATTGTTCTCTGACTGAAAGTCGATAGAAAATATTTTCGCGGAGTGATAAAAATATACAAATATAGTGTTATAATATTTTTTTATTTTATGTATATATGAAATTTGTCTATCTTAGAAATTAGAAAATTAAAAAGGTTCAGTAGTTATTCCATCAGGTAAAATTTTTCTTTTATCATCAAATGGATCTAATGCTAATTTATGTTCTTCTATTAAATACATTTTATGTTTCTTTGAATTAAGTCTATAATTACATGCTGTTTTTATTTCATTATTAAATAATGCATTTTTATAATCTTGAAATGTTATTTGATTAGCCACTGATGCCCTTGAAATTCCTTTTAATGTTTTATGTGTTTTAATATTATTAGTTGTATCATAACAGTAACATTTAGATTTTAAAAATATAGCTTCTGTTATGAAATCTTCATTTCCTTCTAATTCATCTTTTACTTTACATAAATCAGAAGGATGAATGATATCTTTTATTTTATCTATTTCTTCATCAAGTGTAGAATTATACGGTATTGTTAATTCTAAGAAAACAGAATCGGTATCTGTAAAGTGTAATTTATAGTTTTTGCCATAAGCAGGTGCTAAATAATCATATATAAATTTATACATAAATAGTTTAGCTAATTCTAATATAGTGAAACCAATAAAATTAAACTTATCATGTTTTACGCTAAATCGACGTAAATGTACAGCACATAGTTCATCACTAAATCTAGTAGTTCTTTTATATGTAGGTTTCCTTGTTAAATTTTGAAACCTATCTTTATCATAAACTATTTCAATATTTTGTCTATTACGCACATTTTCTAAAGTCTTACCATAAAATGCATTATTCATTAATTTGAAGAACACGTTTCCAAAATCATCTTTATTTCTTTTAGCTATTTTACGTTTTTCAATATTGAACTCTATATAATTTTTTAACCACCTAGATTTTTGATAAAATAGTTTTCGATGTATTTTGGTGAGAATCATTCCATGATCTAAATACCAATCTAGCATTCTTCCTTCAACAACATACTTTCCTTTATTGCTTTGTGTTAACATAAGTTTTTTTGTTGGTCTGTATTTCTTAGGAATTAAAGATTTTTGATAATCTGAAAAATCTTCTATATTAGGAATTTTGTTCTCGGGACAGAAAGGAAAATATTTTGTTTTATCTTTTATTTCATCAGGGTATATTAAATCAACTTCATATATATAACCATGATTATAATTTCCATCATATGTTTTTTGATAATCTAGAATATTACACCATGACATTTCACCTGTTGGTAATTCTTGTATCATGCAAGAAGAATATAAGCTATTAAAATCATAATATAACAAATAGTTTTCTCTCATGAATTCATCAATTGCTTTTTCACGTTCTACTCCTTCTCGTTTCGTTCGAAAAATTTCTAATATTTTTTCTTTTTCTTCTGGAGATAAAGGTTTCATTATTCCATATTCTTGTGGATTTACTTTCTTATTATAACATTTAACATATCTATTACCTAAAACTGATGAAATTCCACCTCTAATTCCAGATTCAAAAAATAATAATTTATCATATGTATTTTCTTTATAATGTTTAAGTTTAACATTTGTATGTTTTAATCCTGCTAACCATGTTAAACCTGGTGTAGAATAACAATAACATGGATCTATTCCGTAATATTCTAAACACATATCACGAAAGTTTTCGAAAAGATCAGCTAGTATTAATACATCTATCTGAAGATATTTCATTGTATAATCATACATTGTTTTACAATTTAACTCTCTCCAATTCTTTTCAGCTTCTGCATAGTCTTCGTCAGATAATTTTGATTGTTTTAATGTTGATTTAAATTTATTTATTGGAGGAAGTTGTTTTTCTTCCATAATTTTATCCACAGAATTAAAATCAGTCTTCGACTGTGAACCACAGGTCGACTGTGAACCACAGGTTTTATCTCCAGTTATATCAGTCTTCGACTGTGAGCCACAGGTTAAATATTCATACGGAAATATGCCTTTTAAAGGTTTTAAATTATATTTATTTAATATTTTACATTGTTCAGATTTCAAAGTTTTTCCCATAACATCTAATGAATAAGGAGTAAAAAATCTAAATGCATCTAAAATTCTAATGCAACCTAATTGCATTGAAAAATATTCTTCCTCTGTTTTACATAGTACATTTATTTGTTGTTGTTGTAATTTTTCAGATGAAAATAAATCTTTCATTACTAGATGGAAATCATATTTAGAACCATTATAGAAATATAAATGAACAAAGTTATATTTAAATTTATTAGCATTAAGATTACAAGAATTATGTGCTGCACCTCTATATAATCCATTTAGATGATCATGATCTTTTACCTTGACGGCAGAGCCGTCGCTTCGCTATCAAGATATCTACCTTTGCCATTTTTATAATTTTTTGTAAATTCTCTTCCACAGTAATAACATTTTGTTTCATTAATAAAATTTAATTTTTCTTTTTCTGTTAATGGCATCATCGGTATATTTGTTTCAAGCAATTGTGAAAAATAATTTTGTAATTCTTCTACTTTCTTTGTAAACATTTCTGAACTATCTTCACCATAGTATTGAAAATATTCTGATTTAAATAATTCAGGATAATTTGAATGAATGTACATTCCCCAACATAATGGTTTTTGTTCAAATAAATATTTTTCTTTACTTTGTTCAGATGCACTTTTTTCATAATTAAAGACCGAAGGTTCTAGGGCTTGGCCCGTACCATTTTCAGAATTATAATTTTCAGAATCGGGTGAAGCCCTGGAACTTTCCGTTCGATTTTGTGTCATATTAACATTATATGCTTCAAAATCACAATAAATAGAAAAGGGTACTTTATTTTTAAAATACCATTTATTATATTCTAAATAATCATCTTTTGGAAAAGTATTTTGAACTGCTTCGTTTTGTTGACAATTCTCCAAATGTCTATTCATTTCTTCTAAAGTTCTAAAACTTGTCATACATTGAAGACAAGGAAAATTTTTATTCTCTGAAGTTTTTGTAAATATAGAAACATCTTTACACAATATAAAATGTCCCTGATAATATAATATATTCGCTTGTGCTGGTTGTTTTGACTGTTCTAGTTTTTCAAATTTATCTTGATATAATTCATGTGTTTCATTAATTTCTTTTGTAATATTAAATGTATTTTGATGATAATTTTGATTTAATATTTGTAGCTGATAAATATATTCTTTATCATATTGTTCTTTATATTGTTGTAGACATTTTTTTAAACATTCATTTAATTCTTTATTTTCTTCATTATTTAATTCTTTATTATTTTCTTCATTTAATTTTTGAATTGTTTCTATCTTATTTTGATATTTATGGTGATATTCTTGTAGTAACATTTTTGTTTGTTGTTGATAATCTATTTTACATTTTTGTAAACTTTTATTTAAATTTTCTAATTTTTGTTGATATTCTGAAGATAAAGATGAATATTTGTAATTATAATCATCAGTACGTCCTTTATAATTATTATGACTAATCATTATTGGTGATAGTGTTTTAACAAGTTCAAATTTTTCAGTACATATTATATTTCCTTGGTAAAAAATATTATGATGCATGTAATTTCCTCTATCATTATATACTATTTCTGATTGACATAAATTTTTATTATTTAAATAAAATTTTTTTGAATCTGCGTAAAGTGGAGTAATTTTACCAATAGAAACATAATTCACATTTAATTCAAAAACATTTACTTCTATTAAATTTTTATTCTTTTTATGAAACTTTGTTAGCCTATTATAATCATATGGAAATTCATGTAAGCCATCAGAGAGATCAAATTCATTTATGTATTTTTCTTTATTGTAATGACTTAGTCTTTCTTTATGATATTCTGCAGGATGTAAATGTGCTATAATACTCCACAGAAAACAATAATCATCTTCATTTTTTATGTTGATTATTTGTGGTGAACTGAAAGGCAAAGGAACATAACTACCACCAGTATTATTTTTATATTTATCAATTACTATTTTCTTAGATAGTATTTTAACAAATCTCCAACCAGATTCACGTAACTGGGCTTCAATTATACAATTTTCTAATTTAAGTATCATCGATTCAAATATGGGTTGTATATCATTTACATTATGAATTTCTTGTGAATTTGTAAAATGTCCTTGTATTATTTCTTCAGGAATTCCATCAGGTCCATTTTTTGTATAAAGTACTTCTACATTCATATAACATTTGAAAGATTTCTTAAATATATTATAAAAGTTGGTTAGAATATCAGAAAAAGTTTTATCGGTTTCATTATATTCAAAAGACTGATTAAATAAATATTTTATATTTGCTAAGGCTTCATCGGTTCGTTCAGCTTCATCAAATTCATCAGTATCCCTAAATAAATATCTTCCATCTGGTACGGGCGAAGCCCTAGAACCTTCGGTTTGTATGGTCTCATCTTCACTATTAAAAACTTTTTTATATTCCGAATGTGAATAATCATCAAACATTCTTTTAACTTTTATATCAGTAGGCAATGTTTCTAGATAGTTTTTATAACTATTTAATTTTAATATATTTCCTTCATCAACTCGTTCTACATTTTGTAAATGCAATTTACTATTTAAATGAGATTGATAACTTCTTTTTGTTTGCAACTTTTTTTTACATAAGACACAATAAAACTTGGTATTTTCCATTTTTTTATTTTTTTAGAGAAAATTTAAGAAAAAATTTGTGTTTTAATTTTAGATATAAACATTCTAATATCAAGGACTTGAGTGTTATTTTATATTATTATATATTTCACGTTCTTTAGTTATTTTTTTCTTTATCACATTAAGTTTAATCATATTAAGTTTAATCATATTAAGTTTTATCATATTAAGTTTCATCATATAATGTTTTATCAAAAGATAATTTAAATTTTTTTTCACTAACTATTGATTCTTCATCATCATCATAAATTGTTTCTTCATCATCATAAATTACACTTTTTGGTATAGGATGCCCTTCCATGATAGGATACCATTCTCTTATTGGAATATCTAATTCTAAATTACATCTTTTATCTGATAATAATATAATAGAGAAAAATATTGGTCTTTGATCTCTTTTGGAAAATTTAATAACACCACCATAATCTGAATCACTTTTAGTTTTTATTAAAGATGATAAAATTTTAAATTGATTAGATGTAAATCCTAATTTAAATTTTGTAGACCCGACACATAGTTGTCTAACAGTATCTTCAACTATTCCATCATTATTATTTTCAATTGTAAGAAAATGAAATTTAGATAAATTTTTATAATTACTAATATTTTTATAATCTTTTTTACCATTTACACCTTTTTCAGATGTTTCAGAATCATCATTTATATTATCAGTTTCTTCAATATGATTCAGAGGATTATTATGATTATGATTATGGTCATTGTTAATAGTATGAGGTGTAGTCCACATATAAATTTTCTCTTGTTGAGCTAAACCATTTATATAAGATTTTAATAAATTAATATTTAAGTTGGAATATAATCCTATATAAGTATCATCATCATATCTTTGCGGCATTTCTAATGTTTCTTGTTTATAAATTGTGTCTCTATAATAAACTTGACATAATAATTCTTCATTATGTTTTTTACTCTCTATGTGAATGTTATATTGATTTTGATCGTCAACAAATAATCTAATTTTTTCTTTCGAAAAAGATTTTAATTTTTTAACTAATTCTTTAATATTGATATAATTAATAATTTTAGTTTCTATCCAATCAGTATTACTAATTGGTAACACTGCTCTAATAAATCCATAAACATTATTATGACCTATTATAACCATATTTTCTTTATTTAATTCAACATAAGCTACATCATTACATTTACTTACAATCTCCATAAATTTAATAAATGGATCCCCCGGAAATAAACAATAATTAGTTTCTATAGAAGGTAAACCTTTAGTCTGTTCTCTAAATATTTCGGATTGTAATTGAAACAAAAGATTAACATCTATACATGGATTATTATTATTATTATTATCAAAACATTTATTTTCAAATCCCGTTGATCTCGTCGAATAAGAAGAACAGGATGATGCGGGCGAATATAATTTTTTTAAATTTGGATTTTCCATTTTTTTATTTTTATTAGAAAAAATTTTATTTTTTTATTTTTATTAGAAAAAATTTTATTTTTATTAGAAAAAATTTTATTTTTATTGTTAAAAAATGATGTTACCAAATGTTGGTGGAGGTGCATATATCCCGAATAATCGTGAATTAGAAATAGAGATAGAAAATTATATTATGAAAACTGGAGACGTTTCATCTGGTCCATTGCATCTTTCTATTCTTCCGCAACAAAATACAGAGTTAACAAATAAACAATATGTTGATACACAAATCAATGATTTAAAGGAAAAATATATAAACGATGTTTTGGTTCCACTGATGAATGAATTAAAGTTGCTAAAACTTAATGACAAATCATTAAACGAAAAATTATTAAAACTTGATAAAAAGGATAGAGAGCTAGAAGCAGATAAAGCAAAACTTTTTAAAAAGATTTCTGAACAATCAAAAATTTTAATATTACTTTCTATAAAGTTAAAATCTGCAGTCATTAAAAATAAACATCAGATAAAAATGTTAAAAGAACAATTAGAAGATGAAATAGAAAAACTACCTGAAAGAATTAAAAAAAATTTAAAGCAGTTACAAACTACATTCCAAAAAAGTGTTGATGAATTAAGTTCTAAAATTACTCAACAAATGAAAAAGATGAATAGGTTAATAAATGAAGTAAACTCACTTAATGAAAAAGTTGATAAAATGAAAAATCTGAAAATCAATTTAGAAAATGAATTAAAGAAAAATTTACAAGAAAACTCTAAAGAAAATAAAGAACAGTTAGATTCTGTTAAAAGACAATTAGATGTTCTTAAAATTAAGTTAAATGCACTTAAAACGGCGTTGAAGATGAATCAGGAGAAAATGCAAGTTAATAGAAAAGAAATTAAAGTACATCACACGCTACTTGACGCAATAGATAAAGTGCAACAGGCAATTAATAAAGTTATCTCGAAGTTGTTGTCCATTCACAAACGTAAATCTTGATGGGAGCGAAGCTCCTCGAGGCTTTAGCCGAACGTAGATATTTTTCCCAAAAGTCAAATTTAATCCTAAAAAATGCCTATAAGTTATACACACAATCTTAAACATTTTGCATCAAATAATAAAATTGCTCATGAACCATCTCAGAAACCTGTGTACCATTATGATAGTGTAGAAACTGTC
Organism: Prostheceraeus crozeri; assembly: GCA_907163375.1. Lineage (NCBI taxonomy): Eukaryota > Metazoa > Platyhelminthes > Polycladida > Euryleptidae > Prostheceraeus > Prostheceraeus crozeri. The sequence goes on from CAJQUW010013486.1 coordinate 66,805, forward strand.
GGAACACAGAAGTTCCTAGGCACCGCAGGTGCCGTCCAAAAAGAAGGAGATGGCATCTTTTCTGGTATTGGAAGTATCGTTAACTTAATTAAAAATAATAAAGATTTGATTACATCTGCTGCAAAAGGAGCAGCTGCTATAGGTAGTACAGCTAGTGCAATATCAAATGCTGTTAAGTCTAAAAACGAATTAAACAACTAGAAGCTATTCGTAAACTTAAGAATGATTCTGAAGAACTAAAAAAATTAAAAAACTTTCAGATGAAACAAAAAATAAAATTGCTAACATAGCTGTGGGGAGTGAAACCTTGAGGAGCGGAGCTCCGTCTAATAGTAAACATAATGAAAATAAAAATAATAAAAAAACAATTGAAGAAATAAGAGGTAATGGCGTGAGCAGCAACCTTCGGTTTAACCAGCAAAGCTGTAGCGGAGCTGGTCTAGCAAAATTCTAAAGTTATGTTTTTTAGTAAAATTTTTTTAGTAAAATTCTAAAATTATATTTTAGTAAAATTTTTTTAGCAAAATTTCTTTAGTAAAATTATTTTAGTAAAATTATTTTAGCAGAATTTTTTCCGTCTGTGAGAAAAAACAAAAAGTCAAATTATTTTTTATAAAAATGTCTTCGCTTATCGAAAATAAATTTAGATTAGACGATCCTCCGTTCGTCAGTTACAATCAAAAAAAGAATGACTATATAAGAATTGCTATGAATCCCGGATCTTCCAGTAGAGTAAATACTGGAGGAGATTTAATTTTTGAAGTTGATAATCAGCAGAGTTATATATATCTACCTGATTCATTTTTACACTGTGAATATTCTTTATATAGTGATGCCAATTTTACAACACCATTACCAGAAACCGATAATATTGCATTAGAGAATAATTTCTTTCCAAGATTATTTACACAAATGCGTTTAGACGTTGCAACTCAAAATATAGAAACAATAAGTGATTCTCCAGGTGTAATTGATACAATGCTTAGATTTGTAACAATTGGTGAAAATAATAAAAAGTATGAAATCGAAGGTTGGTTTCCTGATACTAATGATGGTATAATTGTTGATGATTTATCTCACGCTGGAACAGATGCAGCAGGAATTGCGAAAGATGTAGAAAATATTGCAAAACATTTAAATAAAACAAATAATGATGCATATAAAGAAAGACGTGAATTTAACAAAAAAAGTAAACAGACAGTAAATTGGTCATTGTCTCCATTATTCGGATATTTAGATTATGATAAAATATCATATCAATTAAAATTTAAATTAATAATTCATCGTACAGCAAATAATGAATTAATCTTTTTTGGTAAGACTGGAAAAAAAGCATATTTAAAAATTGATAGACTTGAATGGTGGATAAAACATATTATTCCTAGTTTAGAGGTCGAATTAGCTATTGCAAAAAGATTAAATACTAACAAACCAATTCCAGTAAATTTTCTAAAGAGAACTGCTAGTTCAGTAACTTTTTCCGAACAAAGATTTAACTGGCATTTTACTAGAACTGCGCATACCCCAAGATATTTATTACTAACTTTTCAAAGAAATAATTCTCCAAGTTTTGATAAGAACAACAATCTTTTTCATATTAATACAATTCGAAGTTTACAAGTTTCATTAAATCAAACCCGTTATCCAATTGATCCATTAAGATTTGACGATAGCAATAATCAATTTATGGAAGGATATGATTCTTATCGAAATCTTTGTATAGAATTTGGAGTTGAACCACAATTAACTCCTGGAGATTGGAGACATTTATATCCTGTTTTCTGTTTCGATTTAAGTGCGCAATCTGAAGATATTATCAAGACTGGTTGTGATGTAACAATTTTATATTGAAAAGAAAGATTCCACAACTTCATTGATGGCTTATGGTTTATTGCTAGAAGATGTAAAATATTCTATTGAAGTTCTTAATGGGAAGATGGTAAGGATAGGCTAAAGCCCAAGACTTCGTCGTTTAATTAATTTAATTTTTTTCATAACTAGAATAGATTAAAAAATTCTTAACTTAAAAATTTTTCGTAACTAGAATAGATTAAAATTTTGATATCTTAAAAATTTTTCGTAACTTAAAATTTTTTAGTAACTTAAAATTTTTTTATTAAAAATGTCGCAAGCGAAAAGTAATATTAATAATAAAACTGTTGAATTAAAATTACGTAATATTGTTGACAAAAATACCCCTAAAACTATTACGATTAATAAAAAAAAGTATTACATAAGTAAACCAATGATAGAGAATATTCAATTACAAGAAGAAAAGAATGGCGGGATTCTCCCATTAATTCCACTAATAATAGGAGGCATAGCAGCAGCAGGAAGTGTTGCAGGTGGGACAGCTGGTATTGTCCAAGCAGTAAATAAAAATAAATCAGAGAAGGCAGCATTAGAAGAACAAAAACGTCATAATAGAGAGTTAGAAAAAGTTGCTAGGGGTGAAGGAGTAGTAGATAATTTTATTAGTAAATTAAATTTAGTTGATGAAGGAAAACGAGTTCTTAAAAATATTCTCCACAATGTTGATAATTTAATTGAAATTAAAGAAACTAAAGATGGTTCTGGAATATATCTAAGTCCTAGTATGATTCGGTAATAACCTCAGGACCTTTGGTCCGATCGGCTAAAGCCTCTGAACAAAGTTCGATTCGGTAAAACATTCATTTTATTTTATCTTTTAAATTTTTTTTATCTTTTAAAATGAATTCTAAAAATTCCGAAAATTTAATTAAATTAAAAATTTCTAATTTAGATTTATTAAATTATCTATTAAACAAAAATAAAAACTCAAACTGTCAGCATATTGGAGGTGACATACAAAAAACATTAGAAAACTTTCCTGGCTTTATTTGGAGTAAATATTCGAAAGAAAAACATCTTCCTGGTCATTCATATACCGGACCAGGAACTCGATTAGATATAAGACTAGATGAGAATAATAATCCGAAACCAGGTGAAGAACCGATAAATAGAGTAGATGCCGCCGCTTATAGACGTGATTTAGCTTATCGAAATCATGATCTAAGTTCTCGACATGCAGCTGATAAGAAGATGATTGAAGAATTAGATAGTATTCAAAATCCTACATTTAGAGAAAAAATTGAAAGAATGTTTGTTAAGAAAGCTTTACAAGCTAAAATATTATTCGGTCAGGGTTTAAATGAAACGACAGCAAAGCTGTCTGAGAGCAACGCTCGAACCTACGCGTCCGAAATGTCGAATGACCCAAGCCGCTATGCGTCTGAAATCCACAAGGAATATAGAAGGCCTAAATATTTATTGAAAGTAAAAGTATTTAATAAAGATGATATTTGGAGTGCTGATCTTATTCATATGCCGAATGATTCTGATTATAAATACGCATTGACCGTTATAGATTTATATACACGATACGCTTGGGTGAAACCTTTAAAAATAAAAGTGGTCTGTCAGTTAAATATGCGTTTGAAGAAATCTTTAAAGAAAGTAATAGAAAGCCAAAAAAATTGTTTGTTGATAAAGGGTCGGAATTTTATAACAGAAACGTTCAGCCACTATTTGAAATTGTTTATTCAACTGAAAACGCTGGGAAGGCCGTAGTGATAGAAAGATTCAATCGGACGTTAAAAAATAAATTATTCAAGAAATTTACTGAGCAAAGAAATCAGAAATGGTTGAAGATATTACCAGGAGTTGTAGAAGAGTACAATAATAAAGTTCATTCTGGTATTGAAGAAACTCCAAAGAATGCTTCTGACGACCCTGATTTGATAAGAAAAAAAATATTCGAGAATAATAATATGAATGAGAGTAATCCGAATTTGCAGAAACTTAAGCCGAAATTTAAAATTGGAGATAGAGTTAGAATATTTAAATATAAGAATAAATTTGAAAAAGGCTTTGTTGGCTATTGGACTAAAGAAATATTTGAAGTTTGCAAAATAAATCAAAGTTATCCGATTACTTATGAAATTAAAGATTTAGATAATGAAAATATCAGAGGCCGATTTTATCAAAATGAATTACAACGAACTGATTTTTAATTATCATTATCATTATTATTATTATTATTAGGCGTAGCCATAGAACCTACGGTTCGTTCAATTCTAACATAATATCTAGAAATGGTACTCCTTCCTGTAATTTAAATAAAACATAAAGGCATAATTGACCACAATAAGTAGTTCCCGGTTTTTGAATTTGAAACGTATTGTATGTTCCCGTTCCAAGTAATTCTTTTACTTCATTTGTAGGGGGCAAACCGTATGAATCAAAATAATAGTTCTGCTGATGATTTTTAACGCCTGCTGACCAATGTACACCTTTTTCATCTGACGTATGAAGATTTGTTATGAAATTTACAGTTATTGATGGAACTTTGTTCCGGGAACTGAAGGTTCCTGTCGGCCTATTTTTTAGGAATTGTAATTCGGCTCTCATTAGAACATGAAAATTCTTTATTCCTAATCGATTAGCGATTTTCTTTAGGTCGAAATTTGTTGTCGTTTGTGTTCCATATAATTTCAAAAACTCATTTATGTTGCTCATTTTATAATAAAAAAATTTCTTAAGGGACCCCTAGAAGTCAGAAGGGGGGGTATTGATTTAAAACTGTTCTCTAATAATGTCTTTCCTTACTACTTAGTCAGAAGAGGGGGTATTGATTTAAAACTGTTCTCTAATGATGTCTTTCCTTACTACTTATTCGATTTTGAAATGATTTAATTTAATCTAAATGAAAACGTTACATTGTTCCATTTTATTTTCATGAACTCTCATTAAGAGGTTATTGTTTGTTTTATCTGTATTAAGACAATAGCAACATCTGTTTCCACATTTCTCAAACCGCATGATTGTTTAGGGATCATACGGGTTGTGCATTCATCAATGGCGTTAATAGCATAAAAGCATTCTATTAATTCATTCTCTGCTTTGAGGGAATATTCTGTTGTTATAGCAATCATTCAATACAATATCGCAGTATCGATAGTCGAGACCAATTGTCGAGCCAAAACCGCATCAATTCCGGTTTTGGTCGGCAGTTTGGTTTTGGATCTGGCCGATGAAATGATTTACAATGCAGTGCAATTTCCTCATTGTCATTCAAGTACATTTAATCATACGCGTCGTCATACCCGTATGTTGTCAAGCAAACTTCATACACTTACAATGCCGCTTTGCTTAGATCACCATTCATAAATTTCACTTACTATTTAAACACACGCACAATTCATAAAACGTGACGCATTACAAACTTAGTTTAAATCTTATCATCACAATGGTTGGATCTACTGAAAGATCTGTTCGATTGGAGACAAAGCGGAGAAGAATTCTGAAGTTATCAAGGGAAATCATACATCTGCAAGCACAAAGTAAAATATTCTTACACTTGGATATGAGAAGAATTTTTGAATACATCGGAGTCCCGCACATCAATTATAGGTCATGATTTAAGAGAGAGAAAAATTGTAATTCTCAAATTTGAGATTCTTAACTTTTATGATTTTTCGGTGTCCTTGAACGGTCATGATTAAAGCAATGAAAAATGTCATAATCACAAATTTGAAATTCTCAACTTTTATGATTTTCGGTGTCCTTGAACGGTCATGATTTTGGCGGGGGTGAAAATTGTAATTCTCAAATTTGAGATTCTTAACTTTTATGATTTTCGGTGTCCTGGAACGGTCATGATTTTGGGGGTGAAAATTGTAATTCACAAATTTGAGATTTTGAAAAATTTGAAAAATTGGGTATTTTTAAAAACGTCATAAATTCATGAATTTAGGTCTTCATAACCTGAAAAAGGGTTCAAATTCATGAATTTATGTTGTTTTTAAAAAGTACCATTTTTGAAAAAATGGTACTTTTTGAATGGACTAAATTCATGTATTTAGGTCTTAAAAACCTGAAAAAGGGTTCAAATTCATGAATTTATGTCGTTTTTAAAGATACTATTTTTTTGAATTTTAGGTGTCCTGGAACGGTCTTTTGCCCATTACTCATGTGCTGAGTAACTAAATAAAATATGTAATTAGCATCGTGTAAAAGGAATGCCTGTCTATCAGCCTGCTCTTACATTCTTGCCTATCTAGCATGCATGCATGTCATTTTTGTCTTATTAATTACGGTATATGGCCTAGTTTTGGTTGGTTATATATTCAACCGTGTTCAAGAAACTATCCATCCGCTTCATATTAAGTACAGACATTTCAACAGCCGTTCGCCGCATTGACGCTTCAAGTTCATCGCTGATATTCCAATAGCAGAATTACCGAAATGAGGTGAAGCGTTCCTTTTTCAAATGCAATTTTGCCATATCAACAACATAATAAAACAAAACCTGACTTTGATTAATCCTGCAGCTCAGATATGAAGCTTCTGAATCGAGTGCAACATTGTCGTTTCAAGTTTAACTTATCATAGCTAAAATTCGAATACATCATACAGATGAAGCATGGCTGCACTTGCAAGCAGATGATAAGAGATAGTAGATGATCATCTTCACGGCAAGCAGATCATCTCTCAGGTGCATCAGAAAAAATTGAAATCATGATTGTACTCGATATTGCAAGACCATGCAGCAAGACTCCTTCGATGAATGAAATAGAAAGATTGCCGTTTAAACAGAAATATCCGTTTGCCTAACTTTCACAGTAAACCGTAAGATTTCTTTAATAGATCATGTTCGTGCTCTCTCTCTCCAAAATCATGAATTGACTACCTGGTCACATGTGACCGTCTTCTTTGAATAATACAAGGAATTCAAATATGAAAATTACAAATAAGTGATACATAACTGTAGTCATAATGCATCCTTGGCATATTCAAGAACAATGTTTGTTCTCTCCCTTTTATTTCCTTCCGAGGTACAAAAATTTTAAAAAATTGAAAACATATAACAACGCTTCGTGTCACAGACATTTCAAGGTTGAAAAGTGCAGCATCTCAAGTGATATCGTAAATGTCAACTGCAATGAGCTCGAGGTGCGTTCACTAGATCAGAAATTTGGTAATTCATGCTTACGGTTAATTATGGCTTTAGTCTGTCAATCTGGCGAGCTTCGCCAGAACGTTCTTTTTGTTCTTATTGTTAATGTCGCGCTGGTGCTCTTTGTATCTATCAATGAGAGGACGGTTAGTCTGACCGTCATAGAACGCGTCGCATTTATTACAGATAATATATACACCAAAAACCGGTCTGAGCAAACGATTTTTAAAACTAGCAGCAGTAGACAATAATTTTTTATCCAATATCTTGAGGAATCATTTATTTAAGGTGACTATTCGAATACCTCATTATGAGTGTCTACTGACTGCGCTTCCGAGTTTTTTGCATTCAGCATTGAAAAATTTGTATTGACGTGCATAAACGAAATAGATCGATAAAAACCCAAATTATGTAATTTAAAGGGTCCTCCAATCCAAAAAATTACATATTGTATTCTTTTAGTGCTAGATGTATTTCAATGTGGTATTCCCTTCTCGAAAATGATAATTGTTAAATGGCATATTCGACTGATAGTTACAAAGAGAGAATTTAGTGAAGGTAGTCAATTGACTACCGTGGGCTCTAATGGGTTAAAAAGCCAGGAAAAGCAGGCCATGTTCATATCAGGCTCAGGCTACTTATCATGAATGAACTTTTATTAACCGAGTCATATTTTTAAATGTTTTATTTCTCTTGAAATCGATCAGCTTAATTCAATAATATAAAAGTGTGGTTACCTAGTTTTCATTTTCCCACGGGGCAACGTGACCACTTTGAGGGGGAAAGGTGACCATTTGGTTACCTAGTTAGTGTGTAGAAAAATACCCTGGTATGGGACGAAAAAATATCAAGCTATGAATTATTTTATAAAATTTGCAATTATTGTCATATTATGACTGACATTGGAGAAAGTAAGCTTCAAAATATGTTTTGAAGCACCAACATACTATTTGTCACAAATTCTATAGGCTTATATGTCATCTTTGGAGGTATGGGACGAAAAAATACCAAACTATAATTATAAAAGTATAAAATGCTGTAAGCATATACTGTACATGTATGGTCGCTCTATTAACGATCGTGAAAGTTTATTTTACAAGCCGTCTAGCTTGCGTTATGCAAATTAAAGTGCTCTGCATATCTCCAGAACAAATGCTCAAGCTTGCTTCCTTCTATGTCAGTCATAGTAAAACAATAATTGCAGAATTTACAACATAATTCATAGTTAGGTATTTTCTTCCCATGCCTTTTGATCGCACGTGGGACATCTTAGTACCAAACTTAAATTTCTACGTAAATGATTGAATTTCATTACTTCTTCGGCGCATATGTAAATGCAGTGAACTTCGGCTAAGCGGGAGAAAAATCAAGAAACATTTCCAACACATGCAAAACAGCGCTCCGGTTAAGAGGGAGAATTGCGGAGGTCACTCAGCTTGAGCGAATGATTTTTTGGTATTTTCAGAAATTTAGCTATTTTTTGTGCATAATTGAAATTTCAACTCCGGCAATAAGTCATATTCGTTTTTGTTTCATCCAACGAGCCACCACTTTACCACTTGTTGTTCTTATGCACTGTGGTAGTGCAGCATTGCAAAAATGATCATTTTCTACTGAAAGACAAGGTCGCAATTTCATGAGCAGGAAAGGGACATCTTTATTCGAGCATTAGTCTTTCTATTGGCCGTCTGATGCATCTATTTTTCACAAACAATTGCTGTTCATCTATTTATACAGAATTCCTAAGAATTCATTCATGCACCTGTTCACAGAAAAGTATGTCAACGAGCCAACACGCGCGCTCTCTTGATGAGAATGTTAAAGTCAACTTCAGTAATGACATTGGACTCCTTTTTTCTTTAGCCTTAGATGCTTGATTTCTTTTCACTGTTGACCAATAAGCAACTTCTTGCAAACATGGTGTAGCCGAATTGTCGCCACAGTTTTCTGCCAAACTGAACATTACTTCCTCTATGTATGAGTTGTATGAATCATAGATATTGGACGGCGCGATCACTGATTTCCGAAAGCATTTTTAAACTATCGAAAAGCAGAATTTCATTGTCTAATTCGTTTGTCGGTTCGTCATAGACTCATAATGCTCAATTTGTATATACCCAAGACTGTTGCATTGAGACAGAAATCCATTACTTATGTAGAAAGCACTCTTTGTCAACTTACCCGAACGTTCTCTTTCTCTCATTAGTGTCTTCTATCCCTTTTGTAGCTAACTTCATAGTTGACTTTCAGTTGCTGGAGAGAATGAACTTCTATGACATAAATGATCAACTAGAACACGCCTTTAATTGTTATCTCCTTAGACATGACAATCCAAGAACTATTCTGCTTGGATATCAGCAGTTCAGACGGATATTCAAATCTTTGAAATGTTCACTTTGCCGTTATGTATCAGGGAACAAAGTTTAAAGATAAGCTTATTTTTCTGGCATGGCTCTCGAACTCTACCGGTTTGAGTTTATAGACATTCCTTGACCTTCAACTGCCGAATGGAATGGGAAACACTCTACTAAAAAATCACAACGTCAGTGAAGTATTCAATACATTTTGATGCTCGATTAATTTAATGTCGGTTTTTTAATCAGAGTCGTGTTCGGAATGTCTCATTCGTAGCATATTATTGAGCAATTGATTAATTTGTCGCAATCCCACATCAGGCAGACCAATGTTTAATTAACGCTTGCTTCACTGTTAACCAATTTAATACAATTCATTTTCGATCAAATGAAAATATACGATACTACGAAGAAGAATGCCTACAGCACTGCATGCAACTGAGATGAACATTTGCATAATCTTGAGCTGGTAGGTAATCATCTCAACGTACTCTTTAATGAGTCGAGGATTTGGTGCAATCTGTTGATGATTCCGCAATCTTGCCGCTGACTGAGAACAATAGCGGTTGCTGAGTTGCAATTGAATGCTGATTCGCTCTTCATGAGAGGTGAAAGTGTTCTTTAATGACAAGAAATAGCTAAGAAGTAAAATCCTACTTTATGATTCAATTTTCATTTCGGGTGTTAACAGAGATGTAAGTGCAAACTAAATATAATCCCCATAAGTCACGAGTTGTACAAAAGCGCCGTGTCGAGCAAAACAGCATCGCCCAAATTAACATCTGCATAATTTTACGGATTTTGCTGCTGACATTTGGAATTTTGAGTCTACCTCAGATGATGATTATATTCAATACTTTTGGTAAATCTCAAATTGAGCTATAATAGTCGTATGTAGTAATTTGATGAAATCGATGAAAAATGCTTTATTTTCACATAGATTTTGTATTTCTGTTTCCTTCTATTTCAGTGGCAAAAGGTCCCCACGATACGATGAAAGACGAATTCCGCCATATAACTAGTCACTTGACTTTGATGCACAATCTATTATTTTGATAAATACAGGTGTGGTATGACTCTAACATGGCTCATTTTTGTTCAAGAAAATATAATTCTAATTTGTCAAAAAAGTCTTTTTAACTGTAGCATCATACATGGATTTTAAGGGAAGAAATATCAGACTTGGACGAGGTTGCGCTAGCATAATATACAGAGTGTATCATAAGTTTGTATACACTGCCTGTATTCATAGACTTCTCATTTTCATCATAGATTTCTGCTCTCAGTTCCATTGGCATTAATGACAAAACATGCAGAAAATGTAGAAATACTGAGACATGTACATAGAAATGTGTTAAGGGTCAATTGAACATAGCATTTCAATTCTCAATTGCAATTTTTTGAATGATGTAGCAATGTTGCCCTACATTCGTCATTTTATTCACAAGTTAAGGAAGTTGAAAGATGACATCTACACGCAAGCGAATTCAAGACCAACAATTTATCGCATTCGTGATAAGTTTGAAGGTCTGGGATGCATAGCTGACGCTCCTCGCTCCGGTCGTCCAAGGACTGCTAGGACTAGCTAGAATTAGAACTTCGTTGCGCAAGCAGTTGTTGCTAGTCCAAAAAATCGAGGCGTCGGTGCAGTCAGGAGTAAGGGATTTCCCATACGACTGTCCATCGGACTTTGAAGGAGCTCAGTTTTAATGCATACCGGCCGCGTTTAGTTCATAAACTTATCCCAGACGATTTTGAACGACGCTTGCACTATTGTGAAATTTTTCTTGACCAATGTAGAGAAGAGCCCGACCTACCTGATTGCATCGTTTGGACTGACAAAGCCATGTTCAAACTCTCCGGACATTTTAATCGTCACAACTGTGTGTATTGATATGACGAAGATCCTCATTTGACGATGAAGACAGAACTCAATCAGCCGGGAGTGACGGTTTGGGCTAGCATCTCCTCAAACGGCATCATCGGTCCACGGACGTAACTATCTGGAGAGATTGATGGAGTAGTCCCAGCTTAACAACAGAGGGAAGATTTCTATAACATCTTCAAACAAGATGGAGCCCCACTGCACCATGCTTTGTGTGTGAGAAACTATCTAAACGAAGTCTTTCCGCAGAAATGGCTCGGACGCGATTGACCGATTCCATTTCCTGCTCGTTCCCCTGATCTTAAACCGATGGATTTTAGTGTTTGGGGCATTGTTAAGGACGAAGTATTCTCAAAAAAAAAACCGACGACAATTGATGAATTGATTCAATACATTTCAGCAGCGTTTTCCACACTTTATGGAAGCCTGGAGTTGTGTAGACGAATTTGTCGCAGTGTGGTGCACCGGTACGAGAAATGTAGTGAAGTTGGAGGACACAATTTTGAACCTCTGCGTTGACTTTTCGTGTTTCACTTGGTATCTTTAAAATTGTAGATAAAGATTATATTAACTTAAATCTTTTTTCTTATCAAATCAAAGATTAGTTTTCTTATAATCGTTCTAATAAAGAATTAAGATAACTGCAATGAATTAGACCCCAAATAGTAGAGCAATTACATGGGATTGCATAAAAAAAAGCAGTCTCCACATAAAATCCAACATAGTTACATAGGCTTGTGCATAAGTAATCTAAGGCTTGTGCTTAAGTATCGAACCTCTGTATAGTGAACCTTTACAAAGTGAATCCACCTCATAGTGAATCAAAAATAGTGAATCCTCATAGTGAATCTCTACATAGTGAACCTCTTCATAGTGAATATATATTATTTGGTGCCTTTGCTGTCTGAACCTCTACATAATGAATATTTTACATCGAGTATGTATTAATCTTTAATTATACTTATGTAATTATTGCGAATCCCATGTACGTGTACTACCTTTATTGAGGCGAGTAGTTCGATGACACTTACTCGTACTACTCCAAAATTTCCTAAGTTGTTAAAGTCTATGAGTCTACAATCCAAATTTATATACAAGTCAATAATTAATGTAGCTAATAGTTTCAAGTTTACGTGCGCTTTCAAGCGTACCGACTGTTGAGTCAGATCAGGGAATTCCTTGAAAAGAAAAGTGACCTTGCAGCTTGATCCATCGTTCATAATTCATGATGTATGTGGCTTATACTGCATACAGTGCTGATTATTTTATGGTAGTTACATTTTGTATCTTGAGTTCACATCATCATTTAACATGACATTGTGATACAATGCAGTATTACTGGTAATTACCCCTATAAAATTTGTTTTCTAAATTCTGCATGTATTAGTTTTAATTATTTTGTATGATTGTTTTGACTTTATATGCTTGCCTTAACACCAATATTACATCAAATTTTAGAAAACCTCTTTATAGTGAGCTCTCATCATAGTGAATTTTTTATCTGGTCCCTTGAAATTCACTATGTAGAGGTTCGACTGTGGTAGGTAGAGTATCGACTCCAAAAAGTATCTGCATCCAGTGAAATTTTTTATATGAAGAGATTGAGTTTTTTGCGGATGAGTTTTTGCGTTCCTACGGTCCAAAATATCTGAGCAGTTTTTAAAAAGCTAAATTTTTGCAAATTATTCCTGTGTTTATATACCATCGACGTAAACCCAATATATAAGTAGTATGAAACATGTTCCATATGAGAAAGAATGAACCTTTGCTAACAAGCATCTCAATCAAGCGGAACTAAGCTGAATATCAAAGGAATCTCATGAACTGCATTATAATGCATGTCATCATGAAAAACTTGAGATCTTATTGTGCTAATTGGCTGAAATTTCAAGTTTTTATTTCATTTTCATCGGCATGATTTTATGAGTCACTAAATTCATATTTTATTTCTTCAACCTTATTAGTAATGCGGACCCTTCTTTTAAAATAAATTATGATCATTTTTCTTGATTATGATATTCTGCTTTTTCAGTGGCAGGTAGTTGGGGGGTATGAGCACGCTTAAGAAAATATATTCTTATTGATAAGACTGAGCATGATAGTAATAGCAGTCTATCGAATTGCTAATTTAACAAAAATCCCCTCTCCAAGCCTATCATGACACGGAAGATCTGTAAAATACTATTATTCCATCTGTATTGCTATTATGATCAATCAACTCCATGGTCAAAACTGCAAAATTTGCATATCTCACATTTGGTATCAATGCTTAGTTGGGTTCAACTCGAGTTCAGTTAATAAAATCGAAATTGTACACTAATTGGGGATTTCATTAGTTCCTAGTTGCTGCTCTACATAATATATTTGCAAGGGTTGGAACAATTACAGCAATTGTAGTTGCAATTGTGTAATTAATTGCAAATTTTTAAGTAATTGTAATTGAAGATTTTGATTTTGAAGTTCTTGTAATTATGACTGTAATTGCGAAAGTTCAACTGCAATTGTAATTATAATTGTAATTGCGTATAGTATTTATCATGTAATTGTATTTGCAATTGCAATTGAAGAAAAATGTCGGTCAGTTACATGTCAATTACTTTTGTCTTTTCGGACACACACTTTTGTCTTTTTAGACGACACACAAAATCCAAGGATTGCTATTCTGAAAATTGAAGCATTCAATTTTCACACTTTTTGTTTTTGTATCTTGATATGCTTCTACTAGTAAAATTTTGTTGGTATATGAAACCCCTCTTTTACATAGGCTATAGTAGGTAACTAGGCACGCTGATTGCCGATACAATGTATGATGATATGTTACGGTAACGCGTAAAATATAGGCCCTATAGTTTTTAAATCCTTGTTTAGTTAACACTCACGAAATCATTTAGCCTAGCTCTCGCGCACTACATCCTACATGTATGAAATAGCAAGTAGAGCAGTCAGCAATCAGGACAGACCTAAATACACATATAGCCTACAATCCCTACATGCACAATTGTAGCCTACATATAGGCCTGATTCTGTGCCGCGTTTTTACCGAATTTTTAGAAAAAGCCTCTACAGCAGAACATACAAAATTACAAATATCATAAAATCTAAAAATCATAAATTTATGTATTAAAAATATTTCTTCTAATAATTTACGCAAATCTCTAATAAACCCCGCCCTCTAAAACGCCGCAGATGAGAGGTCAACGTATTAATAAACGTAAGGTCTAGCTTTGATGTAAAAGAATGTACATGTAAGAGAATGACTTTGCATGGGTATATGACGATCCTTATAGGAGGAGATGGCGCAACCTATTTTTGGGCGTCAACACCGTTTTTAGAAAGAGGCCTACCTAACATAGCATAACAGTTGCCTGCTGTTAATGATTACTCAGACACAGACCACTCATCCTATTTCTGGCGGTTGCTGCAACTGTATCGTCGCGATAACTCATATCATGACTGATTAGGATAAAGTTTTTGGTATGCTCCACCTTAAAGTGATCATTGGAGGGTTGTAATTGCAACAGACAATAGGGTCCTACTTTTTTCTCTATCTTGTACTCAAAATCAAATTTACTAAGACTTCAAATTGTTTTCGACAATTAACTCATAATTGACCAACATTGTTCGGAACATCGATGTATTCGTAGTTGTGTAATTAATTGTAACTTTTAAAGTTATTGTAATTGTTCCAACCCTGATACTTCCTCGATGCGCTTGTGGGTGTTAAAAGGGTCCTAATTTTACACAGTTTACTGCTCATATATGACAATAGATGCAACAATTGTCAAAATTTAGTAATAATAATTTCTAATAATATTAACTGAACTTATAAAGAAAGACTTAGATGACATTTTGAAAAAAGGAAATGAAATTAATTTTTGCGTCAAAAAATAAATTTTATTTCATTCCCTTTTATCAAAATGTTATTTAAATCTTTCTCTATAAGTTCAGCTAATTTTGCTAGAAATTGTTCAAACACTCAAGAAGTGATACAAATAATAAACGCACAAATGCGTCGAAAGATAAATTAATGTCATTTCCTTTTATCAAAAAAGTAGTGATAATAATGATAATAATGTGTTTATTCAATAGATGAAAACCACATGTGACAGAGTAAATCACAGACATGTTAAGTATGCAGAAGTAATAAATTTTGCAATATTTTTTACAGAATCAAGCAAGTAAATAGACGGCATGCATAGGACAGAAAAGAAAGGGAGTGTCTAACTGTTTAACACAGAGGCATGCGGAGATGGCCAGAGTTCGTCAGGCGAGGTGGAAGAAGAGCATGCAAATGATGATCAGAAACCATACATTAATGAAAAAAATCTCAGAATGATCATATTTCTTTGCCTTTGATAATCAGGCATGATGCTGCAAGAGCAGACATCAGAACAGATTGTGTAATGAGCATGTCTTGCAACTCTCTAAGCAAGT
>CAJQUW010013488.1:2500-151849 GCA_907163375.1 Prostheceraeus crozeri
CTTCCATGGCTTCTCACATACTGAGAATGACCGATTCCAAATCTGAAATCCGTTTTCCCATCCGATGCTTCGTTTTGGCGCTACAGCCCAAAACGTCCAAAATTCTAACTCTGTCGTTTTTCGCCAATGTCCGAAAATCTTAAATGGCGTCTCACATCTAAACGAAGACAGATAGGAACAAGCCGATTCTTTCAGTGAATTTGTCTCACTCTTAGCTTTCAAACGAGCTATGGCACGACAAAATCCGTCCACTGGAAGCCGAGATCGAAGCTAGCTCTCCCGAGGGGGGGGACGTCAGCGAAAATTTTTTCTCTCCGATTGCTTTCAAATTCACCATACAGATGCAGAATTTCACGCTGAATCCGAATCTGGCCTCCGTTTTCCCATCCGATGCTTCGTTTTGGCGCTACAGCCCAAAACGTCCAAAATTCTAACTCTGTCGTTTTTCGCCAATGTCCGAAAATCTTAAATGGCGTCTCACATCTAAACGAAGACAGATAGGAACAAGCCGATTCTTTCAGTGAATTTGTCTCACTCTTAGCTTTCAAACGAGCTATGGCACGACAAAATCCGTCCACTGGAAGCCGAGATCGAAGCTAGCTCTCCCGAGGGGGGGGACGTCAGCGAAAATTTTTTCTCTCCGATTGCTTTCAAATTCACCATACAGATGCAGAATTTCACGCTGAATCCGAATCTGGCCTCCGTTTTCCCATCCGATGCTTCGTTTTGGCGCTACAGCCCAAAACGTCCAAAATTCTAACTCTGTCGTTTTTCGCCAATGTCCGAAAATCTTAAATGGCGTCTCACATCTAAACGAAGACAGATAGGAACAAGCCGATTCTTTTAGTGAATTTGTCTCACTCTTAGCTTTCAAACGAGCTATTGCACGACAAAATCCGTCCACTGGAAGCCGAGATCGAAGCTAGCTCTCCCGAGGGGGGGGACGTCAGCGAAAATTTTTTCTCTCCGATTGCTTTCAAATTCACCATACCGATGCAGAATTTCACGCTGAATCCGAATCTGGCCTCCGTTTTCCCATCCGATGCTTCGTTTTGGCGCTACAGCCCAAAACGTCCAAAATTCTAACTCTGTCGTTTTTCGCCAATGTCCGAAAATCTTAAATGGCGTCTCACATCTAAACGAAGACAGATAGGAACAAGCCGATTCTTTTAGTGAATTTGTCTCACTCTTAGCTTTCAAACGAGCTATTGCACGACAAAATCCGTCCACTGGAAGCCGAGATCGAAGCTAGCTCTCCCGAGGGGGGGGACGTCAGCGAAAATTTTTTCTCTCCGATTGCTTTCAAATTCACCATACCGATGCAGAATTTCACGCTGAATCCGAATCTGGCCTCCGTTTTCCCATCCGATGCTTCGTTTTGGCGCTACAGCCCAAAACGTCCAAAATTCTAACTCTGTCGTTTTTCGCCAATGTCCGAAAATCTTAAATGGCGTCTCACATCTAAACGAAGACAGATAGGAACAAGCCGATTCTTTCAGTGAATTTGTCTCACTCTTAGCTTTCAAACGAGCTATGGCACGACAAAATCCGTCCACTGGAAGCCGAGATCGAAGCTAGCTCTCCCGAGGGGGGGGACGTCAGCGAAAATTTTTTCTCTCCGATTGCTTTCAAATTCACCATACAGATGCAGAATTTCACGCTGAATCCGAATCTGGCCTCCGTTTTCCCATCCGATGCTTCGTTTTGGCGCTACAGCCCAAAACGTCCAAAATTCTAACTCTGTCGTTTTTCGCCAATGTCCGAAAATCTTAAATGGCGTCTCACATCTAAACGAAGACAGATATGAACAAGCCGATTCTTTCAGTGAATTTGTCTCACTCTTAGCTTTCAAACGAGCTATTGCACGACAAAATCCGTCCACTAGAAGCAAAGTTGGAAGGTCGGTGCCGGGGGGGGGACGTCAGCAAAAATTTTTCTCTCCGATTGCTTTCAAATTCACCATACATATTCAGAAATTCACGCTTAATCCGAATCTGGCCTCCGTTTTCCCATCCGATGCTTCGTTTTGGCGCTACAGCCCAAAATGTCCAAAATTCTAACTCTGTCGTTTTTCGCCAATCTCCCAAAATCTTAAATGGCGTCTCACATCTAAACGAAGACAGATATGAACAAGCCGTTTCTTTCAGTGAATTTGTCTCACCTATTGCAAGACAAAATCCGTCCACTAGAAGCAAAGTTGGAAGGTTGGTGCCGGTAGGGGGGGGACGTCAGCAAAAATTTTTCTCTCCAATTGACTTGAAACTCACCATGTTGATAGAGAATTTCATGCTGATTCCAAATCTGAAATCCGTTTTCCCATCCGATGCTTCGTTTTGAAGCTACAGCCTAAACGTCCAAAATTCTAACTCTGTCGTTTTTCGCCAATCTCCCAAAATCTTAAATGGCGTCTCTCATCTAAACGAAGACAGATATGAACAAGCCGATTCTTTCAGTGAATTTGTCTCACTCTTAGCTTTCAAACGAGCTATTGCACGACAAAATCCGTCCACTATAAGCAAAGTTGGAAGGTCGGTGCCGGGGGGGACGTCAGCGAAACTTTTTCTCTCCGTTAGCTTTCAATTTGCACCATACATATTCAAAATTTCACCCTTAAGCCGAATATGGCCTCCGTTTTCCAATCCGATGCTTCGTTTTGAAGCTACAGCCCAAAACGTCCCAAATACTAACTCTGTCGTTTTTCGCCAATCTCCCAAAATCTTAAATGGCGTCTCACATCTAAACGAAGACAGATATGAACAAGCCGTTTCTTTCAGTGATTTTGTCTCACTCTTAGCTTTCAAACGAGCTATTGCACGACAAAATCCGTCCACTAGAAGCAAAGTTGGAAGGTCGGTGCCCGGGGGGTGACGTCAGCGAAAATGTTTCTATCCGATTGCTTTCAAATTCACCATACAGATGCAGAATTTCACGCTGAATCCGAATCTGGCCTCCGTTTTCCCATCCGATGCTTCGTTTTGAAGCTACAGCCCAAAACGTCCAAAATTCTAACTCTGTCGTTTTTCGCCAATCTCCCAAAATCATAAATGGCGTCTCACATCTAAACGAAGACAGATATGAACAAGCCGTTTCTTTCAGTGAATTTGTCTCACTCTTAGCTTTCAAACGAGCTATTGCACGACAAAATCCGTCATTGACTTGAAACTCACCATGTTGATAGAGAATTTCATGCTGATTCCAAATCTGAAATCCATTTTCCCATCCGATGCTTCGTTTTGGGCGCTACAGCCCAAAACGACCAAATTCAACTCTAATCGTTTTTTTCGCCAAAATCTCCCAAAACTTAAAATGGCGTCTGTCATCCTAAAACAACCGAAGACAGATATGAACAAGCCGTTTCTTTCAGTGAATTTGTCTCACTCTTAGCTTTCAAACGAGCTATTGCACGACAAAATCCGTCCACTAGAAGCAAAGTTGGAAGGTCGGTGCCGGGGGGGGACGTCAGCAAAAATTTTTCTCTCCGATTGCTTTCAAATTCACCATACATATTCAGAATTTCACGCTGAATCCGAATCTGGCCTCCGTTTTCCCATCCGATGCTTCGTTTTGGCGCTACAGCCCAAAACGTCCAAAATTCTAACTCTATCGTTTTTCGCCAATCTCCCAAAATCTTAAATGGCGTCTGTCATCTAAACGAAGACAGATATGAACAAGCCGTTTCTTTCAGTGAATTTGTCTCACTCTTAGCTTTCAAACGAGCTATTGCACGACAAAATCCGTCCACTAGAAGCAAAGTTGGAAGGTCGGTGCCGTGAGGGGGGACGTCAGCGAAAATTTTTTTCTCCGATTGCTTTCAAATTCACCATACAGATGCAGAATTTCACGCTGAATCCGAGTCTGGCCTCAGTTTTCCCATCGGATGCTTTGTTTTGGCGCTACAGCCTAAAACGTCCAAAATTCTAACTCTGTCGTTTTTCGCCAATCTCCCAAAATCTTAAATGGCGTCTCTCATCTAAACGAAGACAGATATGAACAAGCCGTTTCTTTCAGTGATTTTGTCTCACTCTTAGCTTTCAAACGAGCTATTGCACGACAAAATCCGTCCACTAGAAGCAAAGTTGGAAGGTCGGTGCCGGGGGGGACGTCAGCAAAAATTTTTCTCTCCGATTGCTTTCAAATTCACCATACATATTCAGAAATTCACCCTTAATCCGAATCTGGCCTCCGTTTTCCCATCCGATGCTTCGTTTTGGCGCTACAGCCCAAAACGTCCAAAATTCTAACTCTGTCGTTTTTCGCCAATCTCCCAAAATCTTAAATGGCGTCTGTCATCTAAACGAAGACAGATATGAACAAGCCGTTTCTTTCAGTGAATTTGTCTCACTCTTAGCTTTCAAACGAGCTATTGCACGACAAAATCCGTCCACTAGAAGCAAAGTTGGAAGGTCGGTGCCGGGGGGGGACGTCAGCGAAAATGTTTCTCTCCGATTGACTTGAAACTCACCATGTTGATAGAGAATTTCATGCTGATTCCAAATCTGAAATCCGTTTTCCCATCCGATGCTTCGTTTTGGCGCTACAGCCCAAAACGTCCAAAATTCTAACTCTGTCGTTTTTCGCCAATCTCCCAAAATCTTAAATGGCGTCTCTCATCTAAACGAAGACAGATATGAACAAGCCGTTTCTTTCAGTGAATTTGTCTCACTCTTAGCTTTCAAACGAGCTATTGCACGACAAAATCCGTCCACTAGAAGCAAAGTTGGAAGGTCGGTGCCCGGGGGGGGGGGAGGGGGGGGGGAGGGGGGCGGGGGGGGCGGAGGGGGGGGGGGGGAGGGGGGGGGGGGGAGGGGGGGGGTGGGGGGGGGTAGGGGGGGGCGGGGGGGGTGGGGGGGGGGGGGGGGGGGGGGGGGGGGGGGGGGAGGTCAGCAAAAATTTTTCTCTCCGATTGCTTTCAAATTCACCATACATATTCAGAAATTCACGCTTAATCCGAATCTGGCCTCCGTTTTCCCATCCGATGCTTCGTTTTGGCGCTACAGCCCAAAACGTCCAAAATTCTAACTCTGTCGTTTTTCGCCAATCTCCCAAAATCTTAAATGGCGTCTCACATCTAAACGAAGACAGATATGAACAAGCCGTTTCTTTCAGTGAATTTGTCTCACTCTTAGCTTTCAAACGAGCTATTGCACGACAAAATCCGTCCACTAGAAGCAAAGTTGGAAGGTCAGTGCCGGCGGGGGGGACGTCAGCAAAAAATTTCTCTCCGATTGACTTGAAACTCACCATGTTGATAGAGAATTTCATGCTGATTCCAAATCTGAAATCCGTTTTCCCATCCGATGCTTCGTTTTATAGCTACAGCCCAAAACGTCCAAAATTCTAACTCTGTCGTTTTTCGCCAATCTCCCAAAATCTTAAATGGCGTCTCACATCTAAACGAAGACAGATATGAACAAGCCGTTTCTTTCAGTGAATTTGTCTCACTCTTAGCTTTCAAACGAGCTATTGCACGACAAAATCCGTCCACTAGAAGCAAAGTTGGAAGGTCGGTGCCAAGGGGGGGGGACGTCAGCAAAAATTTTTCTCTCCGATTGCTTTCAAATTCACCATACATATTCAGAAATTCACGCTGAATCCGAATCTGGCCTCCGTTTTCCCATCCGATGCTTCGTTTTGGCGCTACAGCCCAAAACGTCCAAAATTCTAACTCTGTCGTTTTTCGCCAATCTCCCAAAATCTTAAATGGCGTCTCACATCTAAACGAAGACAGATATGAACAAGCCGATTCTTTCAGTGAATTTGTCTCACTCTTAGCTTTCAAACGAGCTATTGCACGACTTTCTACGATCTCTACAACCAAAGTTGGAAGATTGGTGCCGGGGGGGGGGGACGTCAGCGAAAATTTTTTTCTCCGATTGCTTTCAAATTCACCATACAGATGCAGAATTTGACGCTGATTCCGAATCTGACATCCCTTTTACTCTCCAATGCTTCGTTTTGAGGCTACAACCCAAAACATCCAAAATTTTACCTCTGTCGTTTCTTCGGAAAAATTTTGAAGAAAAATTTTTTCTCTCCGATTCCTTTCAAACTCACCATACCGATGCAGAGTTTGACGCTGATCACGAATCTGAGGTCCGTTTCACTCTCCCGTGCCTCCTTCACCCTCAAAACACACTCTCACTCCACCACGTCAACCTGGTCGGTCGGCCAAGTCAACCTAGTCGGTCAGCAAAGTCAACCAGGACGGTCGGCCACGTCAACCTGGTCGGTCGGCCAAGTCAGCCTGGACGGTCGGCCACGTCAACCTGGTCGGTCGGCCAAGTCAGCCTGGACGGTCGGCCACGTCAAACTGGACGGTCGGCCAAGACAACCTCTCACTCCAACCTGGGCGGCCGGCCAGGCGCGCTGTGTTTGTATGGGAGCTAGCCATTTCGAGGCGCGCTGTGTTTGTATTGGACCCACCCCATTTCGGGGCGCGCGTGTTTGTATTGGACCCACCCCATTTCAGGGCGCGCTGTGTTTATTATGGACCTTTACTTACTACTCTTCCATTTCTGATTGTGGATGTACTAAACTGCGAGGCTGGCAACTTACAGTATTCCTGTCCCTTCTCCTGTTCAAGTAGGCCACAGATGAGCTGACATCGACACAATGAAAGTCCATTACATCTGAAGCCTCGTGGGAGTCGTCATCACTTCCCGAAAGGTTTTGTGCAATTTCTATGTCACAGTCGTCATCACTTTCTGAAACTTTGTGTCACCATCGTCTGAAGTTTCTTCATCGGACGAGTTCTCTACGGCAAGCTCGTCATCTTCATCACATTCCTTCCTGTTCCTCAGAATATCTTCGAATAATAACTCGTCGGGTTGATCTAATATTCGTCGCAAGCACAGAATTTTCTCTGCTTGACTAGAAAGGAAGCATTGGAACATGTAACGCTAATGAAATGGCACAATCTGCTGACATGATACCATAGCAATCGAACAATGAGCAGCCAGTTCAACATTAAACACGCCAAATTGTGCGAAGTTTCAGTGACTGTTATCAACCGGATCACACAGCAAAGAGACACAGACGATATCAAGTTCTACGGAGGTTTGTGAAAGTTTAACGTGCGCCTACTAACTTCTTTAATAATGATCGGAGGGCCCAACCTTATCGAGAAAACTTTTGCGCAATGATCTGAATTCTTCGAATCCGAAGGAATCATGGCAATTGGAACATTTTGAAATTTCTTTTTGCCCACTTAGTAGGTTCATGCATGTGCCATCGTTTTGAATCAGTTTGCACTTCTAGAAAAGTGACACACTTAAAAAATCTAATTCTGTGGTCGCAAGGTTTTTTCAGCTGTTGGGCGTCTAGGCCGCGCTGCCATGTCTGACGGTACTAATGAATATCATTTGTGATGGCAATTGCAAACGCGGGAAAGCTTGAATTCGCTTCGACATCATTCATCTGAGTCATCATAAGGAACGGTGAATTGACACCATTAGAAATTGACTAGAATATATGGTCTCTAGAACGGATATGTAGCTTCATGCAATGCACAATAGCGGCACAAAATTCGAACTCATTTTCCCTTAGATAAATTTGTCAACCACCTATGAATGATTTAGAATCGGTCACATGCGTAACTCCAAGCTTTTTGTTAGTAATTCTTCTCCGTCCGGCGATGCCGCGACCTTGAGACAAATTTTAGTCTATTCGACTTCAGCTTCGCAATCTATTTCTATAATCGTCGCAAACTGTAACGCATAT
This sequence comes from Prostheceraeus crozeri, assembly GCA_907163375.1. Lineage (NCBI taxonomy): Eukaryota > Metazoa > Platyhelminthes > Polycladida > Euryleptidae > Prostheceraeus > Prostheceraeus crozeri. The sequence continues at coordinate 10,220 of CAJQUW010013488.1, forward strand.
CAAGATAAGGTAGTGAATAAAAAATATATACATAATCGAGCTATTTGACTGTCACGTCTGCACCACATGATTGAAAAAACACTTTAAAACATCGTCTTGGAGTTATGGAATGAAAAATAAAAAACTCAATGAAAAACTGGAATGTAAAACACAAATGTAACAAAATGTAACTATGTATAAGGATAAGAGTGGACCACGGTTCTATTTCATACTTCCTGCTGAGATCAGGTGTCTCTAGGGTGAAAATGATTGATCGTCAAATGATTATTGGGATCATTCTTAATATGATCTGACAATTACCAGACCAATGCTGCTCACTCTTAGAATGTCTTCTTGTTCATCATATTCAGTGAAGTGAGAAAATAGTTTTCTCCCAAACAGCTCCAGGCGACGGATCGGGTAAACGATTCGTTTTCAATGGTTTTCAAACATGAAAACGTAGCAAAAATCAAAAAATGAATTAATTATTTATAATCTCTGCCGATTTCAATTGGCAACAAGATGACAGATTGACCAATTTTCTTCAGGAGAAATATCAAAAGAGGAAGTGAGAGGACATCAGTCCATACAATTTCAAACTATAAACAGTTTAAAAAGTTTTTACTATTTGCATGCATAGACTACCTAGTCCAAGATATTATTCTACAGTCTACTCTGTATATCATAAAAGAAATCACAAAAATCATCAGGATGTGGGAGATTTTGGTTGATACATCGCTGACCTCGTCAACACATGCTGTATATCAATACCATCAAGGCCAGTCAGTCATTATTGGTTTATGAATTTATGTTCCTCCACCTTTAGTTGTTGACAATTTCCTCTTATTTCTTTAAGCATTGTCACCCTTAATTCTTCTTCCAGGTGTTGATGTTCCATGTAATGATGAGAAACCACCCTTTCTTCAACTCCATGACGGGGTTCAAATCCATGTTGTCATTCCTTCTCTCAAAGTTCTTTGGATTTATGTAAATGAGCTGCTGCATTCACATAGACCAGGATGACCCGTCGCCTGCGATTACCGGTACCTTATAAAATCAGATATAGTCGTGAAAGACTCGTGATTATACTTTACAAGGACATGAAGCTGCACGCTCGCATACTATGCACCATACAAAGGGCTAATTAGTATTGTCAGTTGTACATGCGTGCGGAGTAGACTCATCATCAAAAGCGACTGATGGTGCATATTTGCACCCTTGCATTCCTATCAAAAGCACAAGCTGACATTATTTGACCTGCTTTATTCAAAATAAACTGACATGAACGCTTAACGTTAATAGAAGGTCTGATTAATAGTTTCACATTTATATGCTAATTACTTACTAGATCTGCTACAGTCCCAGCCCTATCTAACCTCAGAGTCGGAATCGAAGTCAAAGTATGATGTACATGTACATGTAGGATGAGACATTATCTATCGACCTCAGCAACACACCACTGGATTAACTCTTTTGTATTATTACGCCTTGACTCTGAAAATTCTTTGTTTATTGGTTCACCGCAGAAACTTATCCACAAATTACAAAAAGTTCTAAATTCTGCCGCGAGACTAATTCATAAAATTCCTCTTCGAAGCCATATTACTCCAACTTTGGGAAGACTAAAATGGCTACTAGTGTTGTCCAGAATTAAGTTTAAAGCTCTGTGTTTATGTTATAAAGCTTACATACAAATGATGCCTTCATTTCATTCTGTTGGTGTCTCCCCGATTCTCATTGGAGATTTTTGCATATTGAGTTGTTTTTGAAATATCGCTTATTATTATTATTGTTATTATTATTATACCTCTGTGCACACTTGAGTTCACATCGATCTGTTCGACATTTACGGTCTTCATTTGATAACTTGCGATTAAAGACTCTAGTATGTAAAAGCCAATTTTCGGCTGGCAGAGCGTTTACCACAAAAGATTCTCGTTGGTGGAATGACTTGCCACACGGATTCCGATCGACCAAAACCTTTTCCCGCTTTAAACGTGTTTTGAAGAAACATTTACTTTCATTGACTTGAGCACATTTGCTTTGTATAATTTTAAATTGATCTGTTGCGCCCTGAGCCTTTTGGGGAGAGCGCTATACAAAATATAACATTTGTTATTATGTAGACTCAAAGGGGAATTGGTATCTTATTCACAGCAAGATCAGATAAAGAAAAGTGAGTCAGTAATCCGACTGTCTATGATTTGTTCTACAGGCCAATCCGAATGCTTGTTATAGTAACAAGAAATGTAGCCAATATTGACAAAAACAACTAGTATGACATAAAAATGCTACATAAAGAGACAAATGATGCATCAACATTACAGGTAATTAATTTGAGGTATTTGATTCATTTTGTGGGTTGTTCGATTAAAAAGAAACGGTGTAGATGCTTGAATAATCAATAAAATCAAACATGTTTTTCTGTCTTAATTATGACTATTGCATGTGAGAGTTCGCCTGGGAATAGAGTAGAAAAATATCCTCAGACTTGAACAATTTAAGCATAGTTTTCTACATTTGTGTTAAAACTACATTTAAACTACGTTAAATTCTCAACATGCATCATCTTATGATGCACGAGTACATGTACAAATAAAAATTCCTTGCTGTGAATTTTATCGAACAGATGGAGATGCAGCATGATTTCAGCTGGTATATATTTTTCGGCAGGAGCTTTATGGAAAATATCCCTTAATCAATTCATATCACTGACTATGATCGATGATATCAAATTTTCCGCATTACCCTGATAACCTTCTTTCAATTGTAGAACTTTAAGACCAGTAAAATAAAACAAATTCACAAGTATATATTGGAGCGTTACTGTCTGATATCTCTTAATGTCATAAACATCTGTTTGAATTGTATTCCATTCACAAAATAACCGCAACAATAACTTTACGTACCAAATATGGCCACACAGAATACTTATCCATTTTAGCACTAATGAAGAATTATTAAAGGGATCAGCAATGGCTCTAATCTTTCAAAAATTTGTGAAGATTTGAAGTTTTGAATAAGTATTGCGAGGTGAGCTAATGAATGCAAGTGAGTACCACCGCTGCAAAGTATGCACGCTAAATATCTTCTATTGCGATCTTCCTATACTTCCGAGTGGCACTCAAGGAATAAATTTCAATATTTTTCAAGCATGATAGCTTCTTCACGTGAATTCAGCACTCAACAATTAAAATTAATATGTAGATACAAAATTAGGTGAGAGAATGAATGCGACACACTCCACTTCATCAACAAGAATTCCTCAGCAACACGCCTTTTCTGTAGACGGATTCGTTCCCTTCATCAACAATTGCAGTTTACTAGCATAATGATAGACAAAACATACATTTCTTATTGCCTTATATGAAAGGAAATTCTTGCATATGAACATTTATCTTTTAGAAAAAATCAAAAGCAGTCATTTGTTATTGCGATGTTGAAATTTTGAAAACATATCTTGAATGTTTGAATGTTGGTGGACGCAACATTTCTGCTCTATTTTCTAAATTTCAACGTCGCCATAACAAGAGAGTACCTTTTCATATTTTTCTGAAAGAAAAGTGATCAAATGCTAAATATGCAAAATTAACAAATATCAGACATAAATAGCCTGAGACAGACAAATGAATCTACATAGCATACAACAGTTATTTCTGGACAAAATTAACACAATTGTACCCTCTAAATCTGGAATCTGCATTGCTCTGGATCTGCATCATCCGCACTAAATTGTTTGGAGAAGATTATTCATTAATCCATAAACTATTCTTCTGAGGAAACCAAGGTCGGGAATAATGCAAATATTTTACTAGAAAATAGACTTGTCGGTCGGAAAAAAAAGTAAACGCATTTGCGCTGCATCTCGACAAAAAATGGCCGTAGGTAGATGCAGGGCACACCAAACCGTTCTGAGATGTTTTCAAACCCAACGGTATGTTCTTGAATCCGTAGCTTTCTGACTATTGAAGTCTAAGGTCATAATTATTGAAGACAAAAGCTTTTGACATGATCACAATTTTTATAGTTAGATAAATTCTCATCTGGCAGGTTTGACTGCATCTTCGGTTGCATGTCGATCTTTGTCTGCATTCTGCGCCTCATCAAGCAGTTCATAACATGTCTCTCGCCGTATTCTATGATAAATTGTAATTTTTCATAAATTAAAAAAATTGTAATAAAAAAATGATAAATTGTAAATGATAATTGTAAAAATTTTTCTTATCTCCTTTCCAGGCGATGTACTTTGAATGAAACCGAAATTAACGTGACAGTTTCCGATACTTGACTTAAATTATCAAAGAACTGTGTAAATCTGTCATAAAAATGCTTGGTTTAGATTTTAAGAAAGATGAAGAATTAAATAGATATATTTTTATTTGTTTGTTTAGAAATTTATGAATAGCGTCATTTAGGATTTCCCTAAGCGCACTGATAATCATTGACTTTGATAACAAATTCCAGGCTTACATGCGTGCCATTTTTATGTTTAGGTAGATACTTAACTATATTTATGCAATAATGCTTAGCATGCACTTAAGCGCATGAGCCACAATTATCACATTTGTAGCACTTTCCTAAACAACATAAAGCTTATAATATCAATCAAATAGATGCATTGTCAGAGGCAGGGCTGTGGAGCCGGAGCCGGAGCCTTAAGGAGCCGATGGTTTTGGTCGGAGCCGGAGCCGGAGCCGATTTATCACAAAGGCTCCGGCTCCGGCTCCGATAGTTTGAGCTTTGATATAAATCTAGAATTTTGAAAGTTATTAATTGGCATCATAAAAAATTAAATCATTTGAAATCTAAAGATATGTCTTTTAAGTATACCAATGATCTGTCCTCCACGATATCTTTCTTTGCAGTTGCCGCCTTCTTTTGCATTATATTTATTATATATTTACACACATGTGTAATATTTTTTATTGATATGTTTCGTAAGACTAATTTCCATATTGACAACGTATTCTCCAAAATCCATTAATTTGAAGACTTGTTATATGCATGCTAACTAGATGATTGTAGATTCCTAGAGACAAGTCGCCAGTCATTTATGTACACATTTCCAGTTCAGTCAGCAAGGATAATATAGCTACATTTCTTGCGCAATGTCTTGAATCTAATACGGTTACTATGTAGGCTATCATCTATCGGTATGGCTACTGGCAGAAGCTACTGGCATCTGTGACAATGCCAATTTCCTTAGATTGTATTGTAGGCTCTTGTGCAGTCCCCCATCTACATTTTTCAAAACAATCGATTATTCAATTTGATCAATTTTGATTGGAGGGATAACTCTTCACACTCACACGAATGACCTGACTACAAGTCCTCACATGGCTATAGCAATAAGCGACCCAGCCACTTCTAGTAGCGCCCTATTATTTTAAAGGTATCTCATTCATAATGAATTTCCTTTGACTTCAAAATTCAAAAGGTATATTTCAATGCGAAAAACCCGAAGGCAAATTACAATGTTGACTTGCTGACGAAGTTTGCGACCATGACATCGCAATTACCCACGTAGATTTTTACAACCACGGAATGCTTCACTCAAACCGGTGATGCTGAAACGGACATCCAATGGTGCTGCATCTTTTGACCAGAGAAAAAATGGGGGGGAGGACTGCACAAGAGCCGCATCGTGTAATAATATTTCCCCAAATGTCATAGACCTGTGGATTTCAAGAATTTTCATTATTATGTTTTCCGTCTGTCAACACTTTATGCTGATATCATGCTGACTTATATGTAAACAATAAAAAAAGACTGAGACGCTCTCAATAAAGGCGCCTTTTGACCTCCCTTTTCTATTGTCTGTGACATTAAACCGCACGCGCATTCGAAAGCTAGCAAAGTAGATGGGATTTCTGTTCGGTGCTCGCAGTCAAATTTTTATTATGCATAGCACCCTGCAACATACTGTGTGATACTCCGAGTTCAGTTTCATCAGCCTAACCATCATCAGAGGAATAGTGGTAATGTGTTATACATAAATTGAATATAATAATATACATGAATCATTGATGAATTATTTAGTGCAACTTTACGCCATAATGAAAAATTCGAAATTAATATAATGTAAGTTAGGCCTTAACTTATTAAGTATGCTGCATAGAATTACAAAACTTGTCCTAAATTAGATATTTTTAATTTTGTTAAGTATAATTTTCAATTGTACATTTCTAGCCTACACTGCAATGAGGCTATCTAAATTACAATTTCTACAGATGATGAGTCGTGGTCTACCCACCGATCATATTATTCATGGACCAACAGACTATTGAATAAAGGCAATAACAAATAACAATAACAACCTAAGCTAGCCTATATACACTTTAATATTCAATAAAGCAATTGATATCTTTATTGATACGGTATATTAGGCTATGTAGTTCCAGTAGATACAGGCCCTATAAGCTATTTAGAGGCATACGCTATCCAGTTTCATATTCAAGCTTTGTTAAAAAGCTTATACTACTATTCGGCCCCTGTGACGGCAAATTAGGTATATCATCATCACTCATGAGGTCTTATTTAATGTAGCCTCGTAGTAGACTGGTTGCAGGCTAGGCCAATTTATATTTATCCAGTGCGGGAGATCTTTATCTAATTCAACCAATCCTGGCTATAACTTTATTTTATCTTTCAGAGATAGTCAATTCATGCAAAAATATATGACAAGTATGTTATTTGTCATTATATTAGGCTATTATCATTTTTATTATTAACTTAAGTCGTTGCTTGTTAATCAAAAAATATTTGATGATTGTAGCAAGCCTCTAAAGGCCACACCGTTATCCAAAAAACCCGTTCAACGGATCCAGGATAACCGGCATAGATAGAACCTGAATTTGAAGTCGGAGCCGGAGCCGGAGCCTTTCACATCAGTGTCGTGGAGCCGGAGCCGGAGCCGATGAGATAACGCAGAGGAATATAAGCAACACCGTTTTTAGTCAGTAAGGTCCTTTTGAAAAAAAAGTAAGTTAGAAGGGCTTTTAAAACTAGACTTTTTCACATTATTTTGAAACGTGCCTTGTACATTGTTTTCGAAGGTTTAAAAGCCACACGTTGACCATGAATTTAGTCCACTGTTATGCATTTTTTATAATCGATGTTTTGAGCTTGTTTTTCTTCAATGACTTCAAACATGCTTTCAAATAGGCAATGCTTTTAAACTATTGTAAGTGGTATTTGTCGTCACCGAGAGGTCTCAAATATTAGAAGTCCATTTTTGCTCTGCTTTTATTACGTATGCTTTAAGTCAAGCAGCTCTGAAGAGGATAATGAAATCATTAAAACATTCAGATTCAAATTATCGAAACTTGATTGCGAACACCCTATGGCTAGATTGCATTTCTAAAAAGTTTGATAGATTGTCTTTTTTACAAATTCCCGTTACTTTCTTAGCGCATTCTCATTTACTATTCTTAATTTTTAGAATCCTCATTGCATAGAATATAGCTGAACAAAGAAACCAATAAATCATGTAGAGCATACATATTGTACTTGATAATTCAAAAAAAATCAAAAGATTTAGAAAGATTTATTTCAAGACAAATAAAAGAATTATATTATAAAAATAATTATATAAGAATTATTTCAGATTTATTCAGACTTTTATGATGTGAATGGGAAGAATTAGCAAGCCTTTCCAGTGATCGTGAACTCAAATTAAAGTACGCACAGCTGTGTAGATTTCTCTTATGAAACAGCATCCAACTCTGAATAAAAAAAGGCATCAAGGTCTTGCAATTCTCAACTTCGTACATATGTGAACTGAGATTTTCTTACCTAAACAGCATTAAAAGCAAAAAACCTAAGACTTAAAAACATTGAAGAGAAGTTAAGAGTATGTCGCTCTCACATTCTCCCACAGACTGCAACAGCAGTAAAAAAAGCACCAGGCACAACTGTCCCACTAGCATTCACCAAATTCATTCTATGCCCGGTAGTGAATACGGAATATGTTGTATATGGAAGATATGATCTTATCTCTTTTTATTATTTCCTTGCAAAAGCTTGAAGCTTTATGAACAGAACATTTAAAATTGTACCTCGATGCAAAAAAGGATAATATGTAAAAAGTAAAATAGCCAAAAATGGCGAAAACTTTAATCAAGGCAAGGCCATTCCAACTTAATACGAATGTAAATACAACATTAATTTACCCCAGAAAGCATCGGATTTCACGCAATTTTGAATATAAACGAAATCACATCTAAAATACCATGGATAACCGAGTAAACGAAATTGTAATCAAGGCTAAACTTTTCTCCTATGGATCCAATCAGCCCGTACTAGCCACAAAACATCAAAATGCATCCCCTTTAGCCACATCCAAATTGGCAACTATCCACTCGCTCTCATTCCATAGATGTCGGACCTCAAAATCAAATTATCGACCTCAGTTCACTCATATGCAAAAACGAAGCTGTAATCAATCCTTGCCACTTTTGTGGTCGCTGCCATTCGATGTAAATCTATCATTAAGCAAATACATTGACCTTGTCATGATAGTTCATTTTGTATTTCAGCAGTGTTTGATGAGACTATACTACTACTGCTGTCATGTTTGGCCAACCGCATGGCAATCTGCACATCTTAAATGTAAGCAGCACGATGACCAAATGATGCCAGTAGATACTGTAGACGCAGAAGTAGTGTAAATAAACCAGGAATTAAAAGAAAGTAGTCACTAACAAGCGACTCGAAAAATGAGGAATTACTTGAGCAACTTCATGTTCGTTGCCAATCGCCAGAGGTAGATCCATGATTTAGCAAATACCTTGAACTTATCATTACAATTCACTTTGCATCTCAGCAGTGTTTGATGTTGAGATTCAATATGCCCATCTCAAATGTAGACATGTGTAGATTGCAATCCATGTACAGCAGGGATGCGGAGTCCCGGAGTCCTATCATTTTTGCTGGAGTCGGAGTCCCATCAAATGATAGGACTCCGGACTCCGGCCTACAACTAGACCCAAAATATAATACAAACAAATTATTTATCCTCGTACATATAGCTATCACTGTCTTGATGTCAACTTTCTCCGTCAAACAAAAGTACAGAGACAGTAGACAAAAGTACTGAGTACTGCATGCAAAGCTTGCAATATTTGAGAGGGAATTTGAATCGTTATAGTGAAGAAAGGATTGTCTTTTCGCTCGGTGATTTAACAGAGAAGACAAGCCTTCCTAGCCTCGATCACACCTACGCACAAAAAGGTCACCAGACAAAAGTGAAATAAAGTTTGTTTGAGAACATTACCTCTTACCCTCACGATAATCGTGTGTGATGGCTCCTCTAAAGCGCATATTTTGAATAGAAAGTGTACCTACTCATATTTTTTGAAGACGGATGGGGATTTTCAACCCTGGTAGCGACTGGAGAAAAACCATGTGAAGCACGCATCAACAAAATGAGAGAAGCCGAGTCGCATGCATCCAACTTAAAGCGACATTTGATAAATTTTCATCGAAGTGATTGATAGTTGACACAGCAATGATCACTAAAGATACGTTAAGGAAAGCCTATAATGATCTATAATGTACCAGTTTTTTAAAAAAACTAGGCATTATATACTTGCCACCCGCAGTCGGAGTCCTATCAGCCCTATCAATCCTATCAAACTGATAGGACTCCGCATCCCTGATGCACGGTATACAGGACAACACAGCTTGAGCTGCAGCATAGAAGTAGAAAAAAGCTAATTTCAACTTCCTCAAATCTCCATTTCGCATCTTATTTATCCATCCGAGATATTTCTGATCTCACAGTCAATGAACAGTGCTTGACAGACTAGAAGTTCACTCATATTACGAGTACGTCTCAACAAATAGCACTTTCATAAAAAGAACGATAAAAAATCCCTGCTGTTTCCAAAATGCATTGAAATGTTTCGGCTGATAGAAGCATTGAATCAAAAGCAACTATCTAAGCAGGATCTAAATGACTTTTCCGCTCATGAGTTGACTCATTAAGAAACATAATGATTTACTTTCATCCTTGAGTTATAATTCATGGATAATCATTGTTCCAGGAACTTTTGAATTATCGAAAAGGAAGAATTCTATTTATGCGTTATAACAAATAAAATTGGATCACCTCAGAAATCCCAAAAATTACACCATGTAGTTTATATATATCACTCAATGCGAAAAGAAGGCCTCAAGAGGAACTTCAATGTCCTTTTCAGTACAGTAATTTAATCAGCTGCCTCATCAAGAGGGTTTGAATGAAAATAACTACTCCAAATACCAGCATTCGACATATATTTCTAAACGGGGAAGCGTCACAAGCCTTCAGCAATCGTTGGAATTAAATCATGAATATCTTATTCCCGTCGAAAATAGTGTTGAACATCGATTATTCCGGTTCACCTTCAATCAATTCCCTAATTTGCAACTTGGAGCAGTACTCGAAAAATAGCGAACTTTCAAACTTATAGTACATCTTCCACCATTAAATTGATGCAGATCGAGTCAATCTTTAGATAGTACACAGCACATTTGTGCCTGCATTTTCTATATACATTTTGTCATATCTGCACAATGCGGTGGCACGTGTCAATCTTTATTTGTTTTTCTAACATGATATAATAGAAGCTGCATCATTCGACAGCATAATTGTTTGTTTCTATTTCAAAGTCAACGTCAGACAATGGCCCGAGGTGACAGCAATGTAAGCAAGATGATATAACATACAGTTCGATATCATTCAAAAGCTTTCTTGTTTATGAAATCTTTCATTGATAGTTTTTGTCACAATATAGATCACTGGAATTATGAACCTCGATCGACATCGGAGCAGTTTTAGTAATTATCATCTGATATAGTGCGACATGTTCTCGCCCTTTTTACCGTCTGCCATTTAATCTCATCTTCCAACATGGGTAGTTTCCAGTGACTGTGGCTCTGCTTCACCATTTGAAATTTTTGCCGTGGGGCTTGGCGATGTTAAAATCGCAGGTAGTTGATTTATGTAGAAGGTACAACTTAGAACAACACTAATTGTGCTGTGATTGAAATTGAGACCTTCAATATTAGTTCTCCTTGTGATCAATCATCAGCTTCTTCAGCAGACAATTGTGCGTAATTTTCATTAAAATTTCAACTGAATTTGAATCAGAGGAAATCAGCATACTGTGAAAGTAAAAATAATGACCATTTCACGGATCATTCCTTCTCCAGCTTGATACGCTGCGTATTGTTGTAACGATTAAAGGGAGTCCACAATTCCTGAATTTTGATAAAGTCAACAGGAATTATAAATGAGCGAATGAATAATGCTCCCTCAGAGACCGTTTGAATTCTCACAGGAAAGTTCTATTCGTCACACGAGAAATGATGTACGTGAAGACTTTTTATCACTGCAGTAGGCAGACCTTCTGTCAGTCTAAATTAAAGAATATGTCAACCGGATGACCTCTAAAAATCTGAGAAGGCAGCATCATTTTGTGAAATATGCCTTCAAAGTGCATGAATCTGGGTGTGGTCATAGGTGTCCTTAAAAAATCTTGACTGATAATTTCTGAGTCTTGAAATTTTACATTTGTGAATTTGAGAACTTGGCAGTGTGTTACGCAGATTTAGAAGCAAGGAGCATCTAGGTGCTTGATTTTTTCATCAAAGTATTTTGTAGACTTATTTTAATTTAAAGTCGATCAAGTAAATGAGTATTCTAGAAAAATACTAGTTCATCTAATTTTGAAGTGTTAGTTTCATGTCCTATATTATCATGTAGAAACTTCTGGATATATTTGGACTCCGGTCAGCGGTCTGCAGTGTAGAATGGATCCGGTGTATCATTGCGTCTCTTTGTGACTGCCATTGTGCAACATCGACGCAATTTGATTAAGCCCTATTAACGTAGAATTGATTGGTGTCTCAATACTTGAAGTGTGGCACTCGCATTACTGAATCGAGCATCCCGAGCATCGTAACTGTCCTGTTGTAATGTGACCCTTCTAGAGATTACCTCTAGGGCTGACACTTTCACGAATTCACGAAAATTTCTCAAAATTAGAAATATGTTTAATTACTTCAAAAAAACAAATTCATATTCGTAGCAAATGCATCAGCATTTATTTTCCATCCAAAATCATCAATGACTTCAAATATAATTTGTTCTTACTAATAGAGATGGGCTATGAAATCGAAGTATTTCAAATCGATTTCAGCACCAGCTCATCTTGTAAAACTGACTTTTCTGAGCACTATGGCACTAATTTTATCAAAATTGACCCAAAAATGAGTAGGTGCGGCCCATTTTTAAATTTTTTGTTGAAGTTGCTAAAAAAAGCTGCATAATGCCCAATATGAAAGGACTTATTATTTGCACCAGACTTATGGAGAGTCAAAAAATTCAATAAAAAAGACTCAAGCATCAGTCACAAACAAATTATCGGGTATAAACGTCAGAACCTGTTTACTAATGTCAAATACTCCTATAATAACTTATGGGATCATCTAAACAACCTTAACATTCTGAAATGTTATGTGCTTGAAATGTCTCTATCTCATCATGTCGTCGAATGGGTCACAACGTTCAATGTGCTCTGCTGTAAATGATCCGTCCGCGTGATCACTGATGCAGTTGCCTGTTCCTCCGACGCTTTTCATTAGCATCCCATTCGGCAAAACAAAGTTCCTTCCCAAAATAGTCTTCTCACAAGATGGTCCTGAAACTCGGTTTTTGATGAAACCGTCATTGGGAAAGTCATGAAACGAAATTTATTTGATGTCGTACGAACTATCTTGGCAACATCTAAAATGCGCGTGGAAATTATTGCACGGAAATCAATTGCCACTTGCGGTATAGTGGAGGCATGTTGTATGTGGAGGTCTTCGTTAGGCATCTCCGAAAGAGAATGCGCATTGCTTGTGTTAATTGCCATAATCAATGTTACGCAAAAATTTTGATGTCGAATTTCGGTTAAGTCTGTATAAGATGGACTGGATGGTAATTATTCGCGGATGAATGCTTCGATATGCTACTTTCAGTTCAAAATTTAAGCTTGACTTCAATAGTTATACTCATCTCTATTTCACAGATCAATAGTGATTTAGGAACCTCTCATGCCTTGCATTTGTGCACCAATATGAATCAGATATATTATTCAGCTTTCATGCCAGTGCTACGCAACCGCAAAGTGATTACCTGAAAGAAAATATTTCAATTGCCCCTTTTGATTATCTCAATGCTCCTCGTTGTTATGTGTAGCTCGATTTTTGTATTAGGCTACCGATATAGTGGGCTCATTCATAGCTTGTGAGGTATTTTCAGTCGAACATTTGATGCCTCTCTTGATAAGATCATAATTTATGAAGTGCATACTGCCATTTTCCCTCAAACATGTGCACATTACTTAAACTTTCATGGTTAACGACTGGTTATGACTGACGAAGTAGAAATCATTAGCGAAGATGCTGGTATCAGACATATACTTTAAAAAGTCTAGGAAAATTAAGTGTTTAACTCGCCAATTCTAAGGATTTGTTCTTCTCTTCCCTGTTTCATCTTCACTTCAGATCTGTACTCATAAGAGAGATTATCTAGCATCTTCAGAATTTTGATGAGCATATAAAGTGGTCATAAATTCATTACTCTAGTATTCATAGATCGCATTCTTCTGGATGATCTGCATTCTTTGTAACAGAAACATGCGTTTTAAATGTTGCTGCGAATGTTTCTACCATTCGAATATCACTTCCAGTCTTTCCTTTGACAGTTTCGGAACTATTTTCATCCCAACATATAATAGGCCTATAGGTGCTTATGTCTTCACGTAATTAGAAGTAAGCACAATTGTGATTTCAGAAAGTAAATTTTAAAAGCTATGATGCAGTAATCGAATATTGTACGGTGGTTGAAAAATGCATGCACAGATTCGACTGGCGCTTACATAGCAACCGACGCTTTTAACGATTTTAAGCATCAAAGAATCCAACATTTCAAGCATTATTGCAATGTCACGTTCAAGTAGTAACGAATGTGAACAGGAAAACAATAATTATTGGCTAGCCGGTGGAGACTGATTCGAATATTTCTCGAATCGAATCTCGAAGTTTCGCAGGTCCCTAGTATTAAGAGTTCATTACAAAATGTAACATCATAAAGTTCTTCAAAAATAAATTTTGAAAAATGTTGACTTGCGCAAATTTTCACGGAAAGTGCGAAAATTTTCGCGAGCTTGCATCGCGACTTATTGAAGCAGTCATGAGGAGAAATCTAGTAGTCTATGTCTATTGTCGTTCATCCAATGAGACTGCATTACTGGGAGTTGGCTGTTTTCTTGATATAACTATCACATTCCATGAGTTGCAAGTATGAACGAGTCACATCACAAACAGAACATCCGAGAGAGAGAAAGATAGAAGATGAGATGAGTAACGAGATCAGAATCACGTCTCATCGATGGGTTCTATGAAAAGAGATCTTTGTGTAAAGGTGTAGCTTGCAAGGCACATACAATTGGATAACGTGAGAGCTCTGATGGAACATTTCGTATTTTTTGGTGAATTTTCCAATGCTGACAGAACTGTTTGGAATGCATGTCTCGCAGATCATCTCAGTCAAAGGGCTCCGAGATTTTTAGCCGAACCGCTAGGCGTGCGGCATTCAGCGCTAAAAAATGTGACGTGAAAGATTGCATTGACCAGATACAGTCGCGGCAAATGAAATAAGACCACTGTGGAAATTATATATTTCTATAATAAATTTGACATATTTTGTTTTTTATTGCATATTTATTGTACAGTTCATCAATATTCTATCCATAGGACTAATTTATACTAGAATAGGCAAAATTAAAGGAATATCAATTCAATATTTCGTAGTACCCCCACGATTAGCGATGACAGAAGATAACCTGGAAGGCATCGAAGACACAAGTTTTAAGCACAGTTTAGGAGTAATTTCATGGGTCCAAACAAATAAGATCGCCTCCTTCAACTCACTAAGTGAGCGTGGGGATTTCTCAGAAACTTTTTTCTTCATTACGGTCCATAAATTTTCCATTGGATTTAAATCGGCAGAATTTCCCGGCCAGGGAAGAACCGAAATTTGTTGATCACGAAACCACTGCTGACACTTTTTAGCCACGTGGCACGGTGCCGAGTCTTGTTGGAAAATATTAGTTTGATGAATCGTCATAAAGCAATGTAATTTTTCATTCAATATCTTTAAATACTTCTCTGCGTTTAATCGTTCGTTTGGTTCCAAAAAGAAAAGAGGTCCACGACCATAGGCTGAAAAAGAAGCCCAGACCATGATAGATGGAGAATGTTTTACTGTTGGAATCACGAATTTCTCTTTGTAGCGTGCACCAGAAGGCCGACGAACTCGAGTTGCTTTTATACCAAATTGTTCAAAATTAGTCTCGTCCGACCACATGACCTTCTTCCAATCTTCTATGGTCCACGAAACATGATCTCGTGCGAAATCTAGGCGACGTTTCTTCATCAACGATGTTAAACGAGGTTTACGAGCGACTCTGTACGATTTCAAGTCAAATGATTTTAGACGATTTCGAACGGTCCTGATTGACACAGAAACACCATGAAGTTTCACCTGACGTTGAATTTCTGTCGCAGGCAATAAAGGATCAGATAAACACAATTTTCGAATCAATCGATCGTCACGGGGTTGAGTAATGCGCTGTCGTCCAGGATGAGAAGATTGGAAATGACCTTTCGTGAGAAAGGCTTGGACGGCTTGATGAACTGCGGTCTTTGAACGTTTCACTTTCCTTGCAATTACTCTTTCACTAGATCCACATTTATGATAAGTCACAAGCTGTGCACGTTCCACTGGTGTCAGGTCTTTTCGACGTCCCATCATGAAAAATGATAGTGAAATGAATTTGTTGTCACTCTTTCTTCCAATACGATACAATTGTTATAATTTTAGACGCATGGGATTCCCAGGTCTATTTTTAGATTTGACTTAATAGGAAGGTAGACGAATGAATAATCCACTTGCATTTGTGTTGTTTTTGACGCGACAAACAAGTTTACACTATAGATTCTCAGTCTTAATGTCAAACAATCAAAATATTCAAAAATATTCGTAAACTTCATGGTGGTCTTATTTCATTTGCCGCGACTGTATAGACATCTCAATCAATATACATGTTCCTGTATTCTGCCGGTTTCGCTCTCATGCTATCTTTCAAAAACTGAATTAATTGACACAAGTGAATTTCAATATCGATAAAAACTGTATTCACAAAAGTGTCAAATATTCAGCAGACTTTCTATCTGTCGGATAGCCCTGTTTTATGGCAGCCTCGACTTCTCTTCGAAAAATACAAACCAAATACATGCGAGTGCTTGAGTTCAAATTAGGATTCAAATGAGTTCAAGACTCAATTGAAGAAAAATGATCTAACAGTTAGCTTCAAACACTGTTCGATTTGTAAATTCATTCTGCTTTCCCATTATCATCATTTTAAAGGTAAAACAAATGGCAAAAATCCACAATTTTGGAGTGAGACCCCTGAATTTGTATTATAATTTTGATAACAACTTTATTTGTTTATTTCCAACTACGGATATTGAATTCTTCATTGTCTTTTTACTCACGATATCGCCATGTATCCACATGTTGCCGTTAAACCCGTACCTCCATTATTCCATAATAATAATTATTATTCTCGTGCAGTTCTTTACTCAACATTAACGTGATCCACATAAATCACTAACATTTATCTGAATCGATTTTAGCTATCTATGCTACATAGCATATATGTATTCTTTAGTTAAAATGATGTGCATCCATGGAATTGCATTGCTTTAGCTCTCTAGAGCCTCCTCAAAAACTCAATTTGTTTTAGACGACTTCGCTGTCTAAAAGGCACAGACACTATCAATGCATTTAGTCCATCTGTGTTAATATTTCACTCAGTGTTCGCCGATATCCTTCAAACCGACGTTTGGGAGACGAAATATCTATAGATAGAACGGAGCATGCGCTACAAATTTTTCACATTGTCTTCGAGTATGTCGTACAGCAGATTGAGAAGCTTCGAATTGCGATGAAGCGGCCCAAAGCCGAACAGGCAGCTGATGCTGCTTAACAACAGTATGAAAAAGTTGATGAGGGTGAAGGTGTAGATTTCGATAATCTGGTGATTGGAGAATGTTTATTGCTGGTGATTGGATTTGCTGTACTGTCTGGCAAAATTCAATGTATTTCTGTTGTACTGTGTTTCCGTCATTGCTATGCGATTAGAGACTTGATAAACATTTTAGATAACTCCTCTGACTACGCATTATCCTTGCACATGCATTCGAATTAATCATTATCTCGATTTAAGCAGAGTGATTTTGCATTGGATTTAAACAAAATTGTGTTCAGATATGTCTCGATTTACTCGCTCAGTGAAATTCGGTAGGTAAATATAGTAAGCACAGCAGTCAAAGGGTTGATGCACTATCAATTTACTGAAGACATGATAACAACATACACCTGTTTTCTCAGTCTTCAGCGAATACGCTTGATCATGCAATCTCTAATATTTTGAGTTTACTTAGAGTGCGTATCCTACTTCCATAAAATTCAAAGGCGCTAGAAGAATTTGAAAATATGTAATAAATAGGCTCCCATGCAATGTTTCACTTCTAAAACTTATTTCTTAAAATTTTCAAACTGACTTGAATTCGTCCTACTAACTTCTATAACGATACCGGGAGCTTTGGTATTGAAGACAGTGCCTTCCCCTCAAACTTCGAAGAAAAGGAAAGGTACACTCGTACATCATCTTGTCAAATCATTTCGATTCACATGACAAAGAGAGAATATTCAGTCCTAAATGTCCCTCACTGGCGTCATTGCGATGCGCCATATTTTAAATCTTTCGTTCTTTTTGCAGCCTAGTATTTCGGTTCTGCATTTGTCTCTGTATAACTGCGCATGATTTCATGATTACACGAATGATGGCAAAAACAGATGCTGCCCAATTGCCCCCGCATTCTCTATCCTGACAATGTTATTCAGCCCACCAGGTTGACTAGCAGTCTCATGCTTGAAGTATTGAAGCTGATAGTATAAGCGTCGACACGGTGCCGATAATTAAGGAGTCTTGCGATAACGCACCTAATATAAATGTTACTGTTGCTAAATGTAAATAGGTATTCAGTGAATACTATACACGCTACGCCACTGTCTTGAAGGCATTTCGATTCACATGACAAAGAGAGAATATTCAGTCCTAAATGTCTCTCATTGACGTCATTGCGAAACGTCATATTTTATCTCTTTCCTTCGTTTTGCAGCCTAGTATTTCAAAGCCAGTTAAAGTGGACAAGTGGGACACAAACGCAGTAAAAAATGCGTTGGACGATGCCGCGAAAGCCGTAAGTGAATGAAGAAAAAGTTTTGAAAATTTAGTCTAATTGCATCATTTTTATTGCAGTACATGAAGGACTCTGTCGGTCTGAAGGAAAGCTTCTTGTTTGTCGATACACGACTTATCCTGTGTACATTGGCAGTGTTATTCGCCGGATTCGGATGTCTTTGGGATTGGCTTCATCCTTTTCCTAAATCCAGACTCGTCATAATCATCTGTGTTGGATCGTATCCTTGTTGCTACAATTCCCTGTGCAACTGTCAATTTATTGTGTATGTGGATGTCTAGGAATGGTCCGCGTATGAGAAAGCGTGAGAATTTTGACTGTTAGGGTGATAGGTATGAGAAATGCGTCTTGTTAAAAAGAATGACTGTAGCTCCATCGTATTACACGCCACCCGGATGTGTTAGAATTGGCTTGGATGTACCGGTATTTTATTACTTCCCACTTCTTCTAAATTCACATAATGCATCACATGTAATCACTGGAACAGACCTGATGGAGCTGCATGTCTGCAATCAATACTGAAGTTTTTAGCTTGTAAGCAGGATTCACAAACTCTCATCATTCACCGTTTATTCTACCACACGTTTAGTATTGGCTTTCCTTTACATGTATGCAGTATTTGGAAATAGCTGTAAATCCACGTACTGATGAATGGTGAATGGTGCCACTATGATAAGCTGGATTGATTGATTGTACATCTGCATACAGTCGAGCTTCCTGTATTAGGTCGGCTACAATTGAGACACCCAGCTTTGTTGATGCAACGATCAGACTGTATTATGCACTTATCCTTGCTTATTGCGGTGGATTGAATTTGAACCTTAGCATTCATTCCTATCATCGCATCGGCGGCTCTCATAGCTAACTCCTCGTCAAAGAGGCTTGGAGTCAAGTAAAGCCAGGAATTATTCGGAATGTCTTCACGAAAGCGGGCTTTCATTCTATCAGGGGTTAACCACCAATCTATCAGTGCGGACGTCCAGATGCTCTATAAAGGGAGCACAGTCATGAATGGGTAAATCAATCATCTGGATGAGAATATTGTGTCGCGATGAACACAACGATATTGGCGATTCCATCGTGCAAAGAGATTTCACGAAGAGGCGACGTATAAGTGGTAGAGGACCTGTCGGGCGATCCAGAACTTGTGGTCGTGGCAATACGTGACCCCAGTGCATAATGCGCCTACAAGTTTGGATGCGGCAGAATGCTAGTGATGCAGCTCCTGACTTGTCAGTGATGAAGCTACGAAGTGAAATATTAGTTCACCAGAACACAATAGATTTCTTGGTTAACTACCTCTTTGTTTCCTGCGTAGGAATGCCTGATTTACGGTGCTTCGAAGTTATAAGCTCTCTATGCATTTAGCATAATTATCATACTGTCGGATATTTCCATTCAATGTAGAAAGGCATGTAGTAAAGATTTCTGGCGGTGGGTAGGAAACCCTAGCCAGATATTTATTTCATCCTCTCGACTGTGAATTTAATCTAGGACTCTGTAAGCACTCGAAAATGCCGCTCGAGTTTTCGACCGACTCGAAACGTGTCGGTTGAGTCGACCTGACAAAAATGTTGAAGGATTCACAGGTCGCAGCGTCACGTACGAGTTCTGTACATAACGTAGTTGACCAAGCGACGGGAGATCATGTTCATATTGATAATCAAAAGCCAAAGGATATCATTTGTGTTAAGGTCGAATGTCTATACGTTTTAACGACAGTATTTCGGCGTCTTGCGCCTTCTATGGTCGATAGAGCTAGATGGGCCCAAAACTATACTCACTAAATATCTAATTTCTGGAATCTATTCGTGTGATGTTCAAGACCTGCGAAAGAGACCTGACTATCACCCTTGTAAGATCTCAGAAGTACCTTAATGCAATTTAGGTAGCCTATTTCCTAAAGACGAGCGGTATGATGATTATCAGCATACCAAAAAACTTGAGCTGTTTGTAATGCCGCAAAGTGGTATGGCTCATTATGAGTAATGCACACGTTGTTGTCGTTTCAAACACATTTGTTCATTATTATCATTAATGTGAGAATTTCGTTATTTTCTAATGTGAGAGCGTGAGAAATTGGTAGCAGGAGCATTTACGTTACTTAGTAGCAATTCGTGTCTGAGTAAAGGAATCATCCATTTTTGAATTCTGTAATTTAGTCCATCACTCTTCATCCACCTACCAACACCTGAAGTCCCCTAACAACCGTGAAACTCATCTAATCACGACCAAACTTAGCGGTATCTTTCTTCAGATCATCAGTAAAACTGACATGATTAGTGCACATGGATTTAAGAGAATGGATAGAGCAGCAGCACCGGATGTTTTTGCCAGTTTCTGTATTTCAGGAATTTGATTGTGTTTGACTTAACTCAAAACTTCAGATATTTCATTCTTGCCTGTGTAGTATCGTTTTATTTGATGTACATCGAGAAGAACAGAATCTTTATTGGATACGAGAAAGACCGTGCAGGTATTGACCCCGACAACAAGTGGATAATGGCATCTGGACTTAAAAGGTAAGTTGATTATCTGGTTGATTGCCATTCGTAAGCGATTTCCTGTGTCGTAGGTTTATTGTGCTTGATTGGTACAAGGTTATTCGTACTTGATTAATCTTCTGTCGATTTATTGTGTTGTAATCGTTTTCTTGCTGAGCACAGGTGTCCCGAACAACTCTGTGAAGTGCTGTACAAACACCTGATTTCAATCTCACCAGGTAGAGATATGATATAAAACTTAAAACATATTTCTTTTCACAATCAGATCATATAGAATATATTATTATTATTATATAATACGATGATATTAGTTCTAGCGTTTGAATGATCACATCAGATTTTGTGATAGTGTTTGTGGTCATTTAATGTTTATTCCTTTCGTTCATGCATTTTGTAACACCAGATCATGATAGTTGTAAAGGCGGGTGCTTTGGTATTCAAGACATTTTGTTACACCCGCAGTTGGATATTCTTTCTTGAGAAAAAATAGTGAAATTTTCCGCCATCATGGACCTCCCCCCTCATTATACATTACACAAAGAAATCATATTTGAGCGTACTCATGAATAAGAAGTTTGTCCATATTGCAATATTACACAGATGTTTTTGCAAGACATCAAACATCGCGTGAAGACCAAGATTCCGTTGCTCCGGCCACATGAAAAGATGAGACGGAGCATATCAGAAAAGTTGTGTGGGTGGCAAATCAGGGAAATCGAATGAGTGATGTCTTTGCGAAATCAATCTGTACACAATCTGCGCATGACAAGCCCGTTATTCAATGAAATCTACTTTCGAGTATCAAAGGTTTTACAGAGAGGACGTACGCTCATACAGCAAAACTGCACAATGACGAAGCAATTGTGAAATTTGGAAATCAATTTAGACTTGATAATTTAAATCGTGTACGGACGCAATCTTCATCATCAGAAGACTTCAGGAGAAATACATGGAAAAGAAAAAGAAATTGTTTCATATCTTTGTCGACCTCCAAAAAGCTTTTGATCGCGTCCCACGAGATGTCATCAGATGGACACTCCGACGACAGAAAGTGCCAAAACACCTGATAAACCTCGTCATGTCCTTGTACGTAGACATAACATCGAAAGTGTGTATTGTAGGAGGAATGTCAAAAGATTTCGGCATAGGTGTTGGTGTTCATCAGGGATCTGCCCTCAGCCCCCTTCTCTTCATTCTCGTAATGGAAGAAGCTACGAAAGATCGCAGAAAGGGAGGATTGATGGAGATGTTGTGCGCAGATGACCTGGTCCTTACAGGCGGGAGCAAGGAAGAAGTGGAAGAAATGTTCAAGAAATGGAAGGAGCACATGGAAAGCAAAGGTTTGAAAGTGAATATCCAAAAGACGAAGATGTTGATCAGTGGCAGCGAAGAATCTTCTCCTCTTCAATCAAGAAGGTTTCTTTGTGGTGTATGCGGTCGCGGCGTAGGTGCCAACTCCATTCTCTGCCAAAGCTGTGATAAGTGGTGTCACAAACGCTGCAGTGGACTGAATTCTCTCACGGGCGTCACAAAATTCCAGTGTTCAATGTGTGTAAATAACGCAAGGAGTACCGACGAAGATGAAAGATGTGTGATAGACGGTGTGGAGATCGACGTAGTGAAAGAGTTTTGTTATCTCGGGGATGTGTTGAGCTGTAAAGGAGGATCAGAGCGAGCGGTGCGAGCGAGAATTGCGTCCGCATGGCGCAAATGGAAAGATCTGGCAAGTCTCCTCAGGAACCGACACTTACCACTCAAGTGCCGCGGACACGTGTATAGCGCATGCATCAGACCCGTGCTGCTCTATGGTGCCGAATCATGGGCCCTCACACAACACCTGGCCCAACAACTGCGTTCGTTTGACAGACGGATGCTGCGGTACATGACCGGTGTCTCACTCTCCGATCGAGTTGACAGCGCTGAAGTATCAGGCAGGTGCAGCCTCAAACAGCTGGAGGTCGTACTCAGAGAACGCAGGTTGAGGCGGTTCGGGCACGTAAACGGAGGACAGAGGAGGAGCCGATTCATCGCGTTCTCAACGTGGCTGTCGAAGGTCCCAGGCCACGTGGCAGACCAAGAAGATCATGGCTGCAGAACATCCAGGAAGACGTGAAGGAGCTGAGGCTGACAGTGGAAGACACACAGGACCGCGCCCGTTGGAGGAGTCTCATCACGTCCAACCCTCACTAAGGAGGAAAAGCAGACGTTAAAAGGCGAAAGTAAAGTAAAGACAGTAAGCAATTTAGGAAGGATGTACAGGGTGGCGCACGTAAACCGCCGGATTTTAAATTTTTATTACTCCTCAAATATTCATCCGATCGTCATGAAATTTCGACTCATACTTGTTTGGAGTATAGGATTTATGATGATTATACCTGTTGTACTGTGAATTGCCAGAAAGTTCTGATTCTATTGACCGAATGACATGTACTCATTTTGTTGACATCGAAAATCTAGATCAAGTTAATCAACTTAACATGAATCGTATTCTGCACAACGAATTGTGCGCAGTCTTGAAGTGAATATTGTTCAGCTACTTCCATGTCATATAAAATACCAGTCGACAATTAAATTGGGGTGGCACACAAACCTGTTGACCAGTGGTAGTGTGGTGACTGTCAAGCGGGACCGGTCACCTTCTGAACGAACGGAGCAGAATGTGGAGCGAGTTGTGCAGCACTTCGAGGAGGACCCAAACACATCCACCAATCGTGAATCTAATGCTCTTCAAGTGAGTCGCCGCACTATCCAGCGCATCCTCCATGACTATGGATGGCATCCGTACAAGGTCCAGGTGGTGAAGCGATTACACGAAGAAGATCTGGAAAACCAAATGGAGTTCGCAGAACAGGAGCTGCAGCGCATCCAAGCCAACCCGAGCCATTTAGTGGAACTAACCTGGTCCGATGAAACTCATTTCCATCTGCATGGTGGTGTGAATCGCCACAATTGTCGTTATTGAGCCAACCAGAACCCTCACTGGATCAAGCAAGAGTCTATGCACTCGCCACGCACCACCGTCTGGGCGGCAATCAGCCAATCAGGTATCTACGGACCGTTCTTCTTCGACACCTCCGTCAACAAGGATCGGTATCTCAAGATGCTTCAGGAGGAATTTTGGCCAGCGATGCAGTCGGACAGAAGAGGCAGGAGCATCATATTCATGCAGGATGGTGCACCTCCACACTGGGGACTTCCTGTGCGTGAGTGGTTGAACAAGAAGATGCCTAACAGATGGATGGGACGTGGATCTCCTAACATGCCCTGGCCACCGCGTTCACCTGACCTGACGCCTTGCGATTTCTTCTTGTGGGATATTGTCAAGTCTAAGGTTTACCATACACGGCCAACATCCATGCAAGACCTGAAGGACCGCATCATACAAGCATTTCAAGAAGTGACAACTGAGATGTGTCGAGAAACTGCTCTGGCCTACCAAAAGCGACGAATCCGTCCTCGAGAATGGAAGAAGACACGTTGAAGTTCGATGACTAACACTTTTTTCTTATGTTTTTCATTTAATAAATGTTTTCTATGACATTTACCTTAATTCGTTTTGACCATTATAGATTAAAGACGTGGGGGAAATAAAGGGAAAAGTTTATCATTAAATTTTACAGGTTAAGATACATTGTTGGTATGTCAATTTTACTACATGTCATTCGGTCAATAGAATCAGAATTTTCTGACAATTCTCAGTACAACAAGTATAATCATCATAAATCCTATACTCCAAACTAGTATGAGTCGAAATTTCATGACAATCGGATGAATATTTGAGGAGTAATAAAAGTTTAAAATCCGGCGGTTTACGTGCGCCACCCTGTACATTCAAACAGTCAAGAAACAATCTAAGAAACACTCTGTCTAAAGTCGTGTACTCCATCATTGTCTTGCTGTCTCCCCTTGAGAATGCTATCAATCGTCAGCTGCTGTTGTTGATAGGTTGAGTGAAGGAGCCTTTGAGAGTGAAAGGAATCAATAACAGTCACCCTTTGCTGACATCGTGTGGTCAAACTGCTTATCAGGCAACGATTGTGGTTAATTCAGACACCGTGTGTTAGTTTCACAAAAAGGTTAGCGGTTGTTCAAACGATGTATATTACAAAGTTTTTAAGGAGATGGATACTCAGTAAATATTTTACGGATTATTATCGACCGCCGCTGTTGATGATGAGATGCGCATTCAGCAGTGAATTACCGCTGGAATTCTTTGAATATTACAATTTTTAACACACTAGTAACATTTAATCTAAGAAAGGAAACTGTAGCAGTGAATTAACTCCCTGAATACACGTTAAGCAGGGAGATGTGTTGATGCTAATACAATTGCTTTCTAATAATTTCCAGTCACCCATTCCTTGTTTTTCAGATACGATGATTTATACTCATTATCGATGGAATTCGTTGATGGAACGTCGAAGAAGAAACGTGAACAGGAGATGAAAATGAGTGTGGCTTGTTTCTTTGATGAAACCGGCTTTCTGTGCTCTGACATTTTTGAGAAGGAGCTTAGAAAACTGCAGGAAGATCTGTCCAAAGATAAGAAAAGCAACTGACAATGCGTTTAGGGATCTGATGAAGTTAGCCATTTATTTTGAATCAAATCGCCTTCAATCTCCTCGAGATCGAGAAGGACAATCGATGTTTCTATTGTTCGTTGTTGTTTTCGATACGTTGTTCTCTGGTGCTCTTGTAAAGTTGCTGATTCTAGTGCTTGCTGGTCGAAGTGGATGAAAATAAAGGCTTCGGTGAACAGACTCGAGTTTTCAATCCAAGTAAAATGTATTTCCCACTACTTTTTTACAGTATTGTAGCTGAGAACATTATCCTGCATCTAGGACTTGCTTGTTCCGCAAGTGAATGAGTTTCAGCTTAGAATTGCATCAATGAAGTATTGTAACTAGTAGTGTTAGTAGGCTGTATGACTAATGGACTTTACTTTGAAATGCATGTGGGTTAGAGCTTTAGGAAATTTTCATTTGATGTCATTTAATCTCAAAAAGAAAATGATAAGAAAGCTTGTGAAATTAGGTCAGTGATAGAAATTGAAAAGCGGAAATATGGTGTTCGACAGGCATAAAAAAGTTAATCTGGCTATAAACATTATCAAAATATTCGAGTGGAATGCTGGACCGGCGGACATCTAACAGACATACACTCATCAACCTAAAAATTGACAAGAGGTTGCACGAGTCTGAGAAAAGGAGAATGATTTTGAAATTTTACCATGATTAGAATGGAGCAGTGAAAAAGCAATATATTAATATGCTTATATATATTTACATAAGCATGCTTATTTGTATGCCCACGTTAATGACACTTCAAGGCTGGTGTGCGTCCACCAGAGTGTGAATCTGTCGTTGAGATCGAGATTGGGCTGATAATCTTCTCACTATGACTCTTTTCAGCACACTCATTCATCATCAGGGAAGATAATCTTCCGGATTTTTTGACGACCATCTGGGTCTTCTATGAGATTCGCCAGAAAATGCAATAAAAACAAGAGGGGTAGGGGGTAAGGTATGTGGCCCTTAAGATGGAATCATCTTCATGAAGTGACAGTGTCCTGTCTTAAGACAAAACATGTTCATGATGGGTTACATAAGAAGACCCTCTCGTCACTAGTCATTACATTTGATGTTATTCATAATTCCCCTCTGGCGACCAGTGGGGCTCTTCTGAGGATCAGTAGGCTCCCTCCGCCAGAAAATGCAATAAAAACAGGAGGGGTAGGTGGACCCTCAGATGGAATGCCATCTTCATGAAGTAACGCATGATCCCGTCTTAAGCCCAAAGCATCTTCATGATGGGTTACATAAGCCTCCACTGATCACAAGTCGTTACAATCGATATTATCCATAGGTCCCCTCTAGCCACTCATGGGCCCCTCTAACCATCATGGTCCCTGTGATTGTCAGTGTGCCCCCTCTGACGATACATGAGCCTTTTTGGGGATGTTGGACTTTTTGACTAGACCATGCTTTATTTATGTTGTATACCTGCTGCGTGATTTATGTTTCCTTTTACGTTCTTTGGCTCTGTTGTAGTTCCCCTCTCCTATAACGTACATACAGTCGATCGCTATAAAATTTCATAGTGAATTGCTCGACTATTTTCTCCATTTAAGTCAAGTTTTTTAATTGGAACGGTAGTTTCGGAATAGCAGGACTACGTACCAATTAAAGACTGTGTTGCAAAAAGCTCATGACGATCGATTCATGTATACATTCTAGGAGAATGATGTCTGGCTTGGGGTTACTCAAAATTACAGGCCGATTAGAGCTTGCTTGCAGAAATTCTGCATGCCGGTAAATTCAAAATTCGCTTAATCTAAAACTGCCCCTCCAATTCAAATGAAATGGATTGTAAAGGATCAAAATTCTACTGGTTGCACTCATAAAGGTCTGTAGGTTTCGCCTGCGGAGCTTTATAAAGCATCAAAATTCTACTAGTTAGACTCGCAAAAGGTGTGTAGGTTTCGCCTGCGGAGTTTTTTAAAGCATTGAAATTCTCCTAGTTACACTTACAAATGGCTGTAGGTTTCGCCTGCGGCGCTTACAAAACATAAAATTCTGCTAGTTACAGTCATAAACGCTTTACAAGCATCAAAATTCTAATAGTCACACTCCCAATAGGGTGGAAGTTTTGTCTCCGGTACTTTGCCTCAATATGGTTGAGATCTAATTAAGTATTATCTGTGGCTTTAATGCATTAATTATCAATGCTTTTTTTAGTCGCAGCATAGCATAGTCGTACATAGTGTGTAGGCGCATGAAGATTTGTAACTATTTAAAATTGATATTTGGATTACTTGTGATCATATCAAGATTGAAAGTGGGCCCCAGTAAAAGTAGCGCATGGGCCCCATAGAAGAGATCCTCCGGATTTT
Source organism: Prostheceraeus crozeri (assembly GCA_907163375.1). NCBI lineage: Eukaryota > Metazoa > Platyhelminthes > Polycladida > Euryleptidae > Prostheceraeus > Prostheceraeus crozeri. Next base: position 37,958 of record CAJQUW010013488.1, read on the forward strand.
TTGTGACACCGCGTTCTCATCCCGGCATCATGTTGAAATATCTCAATTTAGTGAAGTTTCAAATAGAGGATTTAAATGGAAAAGTATTACAATGTCTTTTAATTCAATTGCCATCTGCTGGTTGATCATTGCAGCATTTCCTGATAAGAAAATTGTGTGAAGGTGAACATGGGTCCAATGGTTGTACGATATTCAGTACTAAGTATAAAAGAAAATATTAAATAATTCCATAATTAACATGAGATTTCTGAATTACAAGGAATTATTATAATAAATTGAGTAAGATCGATTTGTACATATAGTTAGTACCAAGAATGAAAATGACTAGCATTCTATACTTGAGAGATTAAGAGAAAATGACGATTGCCATGCATTTGAGTAAGTGTAATGGCAGTTTCGATGTCCGGTGATGTATTGGATGTCATCTATCCGACCAGATAGTAGGTTACCTTGCAACACTAATTGTAAGATGGACTGATATATATGAACACTACGCGAGACATTGTTACTCACTATGAGTATATTTCACCCAACCAGCGCGCTTTTGTCGCCAATTTCGTTAAGTGACTGAATCTTAATTTAGACAATCTATGAAGTTCGAAGTGCCCATAAATATTTCGCATGATGACCACAGACTAGTAACCGTATTCGAATGACGTGACTTCGTTTTGCCGTTATTGACAGTGAAGTCGACCCAATCCAGAATCATGAAATGAATCTACTTGAAATATTTCAAATAACTTTCTAATGCTGTAATTCACTTAATTTTTGGTTAAATAGTTGCGTTCATAGTGACTTTTGTGTTTGGATGATGATGGGAAACCGCGAAAATATATCTTGCATCTCGATAACCTGTTTAGTATCCCTTTGAGCATAATCGTTTTTGAGAGAATAGTTAGCTTTGAATGAGCTGTGTTAAATTTCAGCAGCGGAACTTGATTCACGACCAACCTCCACCTCTGCTTCAGCATTTCCAGAAGAATCTGAATCAGCACAGCAAAGAATGATTAATTAAATGAAGAATTGAAAATTTCGGCTAGTATAATAGAATGCAGCGCATGGGAGGCGATTCATCCTTATGATAAATGACTGGAAAAATGCATTGACCGTGTATGATAGAATAAATAGAAAGTATGGGAATAGGCCAGGTACTTATTTTGTTAGAAAATAATATTCTTCTATTAACCCTGTAACTACGGTGGGGTCGCTAGCGACCCCAAAGCTTCCTTTCATCGTATTTTTCAAGTCCAAAAATTATTTTTTGCTGATTATTTCAACCGTGTATTTTTAAGTTGGCGTATTAACTGTGTCTGGACGATACCGTTTACTTATACCCCCTTTCACAAAAAAGTAGCAGTGATTTAAAAATATTCAAACGTTACTTACGCCTGGGGTCGCTGGCGACCCCACTGATATTTAATGTTGTTGCGTATATTATGAACATGAATTCCTTTCGTAAATCCATGGCTGTATAGAAAAATGACTCAATAAACATTATCTACTGTTAATTTGTTATATTATCAAAGGTAAACAATTGCTGAATAGGCCTACACTGTTAGCTGTGAAGTATTATAGGCATACTTATTTTCATCTGCACATAGGTATGGCTCATCCAGGAATGCACATGTATCTGTAAATGAGAATTGCATTGACATAAATTTAGAAGCCATAAATCGACATGTGAAGTGGATACAGAATATGTGTTTTCCTGTCATAGCGATAAGAAAAAACAAAGAAGTTTCATAATTCATAAAGATCAATACGGCGCGTTACGACGCAGAACATGGTAAAAATGAGACAGACACTAACAGATCATTGACAAGATGTACATACAATCTTTAGGTGTTTTTGTTTGCAAATTGGAGTGTTGCAAGTACTACATCTTTCGGTCATCTGCTCAGGGACATAATGAACAACGAGCTCTTTTCCGATTCATGTTTGTCTGTCGGATAACATCTCGCTGATCTCTCTCGCGCACATGCTGTAATGGCCGCTCAGGGATTTTGGAATTCACAGCGTCTGAAATGAGTTCCTTTCCTAACTGCTCCAGGAAAAGGCGTCGCTTTTGAGACTTGCCGGAAAGCAGATCAGGATTGACCATGAAGAAGATGATATACGCGTTCAATGCGGTGATGTCGATTAGATGGTGAAAAAATATCATCGGCCAACGGCGAGATTTGCGCTGACAAGAGTATGTTCTCAGGAGTTGATCGGCCGTGTCCACAGCTCCTTTTGTTCTATTGTAGTGGATAATGATCTCCGGGTTCTTGTCTCTTCTTTCACTGATCCGACCATCATGATGCTGTGATGACATCAAAATCACATTCTTCTGCTTCTTAGGAACATAAGAAACAAGAGTCAAGTCTTTGGTGTACGCGAAAACAGAAAAATTGATTTCTCTTCCTTGCACGTCAGAGATAATCGGAGGGAGAAACCTGTTCTTTCTCACTGTGCCACAATAAGTCACATTTCGCGCTTAGGATTCGGCCAAAGCTTTCGAGGAGAAAAAAGTGTCCGCTGTGCACCCTCTTCCCGAACCTTGTAATGACGATGTCATATCCAAAGCTACGCGAGTAGCTTGTCCAACTTCCGGACTTCGGCCAATCTTCCCAGTATATAGTTCAAAATTACAAACATAAGACGTATCCACGTCGCAGCAGGCCCAAACTTTCAAGCCATATTTACCTGGCTTACTAGGTATGTAGACACGGAAAGGACAGCGTCCACGATACACAACAAGTTGTTCGTCTACACAACACTGAAATCCAGGTTTGAAATTGTTGCGACATCTGCTTGCAATTTTTTTAGTCACCTCGCGAATTGGAGCCATCTTCTCGTAGACGTCGCTCCTGTCTGGTTTCTTTGTCATCAAAGCGCGGCACACGCGTCAAATGTTGGAAGCGGTCACGCGCCATAGCCTGTCGAAATATCGAACGGCCGTCTTCCAGATTCCACAGATGAGCGATGGGTTCGTGTCGTCCTCGATAGACCCCAGCAATAAAGATCAGTCCGAGATAAGTCCTTATTTCCATTGCGGTGGTATCAATCCAGTCATCATATACACGGTGTCCTTCAGTATTTGTAAATTTTTCGACAATGTCAATTATCTCAGGTGTAACGAAGCTCATGAATGTAGCACTTGGAGAGGAAGCCGCCTCCCTAACCTGACGAGAGGGTCCGCTTACGTCTCTTACGATGTTCGATAGTGGACGACGGCCGCGATTGTACGTGATCGGATGTGGAGACCACACTTTCCCATCCGGTGACTTGAAGTTGTCAAGACGAGAAGCGGAATCAGTAATATCACGTTGCTGTAGGCCTATTCGCTGTCGCAGAGGGGCTATGTCTTCGTCGTCGCTACTCATGTGTGAAGAGTCATTACTTTCGGCATTAGATACAACATTGTCAATTTCTTCGGAGTCAGAGGTGTCATCGCTGATGATATCCTCTTCATCATGAAGTTCTCCAAATAGTAAATTGGTCGCCGAAATCGCAGCCTGTCGACGTTCCCTGCCAGTGGCCATGACATAGGTTACGCATCTGAATGATGACACATGCATGAGACGAACCAATTTATTCCAAGGACGTGATTGCTTCAAGTATCAACCAATGACAATCAAGCTCACCTCGTGGGAAAGCAATGAAGTCTAGGCCTACAGGAATTATCGGCGTGAATGCAGTGTCATCCACAGTGAGTTAGTTATTGATAATAGCGTCCCCGTTAGAACAGCGCTTCACTCCCCCTTCAGAATAAGCTTTGTATAGAAGAACACACATGTAGACGACAAGGTAGTTACTTACACTGAACTCGGTGCTGCAATGTCTTTGTCAACTATCAGTGTAATAGCTGGTCTTTCAATTGCCTAGCACTGCATCGAAGAAGAGAAGGCCATATGTAGGCCTATTAGGCATACATATAAGGTATAGCCCTAAATTCTGAAGGTTTATGCCAATTATGTTGACCCAATACTTGAACTAAATGATTCCCCTATGACTTATTTCAATTGTTTGATAATGTATAAAGCAATTCAAGGTCATTACAATATATCAATCAGATAATTCTGGAATTTTGTGATTGGGGTCGCCAGCGACCCCACCGTAAGTAACGCTACTATTTTTCTCTGTAGTTATAGGGTTAATGACTATGATAGTCGAAGAACCAAATTCTCTCAAGAAATTGTATCCGCATTGAATAGTGAAAGTAATTGAAAGATAAGGCTGAAAGAAATGTGTGCAGACGGACAAGCTTTATCTGCATTGCAGCATCATCAAGTCCAAAGCCATGGACTTGGAATTAGACCTGATCTTTGACTTTGGACGTAGTGATGCAATAATGCAGAGAAAGTTTGCCCGTCTGTACTTACTGTTTTTAACCTTATCTGAAATTAGTTTTAATTTTCAATGCGGATGATATTTACTGGCATAGACATTTATCATCTCGGTTTGTATATGCGACATCATGTTATGCCTAGGAAAAGTGCCACCGCCGATGTATATTTTTAGTGCCTCTAGATACTGACGGACTAAGTAATAAGAAGGTTTATTTCAACATGAGTTCGTCAAGTCCGGTAGCTAGAATAGCCCTATATATTACACTCGCGAAAGGCAGATTCAATGCATGTATTCAAAACTGATTTCTACGTCTTGGCCAGTGGCTAGCTTATGTTAAAAGATTGGGGAAATCAATTGAGGTACTTATGGGCTATCTCCCATGTTTTCTCATTTGTCTAAAATCCGGGAAAATGAGTCAATCGTCACAAAAATCTACCCACATACAAAAGATGATACAAACCATGTAAATACCTCATTGAATTCGAGACGATAACTTGAAGTATAGCGATATCGGCAGTTTGATCTCACTTCGTCTGCTCTAGGCATTTTGCTTCATCGTCTTCATTTGATCTGCTTCCAATGACTCCTTCGCGCCCACCACGTTTTTAAGCTAAGTACATTATTGCAAGTGATGTGGCCTAGGTCATTTTTCCAACCCCCGTTGCTTCAAGAGTTGTCGTGGGATGAATTTGCTGACCTATCTGCTCAGACGAGGCTGATGACATATCGCTACATTTGTAGTTATAGTTTCTAATTCAAAAAGTGCCTATACGATTTGCATCAGTGTTGCGATTCGCGCGTTTTGATAATTTGCGTGTGCAAGCGTGTTTTTCCATTTTTACCCAATTTGCGCGCGCTTTTCGTCCGATTGGTTTTTTAATCTTACTTTTTTGATGATATGATATTATAGAAAGAATGAAGGATTTAATGCTGCTCGAAATATACAATAATAATTTAATTGTTGCAAAAAAACAATATTATAGTCTACTAGATTTCACGAATATGCGAATTACAAGTTCAAGAATCGAAAATTTGTCTGAGTTCAGTGCTGTTGATGGGAAGATTGATATTTAACTGAAATTTTGATAATAAAATAAATAATAATATGCTATATTTCGAAATGACAGACGCATAACGATTACAAATAATCAAGGAAGAAGATAAGAAGTCAATGAGAAGCAATATCACTATGAATGATTCGATGGATCAAGTTCTTTCCGTTGATCGCATTGATGGTCGTTCTCCGCAGTCGATGCAGCCTATTTCTGAGGTTCCTGCGATGTGCTGTTTCCGGTGGTAGAAGTCGATAAAGCACGTGTCCCCGATGCTGCAATATTTTGTTAAACAGTCTTTTCACTCTTCTCAACTATTGGCAACTATTAATGTTGCAACATTACAGGAATGAACAAGAAGATGAGGCCAATGAAGCGTATTAAAAAATGAGGGTTGACTGGTCTGATGAACATAGTTTGGAAATGTGGAGGGAAATGACCCATAAGTACCTCAATTGAAAGTAGAGCAATGAGGACATGGGAAGGATATGAAGTAATGAATATTTGTTGTTAGATCTGACAACTAACTATCTTTGTGGCAGGCGCGGAGCAGTTTTCAAACACGAGGGGATACGACAAAGTGAGTAATAATGCGTGGCAGCACTAGTAGAGATATTTGCGCAGAACACATGCTTGCTTCCCTCTAATATCGCACTTTCTCAATCAAACTTCAGTATAGCTGATTGATACGTCACTGAAATGCACGTTTTGTTTCTATTGTTTCTGATGGAATATATCCTAGGGTGAGCGAGGAGGTTAAAAAGACTTCAATTTTCAACGACACTGGAAATATATTTAACAGAAATCAATATGTTGATAGAACTTCCACACTAACTGAAAGTGAATGTTCTCTGCAGATTAATTAAATCTACAGAAATATAGCAGTTCATTATACTATCGTGGCGAATAAATAGAATAGTGACACTTACATGGAGAGAATATCTATCACACGGTTGTTGTGCTGGTTCTATATGAAAACATCGTAATAATAATATCGTAATTTAAAAACATCGTAAATGAAAAATATAGATACCAGATGCTTTTCAAAATTCATTATTGTGAAGCATCCCCAAGTCAGGGACTGCCCAAGTAATTTCCACATGGAATCCAAGATTTTGGTATAAAAATCAACATATCCGGTATCAAATGGAAAAGATATCTAATTTATGTCCATCCATAGAATCCTAAATAGATATCCACTGGAAGTGACGCTAGGCTTCAGATTACTAGGAGCCATGAGCCATGAAGGAGACTATGCCTTTGTAAAACCAATACGATGTTTTTCAAGTACATTTACGATATTTTTCATCTACGATGTTTTTCATGTACGATAATTTTCATGTTACGATGTTTTTAATGAATACCGTTGTGCTATAGGTAGTTTAGAATTTTCGCACAACAGTGTTACGATGGGTGAAGTTTTAAAGAATGGGTATCCACTTATAAGACTACGAGTACCTGCGTTCTTCAGAGTTGGAGCGGGTACCGGTTTCATGGATTTTGATATCGTGCAGGGATGTGATTTTTCCTGATTGATCAGGAAATCCTAATTTTCTGGGTTGATTTCGGTCAATTTTTTTGACAATGCAGATTCTGCAAAAAAAATTGTGGGGTAAGGGGGGCTGGGTGGGACTTCATGTATTGCTTAATCGTCTTTGACAGCAACATAGCCGATGTTTTATTTCTCATGCGCATTTCTTATGTCCCAAACTAATGGTTCTACTGTTAATGTAGTAATGACTGCTTATACTGCACCCCCTTCAAAAATTGGTTTTCTGATTTTTTCGTTTGGTCAATCACATTCCTGCTTCTGCCTAGATCCTATTTTTGTCAAACACAAAATCTTCACAGTGCTTCATTTTCTGTAGAGAACATTGAATATACGCATATCACAGAATGAACAGGATGCAATACCTGTACACGTATGCATGCTGACAGGTTGTTTACTGGATTCAATTTGCGCACATAAATTCGCTTATTACGCGTATTTATGTTAGACTAGGTGCCTAGGATACGAACAACAGTATGCGTGAAGCTGGAAAGATATAAATGAAAAGTAATCATTCAGATACATGAAACGTTCCCTATTTTGTATCTTAAATTAGAACCCTATTGCTTTGCAAACTTCCTTTATTTGTGGCTAAATAGAAAATTAGTTGGACGCCAACAGTAGTGATCATGCTTATCACACGAAATCTTGCGTTACTGATAAATTTACTAATAAATCTTCACAACTGTTTTATAGTTTCATGCAGCATGTCAAACCTTTTTAATCCCTCTTGACAGGATGTGCTCCGTTTGGGACCAGATAATCGCGGTTGATGCGCGGTATAAGAACTACCGACTTCCGTACCGGAAGGAGCCACAATTACGAACTTTGTACCTGCGCCGACGGACTCAGCTGCTGCGTGAAACTCATCGTGCTAGTGCTTCGGTCAGTGATCCAACCGTTGTGGCCGCGAACCGTCGCAGACAGGTGGAATATTTGCGCATTCGTGAGCGCCTTCTGAGACAGCAGTTTGGACCTGTGGCCCCTCCGTCAGAAGTCTCCTCGGTGCGATCTCGGTCAATCTCACTCCGTTCGCTCAATCGCATGGACGCCGATCTCAGTGAGAGCTGGCTTATCTCGGCTGCGTTGGCAACGCCTGGGTCTCCCGCAGGGTTCCGACGTGGCATCACTGCTGACAGCATGCATGACGTGGTCCCCACAAGAGAAGCCAGCGCATCGAGAGCATTGGCGGGCGATCACACGACCAGTGAGCAGTACGCATTCGCCGGTTTCCATCATATCTTCGATCAGCACCTGGACAAACCTGTGGTCCGACTACGGTTCGCCAATAATGAAGCCGATCGTGTTGCGCTAGGTAGTCATGACGGTGCCGTCTCTATCTGCAGACTGAGGCCTGATCCAGATGTTCTAGTGACTCTCAAAGGACATTCTGCAGAGGTGACTGACTTCTGCTGGTCAGAAGGCAATGACTTGCTCCTCAGCGTCGCCATGGTGAGTTCAGAGTTGAAAAAATATCTGATAAATAACTGCTACATGTTAGAAAATTTCATGACTTAGAGTTGTGAATGGCCATCGATAAGTTGATATAATAAGTACCTGCTTCTTCAGCCAAATGCCTGCAGAGCGTTCTGAATGCCGCAGTGCGTTGGTGTTTGGTCTTGGTCGATTCGTTCCCGTAACTCTATTCCTGGATGGGCTACGATGGCGTCACTGTTCATGTTCGAACATGTATTTCAGTGTCTTCATAGTGAGCATTGCCCCTCCTATCTCGTCCTGAACCCTCCATGACTTCGCTCTTCCATGACTTTTCTTCATGTCTCTTGGTGGCCGGTCTTTCCCCGTCACTGCCGCTCGTCTTCGAAACAATCTCTCAACCTCCATCACCCTCGCCCCTACAATCCTTCAAACGACAACTTCATGACTGTTTGTGAGATGAATTTTCGAATTGCAGTGTCGCAGAAATCTTTTCTCATGACATATGCTCTAACTTCATTCTTGAAGTACAAGCTTCCTATCACTCCCACATTTCTCCTGGATACTGAGCGCCTTGGCTTAGTGGGAGCCCTGATCCACATACACAAGTACAGTACATAAATATGCCTATCTGCTACGGCGACATGATCTACGTCCTAAAATGCACTAAATAGGGCATCTTTAACTCTACCGGGTTTTAACCAATCCTGAGCACATGCGTCCTGAGCAATTATGTAAATGATAGGGCAGATAATTTCTCATATTTTTGAGATTCTGAGTTGAAGAGCAAAATCAACATTTAAATTGGCCGGTGACATGTCTAGAAAACAGCAAATTTGGCTGATTTTTCAATGGCCTTATTGTTGCTGAATTCTTTGTGCTTTGTAGTGGCTTCCGTAATTTTCCCAAATAAAAGCCTTTGGGCTTCTTTCTAGTTTTCAATGATTTTGTGAGAAAATGGTTGGGCAAAATTCATCCAGGGTAGTGGATGAGGAGAGTTGGCATATGATGCGTTGATTAGAGGTGGCCTACTTTTTGAAAAATGCCTGGGCTAAATATGTAAGGCATTTTTATGGGGCACCTGTCTACCATTTCAGTGGCAGACCAACAAAATGTGCATTAATATAAAGACCATGTTTAGGCCTTTCAAATACCCTTGCTATTAACGACTTTCATGAGTGGTAGACCTAATTTGAGCTCATGAGGTTGACTGGAAAGAAATTTGAAATTTATACATCTTTGAACAAGCTGATTTTATTCGGAATAAATTTACTTTTTCCATCTTTAGACGAAAAGAGCGCTTATAATGATGCATCATGTTCTGGCATCCGAGCTGACATTTCCCATGCTTTTTCTGCTATTCAAAAATTGACAACATTTAGGCATAACCCATATTGTTTGATACCCCTATGTCAACTCTCCCCTCCGGACCACGACTAAAAAGATGCCAAGTATGTAGATTCTATTAACCATTTATGAATGAGGTTTAGGAATGGTTAAGCTTTGGTATTGACACAGAGTGGTTATGATGCCAACACTTCGCCTTCATTTGTCAAGAAATGACAGTGTTTTTGCAAAACATACGCCAAGTTACAATCATTGCGTGCCATGAAAGAGTGATTTGATTGGGGTCCTTCCCAATCCTTGCTTTCATCCCATCCATGTTAATTTCTTAGAGCCCAATTTTTCGATTTCAGTATGCTCGTATTTCTTGCCCTAAATGTTTCTTATTTCAGATCAGAAGAGCATCTTAAATTATTTTTTTAGAGAATTTCCCGACTTTATTTACCTTATTACAGTTTGAGCAACATCATTCTTTTGTCAGTGGAAATGAAATTTTCTCTTATCAATTACTATGTGCATCTTTAACTTCAACTCATGAATCAGAATTCAGATTGACTTGATATCTAAGCTGAGATGCTTGCAACTCAGAGTTTTCAAATAGCAAAAAAGTTATCATAAAAAAGATGAAAGACCCTCAAAAATTTCACCAACATTGAGAACTGTTACTATTTCACTTGTTCTCAATTTAGTTTTGTTTCCAAATAGAATCACACAAGGTTTCAAAAGCAAACGTGATAAACATGTCGAGCACGAAGTACCATCGGAAGTCGTTAGGAATGATATTAGGCCTAAAAGCATCATAATACTCCGGTCTGATCATATCAGCGCCGTCGAGCACTTCGAAGGGAGAGTAGTGACGTTAAAGAGTCATCTACTTTGTGTAAATGTGAAAGTTTCGGCGCATCCATCTTCAATTTTTTCGATGCAACTCGATTTTATGCATCGATTGAATGTCAATTTTAATTACTGATCGAAAACTATTTCTTCATTTTAAAAGATTCTTATGATTTCATGGTTCTTCTATTCTCGTTCTTATTTGTCACAATGTAGAACGATTGAGGACTTCTCAGTTATGGAATGATGCTGCAATTGCTATATTTCCTTCCTCAAGAGAATTTTTCATCTTGTAGGACGGCAGTGCTCGTCTCTGGAAAGTCTCCAACGGTGAATGCTTGCGGGAATTCACACAACTTGGCTGCGGTCATCGTCTTTTCACAGTAGCCTTCCAACCGGTCAACAACAACCTCTTCTTAGTCGGTGGCGATCGGCAACTCCATATGTTCAATTTATCCACTGGGAAACCTGTGAAAGGAGGTCAAGGTAAAATGCCCGGCCCTCCAGTCCTCAGTGCGGCCTTCGAATCGTCGACAGGACGCCTGGTTTGGGCAGGAGACGCTACCGGTGTCATCCAATCCTTCCAATGTGATCCAAGCACAGGAAGATTGACTTCACGCTCACGTCTGTCGGTTGGACCGGCCTCCACCATTTCCTGTCCAATTTCTTCCATCCAATTCAGAGCTTGGCTCAGTCGTGAGGCTCGTGATCCATGTCTTCTGGTGAATGCTGGAGGCGCGGCCCAAGGCCTCTTTCTCTTCCGTGTCGTTTCTGGTGAGTATGCCTCTGATTTTACTGTTGCGAATGTCTGTTTGTAAAAGTCAGCACAAAAAATGACTGCTGTGAGTATGTGGCTGAGAGGTGCTCGATGTTAGCTGTTAGTTCTAGCGATTTTGATGTTCGAGTCATGTTGTGTTTCTGTTGGATTTCCCGTCCCTGCTTATCTTGACGGATTGCAGCAGTCAAGCGTACTTGCATTTGATTGAAGATTTGATAGACGATTTGGATAATTTCATTGATTCATTCTTTCAAAAATTCTCAAACAGAGCTCACTAAAAAAATTAGCAAGTTTGCACTTTGTAATTTACTCAAAACAGGCTCATTTTTCAAATTTTGAACTTTGAATTTCATACATTAAAATCTATGCACAATTTACACAGGAAAAGATATCAGTCTAGTTTCAGTTTTCAATGATCCGACAATCTTGTTCATCAACTTATTTCGTTTCAATATGAGAAAAAAATCATCTCTTAAAAAATTTGTTCATAGTCGAAATTCACATTTCTGAGGCTAGTGTTGTCAAAAAGAAAGGGTCAGCTTTATTTCTCCTTTGGTCAAGAGCTGTCAAATGCGTAGGAAGAAATATTGTAAATTTGGAGATGATAGGTTACTCTTCATGAGTTATTTGAAATTGTCGTCACGGTTAACTTAAGCGAGTTTTTATGGCCAGACATATTGATTGACAACCAAGAGCATCGATCGAGCGTGGAGTATTTCAATCTTCGGTCGCGTGCCTAACTTTCATCCGAACATTTTAATTTAAAACAATATAAAGCCTATTTACAATTTCCGTTCAGCTGATTCTCTAACTGCATATTCCTCTCATGTGGTGTCGCATCACAATTTCGGATTCAATTCGGCCTAAAATCGAATGATCCAGATTCATCATGTATTGATTTTGAATATATAAGTATTCAAAGTCAGTGGCCTTCAACTGTCAATAGTTTTGAAATCCAATATTTGCTGAGTTGAAAAAAGCTCATTCAAAATTACGTATTGTCTTTCAAAAATGCTGAAATAATAATAATAATATTCTTTATTTATCCTCGAAGCACAATAGGGTTGACCCTCTTTTCATTGTGGTCGAGCAAGCATGATAAAGAGGGATAAAGTAAAAATACAAAAATGAAAGAAAAGTAAATGTCACTTTCAGAAGCAATCCAGATAATACTGGTAACAAGCTGAAGTAACTTGTCGATAGGTCGGTAGAAGACGAATAGGTAATGGCAATTCATTGAAACAACGTGGGCCAGTAACACGAAAGGAATTGTCACCAAATTTGCAACGAGAAAAAAGAACGTGCATCTTTTGATCTGTGAATGATCTCAATGAATTCCTTTTACATCTACTTGTGGAAACTTTAACAATATCTGAAATATACGATGGACTCATATTGTGTTGTGATTTATACTCCATTTGAACAACTTTTAGCTTGCGGCGATACTTCAAAGAAAACCAGTTTAGTTTTTGAACATATCAATGGATGACATGTCAGCAGAACATTTGACATTCAAAATCAATCGCATTGACTTTCGAAGCAGAATTTCAAGGTCATTCATTTGCGTTACATTACACCAACCCCAAATCGATAGACAGAAGTCAAAATGAGGCAAGATGAAGGAGTTCAAAATTTGTCGGCGAGCATGAAAGGGGGTAGAAAGTCTTTCAATCTGAATAAAATATAGAGTTTTGATCTGACTTTCTGACAAACTTCACTGATATGGGCACTACAAGATAAGTTTTGCTGAATGGTAACGCCTAGAAGGCGATGACAGCTGGTGTTCATAAGAGTTGTCTCATTCAATTTCAACATGTGTATATAGGCTATACGAAATGCTGAACCAGCACCACCTTTGATACAATGACTAATACATCAATTTCATTTACAAATATCATAGTAGCATACATGAATTTTGGCTGGGTCGTAAATACATACCTGGTATTTCTTAAGTCAAACTGATGAACTTAAATAGATGTATGCACTTCATTAAATAATGAAAATCATTTTCAAATGGTAAAAATGATAGCCAAAGGGGTAGCCTTTCTCCATTCTCAAAGACGCCCTCATGAAGACCTAATCTACCTGAAACTTGCCCTCATCAGTCACTTAGTTTCTTTCTTTAGCTTCAAGGCGCTCTTTTGAAGTTCGAAGAGACTCTATGAAGTACCGAGGCGCCTTAATGCGGTTCAATGTGCTCCAAAATGTTGTGTTTTCCACTTTTTGACTGTCTACAAAATTTGAATGTATTTAGCTTCATCGACAAGGATGCATGAGCACAACAAAAAATGATCCGATGATATTCCATGTCAAACATTATGACTGGGTTCAATGCTTTTCGCTCAATGCTTAGAAAGCATAGACAATCTCATTTTTGCAAATCTATTCAATCTGCTTCCGATTGGATTAGCATGTGATGTTCTTCGATCCTATCTTACAAAAGGATCAACCAGTTAGAATTCAGCAGACACAGAGATTCGTCGCATCCATAGGGTGTACACAACTTTGTGAAAGTCTCATTTTCGGTCTCGTTCCCTACAGAGACTCGCTGTGTCTGCCGAGCTAGTAGTCTATCACTAATGAAATGATGATGCCACATTTTCCTGTTGAAATATAGAGTAGGTCCTACCGAAGTAGGCCCAAGTGCATCAGAGATGTGATTGCATGCATTGTTTTAAGGATTATTCATATTTATCATCAGTAATTTCTTTCAGAGCATAATTTCCGATTGCGATGCTGATTTTAAATTAATACTGTGTTGTTGAAGTGCTAATTAATCTTATAGTATCGCTTATGTACTTCATTACAGATTTTGCATTCAATATGATAAATGGCCAAATTTTATATCACATACTACATCTTGCAAATATTAGCACATTTTAGCTGATGCAATTTAAAACATGACCGTATAGAAGTTCATTTCTGGTTAGATAATTTCCAACATTAACTTTTCACTTCACACTTCGTATGTCTTTCCTTTCAGCGGATGGCCAGCTGGCTGTGAAGAGGAAATTCGCCGTCCGTCACACCAACGATGTGAACTTGCCTGTCCGCTCTTCATACTGTCCACTCATGTCTTTTCGTGAAGGCGCCTGTGTCGTCACTGGTAGTGCTGATGCTTCAGTCCTCGTCTTAGACGTCAATAAAGAACGCCAGCCGTGTGTTAACAAGCTCCAAGGTCACGCAGCGCCAGTTCTTGATGTAACAATGAACCATGAGGAATCCTTACTTGCGTCTTCTGATGCCGCCGGAATGGTTATTATCTGGAGGCGAATGTGAACATATCATGAGAGAAGTAAAGATGTATTCAGAGAAACCGGTGTTTTGCCGTTTCCTTGCCTGCGGTATTAGTTAACGGGCTATTTCATCATAAGATTAAATCAAGTTTTCTTTTTGTAATCGCCAATTTGTATAGACATTTCAGAAAGAAGAAATTCATAAATCGATGTTATATTGATATATACACTGGCCACGCTGCCTCTTTTAGTGCGAACGGCAGAAAGAATGAACATTCACATAATTCTCGCCTACGAAAGAGTACTACCAGGGATTTGGATCAAGTATTAAAGCTATCAGGAAAGATAGCATACCATTCAGAGCGTACGGAGTTCTTAAAGAAATGCCTGTCATATGGTGTTGCACCGAGTGGAGTGAAGTCAAGAATTACCAGCGCTGGTTTGCGAGTTAACAATAACAACTTACAGTGCTTTCTCAAATCTTGTATCGCAGACGCTGCGAAGAACGTTTCATATTGGAAATCGGTTAGAATTAAACTTGTGGCTGAACTGAAGTGCGAGCTGTCAACCATGGATTTCATTACGATGTACAAGAATGCGTGGATAATACATAGAAGACAAAGTCTTGAACGTCGCTTGCACAATGAAAAGTCTTTGCAATGGTTACTCAAGAACTCATACGGCTGTACTGATCTCAAGAACACTGTTCTCAACATTAGTAACGAATCTCTATCAAGCGAGGAATTGGATATCCTGAAGTTTGGTGTAAGCCATTACATTCCTCCTAAGAAGGTTGACAAGTTGGGAATTTTCACAGATCTGGAATTATTGAATTGGAAATTGAAAATGGAACACTCACAAAACGAGCAACTAACTCAAGAGTGTCAAGTTCTCCTTTCCAGCACTGCATATAAATTGAATCGTTTCAAGCCTCCACAACAACAGAACGACTACCGAAGAATTATCAAGGGCATAAGGGACAAAGGTCTCCTGGTATTCAAAAGTGATAAAGGCAATGCTGTGGTTGTCTGCTCCAAGCAACAATATATAGAGAAAATGAATATTATCCTCAATGATCGTGAAAAGTTTGAAGACCTTAATCGTGAACCTGATTGGTGTGATGAAGATACCAGACAAGAACTTCTAACTTTGGTTAAAAATCTAATCGAACAGGGAGAACTACCTGGAAAAGTGGTGGATTTAATTCCTAAAGGTGTACAAATACCACGACTGTATGGCCTGCCAAAAAGCCATAAAGATGGTTGTCCGTTTCGTCCTATTCTTTCTATGGTCGGTACTGCATTCCACAAGCTTTCCAAATACGTGGATGATACGCTTTTGAAGCCAATTCTTCATCACTTCTCCCAATTTTCACTCAAAGATACGAAAGAATTTGTTGACAAAGTTAAGGATTTGGACATAAATGATGATGATATTCTTACATCGTTCGACGTATCTTCGTTATTTACGAACATTCCGGTGTCTGAAACTATTGATGCAATTTGTGATGTGTGGTTTAGAGTCGAACAACAGCTTCCGAAAATGGGAACAATTCCTTTGTGTGAAAGTAGTTTACGGAAATTGCTGCTAATGCTTTCTCAAAATGTACTTTTTTCTTTCAACAAGCGATTATATCAGCAGAAAGAAGGTCTAGCCATGGGGAGTCCCCTTAGCGGCTCTTTTGCCACTGTTTTCATGGGCGTTCAGGAGAAAATTCTCTTTAATCGAATAGAGAAGCCGAAATCTTATGTTCGATATGTCGACGACATACACGTGGTTATGAAGTGTAGTCAGAAAGAAGAATTTGCTCACCAACTCAATACTTTGCACTCAAATCTCCGATTTAATGAAGAGAGTGGTGTAGCTTTTCTTGATGTGCACATCCACAGAGATCAAAAACTGTCTGTCAACGTCAGTATATAGGAAACCAACTTTCACTGGTCTTTATATAAATTATGAAGCTCACTGTCCTAATAGTTACAAGGTAAATCTAGTGCGGAGCCTTTTCAACAGAGCTCGAATGATATGCTCTTCACAACATCTTCAAGATGAGATCAACCGTCTTACTTTCATTCTACAACAAAATGGGTATCCAGATTGGTTCATAAGGAAATTTTCAGCAGAGAGGAAGAAAGAGGTTATCCCAGATGTTCCAAAAAAGAAGATATATTTTAGCGTTCAGTACATAAACGAAAATGTGGTTCAAGAGGCAAAGAGAATAGTGAGCATGGTTGAAAGAGCATATAATCATGTCAAAGTGATCCCTTGGTTTCGCACAACACGCTTGACCAGCAATAGCTTCAAGGACCGCATCCCTGATCCCCACCGTTCTATGGTATTATACAAATACGACTGTGCCTGCAGTGCAGGCTATGTGGGGAAAACAGAGAGGCCTTTGAAAGTCAGAGTGGCGGAACATGTTCCAAAATGGCTAATGGCAAGTAAGACACGCCCGCGTTCCTCAAAACCAGCGGCATCAGCTATTACGAGACATCATCAAGCTTGTTCTTTTGGTCCGAATATTAATGCATTTAAAGTGATTCGACAATTCAATGGACAACTGTCACTGCATATTGCTGAAGCTGTTGCCATTTCTTCTATGCAACCTTCTCTCTGTATTCAAAAGGAATTTGTCTATAACTGTAAATTGATTGTAAAGTCTTGATGTGTATCGATTTTTAATTCTTATCACTTCATTGAACTTTGCACTGCTAATTTATTTTATTGTCATTCTTGACTTCGGGTAAATGTTAGGTCTTAGATGTAGATGTAAATGATGTTCAATTCCACTTGGTGAATGTTATATCCGTGAATGTTCATTCTTTCTGCCGTTCGCACTAAAAGAGGCAGCGTGGCCAGTGTATATATCAATATAACATCGATTTATGAATTTCTTCTTTCTGAAATGTCTATACAAATCAAGTTTTATTAAATTAGTTTTAGTACTGCATCAGTAAATAAAAACATATGTACAAGCCCCGACCGATTTAGAGCTTCGCCTTTTTGTCAGGGCCGCATTAGGTTGACACTATCGCAGGGGGGCCTATACATGTAATGAATTGAATGCACCATTGAAAAATTAGCAATAATAATAAGGGTCTTTCAGACATATCTTTTACAAAAGTAATTCTTTTCGTCCCGGAGCAACTCAGGGCAAGAATAGCGTATCAGCCAACTTCCCAAAATAAAGATCAAATTTTTATAGTGCCAAAATAACCATTCAACCCTGTTAATAGGCACTGAATTGCGGATTTGTCGTCTCCTATAAGCCTACACATGGTTCATCAAGATAAGAACTTATGGACCGACCGTTTCGGTTCCACATTGAGAGCTAAACAAGGTTTCTTTTACATAGCCTGAAAATATGAATCATTAGTTTATTATTACAATATTATTATTATCGTTGCAGTTACCATAATAAACGTTGCATGAAGCGGCCATTCATGCCATTACTCATGCTCCCAATTCCTAGACCTTTTTTTGCTGCAAAGGTCAATCACCGTAATTTATTGTCAATCGCCACCGATGACATGCATGTTAGGCTACAAGATTGCAAACAACACCGATAGACTCATTCTTGAAGCTGAATAATAATGATAGCTAGCAGATAAGAAACGATGCTTATAAATAGCCAACTGACATATGCCTCGAGCGCTGTAAGGGCAAACTAACTGATGCCAATCTCAGAAGCAATTGTTAGATGTTCATGAAAGAAGAAATTATATCATTTAGTTTGCTACCTTCTAAATTAAACTAATTGATAGGCATGTCTCTTTACCACAAATTTCATATGCTTTGGCGCTTTGTTTGAATTTATTCTCTTTCCATCAAATTCTTAAAAACTTCTTGCATTGATTCATAGTCCATTTATATCTTTCTGTAAATCTCTCATAGATTCTGGCTTGTCTGGAAAATAGGCATGCCAGAAATAATACTAGCAGTGGCGTCTCGTGCTCCCTGACCATAGGCCTTCGCTCGGCATCGGGATACTATTTCTGTACAAAGCACTTTTATGTTAAAACATTAATTTTCATAAAAGCTGAATTTTAATAACAATTTTCTGAACATTTTTTAAGGTCAAGTGAAAGTACACGAGGAGTGATTGCTCATGTCACTCAGCCGCCTCACTCAAGGAGCTGAGATTACTCCCTCTCTGTCCAGACCACATTTTCTCGAGAAAAAAGGAGGCAATGCGAACAGTTTCTTGCGTTTTTGACGGCCGGTCAGCCACTCACATGTTTGAAATTTTGATGCATTCAAATTTCTTGTGTATTTCTTTCTGTGTGAGTGCTTTCAATTTCATATCAGGTGTTGGCCACCTTGCTTGACGACTGTCATCTTTTCAGTATATTCCTTTCAGACGAAAGGCGTGGTCATGATCTCATCTGCAGTACTAAACATAGTGTCACATCACACGTAAAAACAAATTATAGAATTCTACCGAATCTGGGTGTTCGAGTCAGATGCATTCACTATAAGACTAAATGACCTGCTAAGTCTTATTAAGTCTGATCAGATTCTTGCAAAATCTGATCAGAACTTATTTTATTTAAGATCCTACATTTCCTGACCAGAAAGTATCAGACTTTAGTCTTATCTTTTGCAAAATAAGATCTTATCAGATCTTACCAGTTGATAATTGAAATTAAAAGAAGTCAATTAAAATTTAAAACTTGCTGAAGTCCGAATATAGTGCGGAGATCAGACGAAATCAATGGTTTTGGTTGTTAATTAAATGACCTTGATGGAACATCAGTGCACTGGATACATGTAGACAAACGCAAAATATAGGACTTTTTCAACATAAAAGATCTATAGAAAATCCCAAATAACATCTGATAAGATTTGCTAATAAGACTTAACACGACTGATACTTTCTGGTCAGAACTTGTAAGATTTCCTTAGTAAAATTAGGTAAGTCATTTCGTCTATTGTTACTCTGCATTCATTGGAGAACGCTCATCACCTGATCGCAGTCTTGTCTGAACGTCATCCATCTGCCACTGTTGACTATTGGTTTCTCTCACATTAAGCGAAGCTAGGAACAATTGTTGAGAATAACGGATCGTAGTAATTCATTGTAATATAAGGAGGCGATCCGGAAAAACCGCTTAGAATATCGTCGATGTTGTATATTCCTTTTTTTTCTTTACACTCTCGTCTCTTGTCTTTTACTCGTCTGTTGTCTCTGACCTTTGTCGTTGTGCCATTCAGGTGTTGTACTGGTGATTACTTTTCAACTGTGTCTGATGCCTTAACATATCGTTGTCACTTTACATGAAGATGAGGCGCTGTGCGCCCTCGAAAGCGCTTGTGTAAAGAAAAAAAGGAATATACAACATCGACGATATTCTAAGCGGTTTTTCCGGATCGCCTCCTTATATTACTAGGAACAATTGGGTTGCGCTTCCCTTACTATATTTAGGCACCGCGCCTCGATCAAGAATTGTGTAGAATTTCATTGCAAAAATTGGAGAAGGCAAGGCATCATATGTCTATCGGGAAAGCCAATATTTACGCGGGCGCGTGCGCTTTACTGCCTCACACGCACACAACTCTCTTTCGCTGTCTGAACATCATAGTGCTCCGTCTGAGCACACGACTAGCTTGTGTGTCTAGTTGTTCGAAGAAAACAGCTCGTGATTCAAGCATGCTGCAAATCTGTTCACTCTTGAGGTTGAGCGTCTGATTTTGAGACGGAAGCTATCGAATTTAAATGAATGATGACACTTTTCATTTTTATAGATGTTGGTAAATAATTTTTGAGGATGCGCCGAAGGCCTCGCAGGTACGGAGAAGACGCCATTGAATACTAGTAAATATAAAAATGTACTGCCTATTTTACCCCAGTGATATTTTAGGAATGTGGTCTATAAGGGCACTTTATTTCTTGGACTCAAATTTTACGGAATTATCAATTGTGGGTTTAAATAGAAAGTAGATTGTCAATCTACATGTAATTACAATTACGGGACAGTTTTCGTTTTCTTCGATCACTCGACACAGAATGAGAGGCTTAGCCAAATATGCGTCTGATGCCATTGTCGTTACTTCAGCGATCTCAAATTTATGCATTTTTATTGTTATCTCCTTAGTGCGTGCGTACGTGTGTTTTCCTCGATTGAGCTGCGCTGCCACATGCGGATAAACGATGACCATGACTAGTTATCTGTCGAATTTGAAGTTCATACGAGCAATGGGTCCTGGGCTAGAGGCCGGAGAACTCAAATTATCAATATTAGTCCCGCCCCTACGTCCAGAAACAGAATTTAGTAATTAAAAAAATTCGAAATATCTGATAGCCCTACCGCTACTTCAATTTCCTTGCAGTCTACCAGAAAAGACAGAAATGCCGAATAGTTAAGTAACAAACATATATTTTCATAAAAAATGACATCAATGAGAAGACGGGGAAAGATCAATGCATCTATTGGCCTTTTGAAGTCATTGCACGACTCTTATGTTGGGCTGCTCTGATATGGAGACATGATGATATATCGTTGAGGAATACGAAGTGACGGTGCAAACCCTTCCGGATAAGACGGGTCCTCGAAGATCAGTCGATATTCGTCATGAACCTGAAGTTGGAGGACAATGAAGAACGCAAATTAGAACATAATTGATGGCTTTAGGCGGGAGGATCATCATTGAATAATAAAAAAAACTTTCCCGAATAAATAATTGTCGAATTGCATTAGCTTTGTATTGTTAACAAAAGCAAAATCAGTCAACGTTTCCTGCTCAGATGCTTAGTAGTGGCACTGGCAACACAGGAGATATTGATGATAAAATATGCAGTGTAGTTGCAACTGCCTCATGACGTCTGTTCAGAGATTTACGGTTTACAAGATTTTATTAGACAACATTCCATTAAGTTATAGTTTCAACGGATCAAAACGCAATGCTGAAATCATCGATATTATGTAAATTGTCATAATTCTTCATATGCTAACATCTGAAGAATCATGACAATTAATCTAGCATTGGTGCCATTATTTTTTTATAATACAGTCGAACCTCTGCAAAGTGAATCTCTCCTCAGAGTGAATTCAATTTTTAATCCCATCAAAAATGGCATACTTTGCGCTTGTTACACATCTCTACATAGTGAATATATTGTTTATTCCCTTTGTTGTCTCAACCTTCACATAATGAATACTTTACATCAAATATGTATTGATCTTTAATTCTACTTCGTAATTAATACGCATCCCATGTACGTGTCCTACATTTATTGAGGCGAGTAGTTCGATGACACTTATTACTCCGAAGTTTCCTAAGTTGTTGAAGTCTATGAGTCTATAATCTAGATTTAGATACAAATCAATAGTTAATATAGCTAATAGTTTCAAGTCTTCGTGCGCTTTTTAGCACTTTCAAGCGTATTGACTGTTGAGTTAGATCAGGGAATTTCTCGAAAGGAAAAGTGACCTGGTAGCTTGATCAACAAGCTTTTGATTGAGTAGAAAACATCATTGCTTCTGTTGACAAGATTCGTACTGTACAGATTCGTATTGACGGTTATTTCCATCGCTCATAATTAATGATGTATGTAGCTCATACGTCTGTATACAGTGCTGATTATTTTGTAGCAATTTCATTTGCATCTTGAGTTTACAGTATCATTTTGTATGACATTGTGATACAATGCAGCATTACTTGTAATTACCCCTGATAAAATTTGTTTTCTAAATACATGCATTAGTTTTAATTATTTATTATGATTGTTTTGAATTTATATACTTACTTTAAGGCCAAAATTACATCAAATTTAAGAAAACCTCCTTAAAGTGAACTCTCCTCATAGTGATTTTTTTATCTGGTCCCAAGAAATTCACAATTTAGAGGTTCGACTGTGCTGCATTTATATTAATTGTATCTTATATGAAATAGACGACCGCTTTGCCGATAATTCACAAATTACACAAGTACTGTCATATCTGTTTTTGCCAGGTAGTTTTCTGCAAGGCTCACAATTGTCATGTGCTTATTAGAAGGTTATGCTTATATTACTGTATATTCTTCAAATCACGAAGCTTTCTGTCATCTGACGTCGGCTAATTTTACATTTTACTTTTGTTAAAAATACATAATGCAATAAAGCATTTTTATTTAGAATTTCTTTTTTTGATTGCTTGACATTCAACATGTTCACTTAGTAGCGTACGTGTAAGAAGTTTGCGCAACTGCTCGCATGAGACACAGCTAAAAAATCCATTCAACACGCACAAATTGAGGCTGTCAATTATGTGCCACAGCTCCTACGGCCTTAAAAATTGATTCGAAATTTTTAAATGTGAAGTTAGTGCAAAACTTTTGAATGAAATCATTTGTCCAGTGAACTAAAATCACCGAGAACAAAGAACACAAATTTATTAAGAGCATCAAGTAATATAGTATTTAAGTTTCAACTGAAAAAATACTATTCATAAACAACTCCATGTTTGAAAGTTCAAAATGTTGTGAACACAGCACGAAGTTAATCGCATTTGGACTGCATTGGATTATGACTGCAGCGTTTTTGATTATTCATATTATCATGAAGAAAGAAATTGGTTGAGGAAGAGCCAAGAATTTATGTGTATAACAACCTAATCAACAATGCCACAAAGTTGTTCACTACTAGGAAAAAGAAAGAATTAAACATGTAAAGTAGCTTGGCTAGACACAGAGGGCATGAATTCAAATTTCACGTTAACTGTGGTAAAACAAGAGAGCAGAAAAGAAATGAAACTATGTGAACTAAGTTCACTAGAAAAAAGGGACGATAATTATGCGATAGATAGTTTTTGGTTACATCTTACCAATAGCAATAGTAATTGATCTTAATAGAAATATGATTATAAAAACTGAAATACATGCAAATGCCGGTCGATACTATGCGAAAGATGATTGACTTAAAGTGACCTGTGCTTATTGACTTATGCACAGCAAAGATCGAATCATTAAATGAAAGGGAATCTTTATCACATTCTTATTTAGCTGTTGGTGCTGATGATTGACTTCAATTTGTGAATATGCATCGACTATTTAGACGTAGATTGGCTTCACCCTTCATAACAGAGCCATGTCTCTCTTTTCAGCTGCTACAATATTTTTTTCACAATCGGCACGCACACCAGTATAGGAAAGTGTGTGATATGACGTATTATTTGCTGACAACCAATGCGTAATTGCAAGCACCATCGCGTGATCCCGATTGCGCGCACACTGAGAAAATTGTATGAATCAGCCATTCATTGCACATATCTTCATTGTATCTAAAAGCCTTAGGTACCAGCAGCAAACAGGACAAACTCAGCAAAAAAGGCGCTTCTATTGTTGGAATGTTCTCAACAAAAGATCCGAAACACAATAATTTTGTCCTGCCCGCCCAAACGAGCCAGCATTATGCGTCGGCGACTGTGATCGAAAGCATAATGCTTGTGAGTAGACCGAAAGTGACGATGTGACGAGTTAACTCGTATTTTTAGAGTATACTTTTATGCAATAAATCCAATGTTTTGAGTAAAATGATCGCATGGGACTCGTAGTTTATATACGATCCTTTCGTACTGAGCATAGAGAAAATAAATTTCAGTTATGTACTGACCGAACTATGGTTTCTAAATATTAAAAAAATCAGGGTCTGGTGTTCTTAAAATACTGTCGGTGTTAAGGGGTTAACAGGTGAAAACCATTTATAACATGTCCTTCCCATTCGAATAAAAGCCACTTACACTTTTCGGTGTATCTTCCACCATTGCTCGGTAAAAACAAGTTGTTTGAGGATAAAGTGCCAAAACGTCCTGGAAAGTGAATAACGACGTAAACAGATGAAAAATCATGAGTGGTAAGATTCCTACTCACCGTTGTTTTTGGGAAAATTGCGTCAGGATTCACTAAAGGATCAACTTTGTACAACGGCAGAGGAAGTACTTCAGTTTTACTCAACCAATATCGCCTGGAAAGGAAATCAATCATCTTGGAAATATCAAATCAACATCTTCCTTGCTCAAGGGATAGCAATTGTTCACAGCCAATATACAATGCTACGACATCTCAAACACAGCCGTCATACTAACTGCCATGATCTACAGTGTTGCGTGCAGATGATAATAGTGTGCTCAAAATCAGGCCAAGTTATAAGAAATCACGGTATGAGATGTGGATGATGTTGATACAGTGTCCCCAGAACAATTGTCCGATTAAAAATATCTCATAAACAATAGATAATATCATAATGGACATCCATGACTTGAAGAATGCCCACTGCGATTTCTATGGACGGATAACAGTTCGAATGCAGGGACGATTAGAATATAAGTCAACAACAGAAGCAGTTAATTTCCTTTGAAGGTTACAAGAGGAAAACTAACAATTCCCTCAAACTCCTAATTTGTATATAAAAACCATGCTCACACGTGTTCAGTGTTGTAGTCGATACCAACACTAACACATCCAGTGCAAACGCAAATCGCTCATTCTTGTGCATCTATAATTTTAAAGGAAAGTTACCATGCTGCTAGGTGATCAGCCAATATAATTTTGGATGACTTCGTTAAATCCAGAAAGGAAGACAACGAACTTACTCTTCCTCGCGCATGTACAGTTCAGATCATAGAAATTAACAATACCATAGAAAGTCCTAGAGTGGAAATTGCATGGAAATTCTGGCACACGCCGGGGGAACTTAGTTGGGGCAAAATGCAACTTGTGCGCTCTGGCTTCCATGTTTTTTGATTGGCATTTATATTTATCAGGCCAATTCTTGATCTGGATTGTTGGCCCTTGTCCAAAGACCATGTACTCAAAAGCAATAGTGAATTTACAAAATGCTGCGCCGACAGGATGACAAAGAAGGAAATCCTTTTAAACTTTCTGTACGTTCATCATTTTGAAATATCGCTCCGATAATCTATCAATAGCATAATCAGACTCTTATGCAACTTGTAATGTCGATTTACAGAACATGCAGTACTCCACCTTGAAATCAGAGGCCAAGAAATCTTAGAGTATTCATTTTACTTTAAAGGGTTCCCCTGTGCACTAAATTTGAACAATTTTCAAAATCTCTACATGCATTCGAATATCAGCATCCAAAATATCACGTGTCATTCAATGATCAATTGAAAAGTTCCAGCGACATTTCATTTATTTGAGAAATGATTGTCGGTAAAGAAACTTTCAATGTGTATATTCCAGAAAAGCGACAGGTTTCTTAGCCGCTTGAAGAAGAAGTTATCCAATAATTAGACTTTCGATCTGTGATTCAGATGTTCTTACAAACAGCACACCGACCACTTTCAATTATGACTTTGTGAACCAATTTTTAATTCGCATTCCAATATTGAAACATTTGAAAATAGTTGTCAATGACTGCTACTAATAGACACACTATATTAATCCATGGAATAGTAGGCTATTTCACATGAAACAATGCCGCCATCTCACTTGCAATTCTCTTCATGAAAATCCTGTAATTAGGTGTCAACAACTTCCACAACCAACTTGGCAAATAGTTTCACTATGATACAATGTTTTAGATCGAATCTGATCTACAAACCATAGATTTTTTCATGTGCCATCATTGTACATAGGCAAGATATCTAACTTCCATTCTAGTGTACTATTATCCACTTCTGTGGTTCAGATGGAAAGTGCCGCTAGCTGACCAATTAATTATTTCCATCTTCACATTTAATTGATGCAAATTCCTCAAACAAAAAAATCTTTATAGTTGTACTGTCATTTCGGTAAAAATTCCGAGCAGCATTCATTGACAAAAAATGTTGCTTCAATCAGAAAAGTAGAAAAAACAACCAGCTACTGAAAATGCATAAATACCTCGATAGTTTTCCGTTATCTATTCAAATCGTTACTGCCACGAAGACGACAGTGTCATGTCGAATCATGGGAAGAAATATTCCTAATACTTTACGAAGCGTATCTTATTTTTATAAAATACCTTTGAAGAAAATCTCTCTTCAAACAGAGTATATCCCTTCGTTCTGAAATGGGATGATGAGCTCGCTATCGAGTTCCTCGGCCGTAGGATTCTTCATCCACCTATCAATGCATCAGTTAGTCACTGTAACTGTAAATTAATCCAGTCAGATCAATATCATCAACAAATAGAAAACGACCAGAGGTCTCAGTGGCTAAATATCTGGGCTTGCGACCTATTGGTCGTGTGGTCAAGTCCCGAAAGTGTCATTGGAAATCGGAGGGGCATTCGGCATCCGTGGTGCAATGGCAAAGTGCTTGGTTTTGTGATTATTTGGTCGTGAGGTCGAGACCTGAGTGTCATTGGAAGTCGGCATGACTAATCATATTATAATGCTCCTGCCTGACCATGTCAGCAGTGTCCCAGTCAACAGTGGTGTAGTGACGTTGAAGTTTCTTTTATAAATAAAATGCTTTGCAGGACTCTGATATCAAATGTGGACGATTTGAACTTCGTGTTCAGATCGTCCACGTGTATTGGCTGGATGAAGTATTACAGAACTACGGACGAAACCAGTCCAAACAATACTTGTCAGATTTCAAATCTTCGAAATCCACACCTGCTTTTAATATTCTACGAGTATAAGTAACCCTTCTAGTTGGCACCCTGTGTCACAGGCAGTATAATCTGGGAAGATAGTACTTCTTTTATACTAGCCGATAGTATTTTATAGGCTATCACATTGCAATTCAGTGACTTTCTTTTTTGGACTCCTGCCGGTCCTGCGGTCAACATTGTTCACATTGTTGCTTGATAGATATAATATCAGGAAGTCCGAAGCTTCAGGTACACCAGAAGCTGATGACGAGACTGATGCATACATCAAAATAGCTACTAGTGGTTGAACTAACTTAAATGATGTGACAATTGTCAAATTGTCCACTGGATGAAGTTCTTTAAGTTACATTAAAAGGGTTTCTTACCTAATGCATTATATTTTCTTATTGAATGGCTTATTCATAACAAAGAATCGTACTAATGCATGAATAATGATCGTCACATAATGTTCTTTTCCATTTTTCAGTTTTTGAAGAGTGTTACTGAGTCACAACAAGTTTACAAATTTTAACTACCTAACTACTGACAGACAACACGGAGGAAACAGTGTCAAACAGCAGTGGTCAAAATGATTCATGCACAATATGATTAGGCAGAGAGGAAACGGCAGGAATACCATCTCCAGACAGTATAGACTCGAACACAGACTCGAACCACTGGCTATCAAGATGCTATTAAATGATATTTCTCCATCTACATCCAGTGGATCATCGTTGTCTCGCTCCTTCATTGCGATTTCCCAACAATCAAAAATAGTTTTTATCTAGCGATAAACGCTGTAAAAATACGTCATCATTCAATAAGCCATATATATATTCCAAGCCTTCGAGAAAGGCATACTCGCATTACTAGCGTGTGTTCCTCACGTGTCAGAGAAGATTCAAGGCATTTTGAAGACAGCTGGCATCCACGTTGGCATGAAGATCACAAACACTCTTCAAGAGCTTTGAGTGAAGAAGAGACCGACACGCGGATTGGAGCTTGCGTGGTTTACAGAGCACCCTACTCACAACCGGATTGCTCCTCGTCCTACGTCGGGGAATCAAGTCGCAACACCATGGAAGAGCGCAAGAAAGAACGTACTGTAATCTAGCGGTGAGACAAGTAGATACGGGCAGATCTGAGACTGAAAGACACGTGCGTGAAGACCATCACAATGTGGATCTCAATAGGATGGAAATCATTGATAGAGAGGTGATTTGGAGGAAGCGCGTTATAAAGGAATCGTTGTGGTTACAGACTTTCGCTTCATTTAGCAAAACTAAATTTCATATCGGCAATGTGTGGAATAAATGATTTTCTCTTTCCATCGGTACTTTTGACTTATTTTCTTACTACTATTTTGATGTCTTAGGAAGTTGTGACTAATTTTGTTATTTTCCATGAATGATCTATTTTATTTGTCTCTGTTGAACATGGCGTGACACGATCGACTACTAATCAGTGCTGAAACAATGCAGTTACATTCATTCGCCTGACGATTGCCGTCTGCGACGCCCGAAAGGCCTCGTGATAACCATTAGAAATTGTAGTGATAAGCATACATCGACGCTTTGTGACTTTCCGTGATAGCATTATCAAAAGTAAAACGTGAGTCTAAAATGTCCTTTACAGAGCTTGAAATCTGAATACGCTGCATCCCTGCTGTCATGCCAACCTCTAGTGATTTCCAACCAATCTCGCTTACTATCGTGAATCCCCTGCGTTTTATTAATCGAATATGGTGAATACTGAACATTTTTATATCGAAAAGCTATAAAACTGGAGACTATTGATCCTTTCATTCTCTGTGATCGGTTCATGAATCTCTAAATTATAACATCACGTCGGGTGGTTCCCATTGTAGCCAACAACAACTTTTATAGCTTATTCTTTGTCAATAATCTGCCTGTCTCGCATCGGAACCTCTTCTTTTACTGATTTCCTACAGAATACATGTCTAACTGATCTGATCTTGAGAGTGAGCTATCATGGCTGCTGACGGCTGCGGTGGGGACCGCCCTTGCAGTGCTATAATGCTTATCATTTGTTGCCAAATCAACCACATATTTTTTACTTTTTTGAACACGGAACCCATAAATTTGATCAACTTTATTCCCTTGCAGCTGGCTGTGCCATTTAAAAGAATATAAATCTAATAACACACTTTGCATTATGAGAATGGGAATTTAAATCATTTCAAGCAGAAAAGTTTGGGAAGGTTAAGATCCATGTTGCTGGTTTACAGATAATTATATACATGATAAGACTAACTGCTTATCAATGGAGATCCCATGCGAATATCAATGTTAGCAATATAAATAAAACATCATGCAGCAAATGTTGCGCGTATGACGTGAGAACTTATGAGAAGAGTGGACACAATCAGACAAGAAGAGGAGACAGAATTATACTGAAGATGCGATGACAGTGAAGTTCTGGACGTCAGAATGTGAGGATGCGATGAGCGAATGATGGATGAGATTTTCAAAAAAATTTCCTCCCTTTGTTAACTTCCTGGGCGCGACCATAGTCCGGTCATGTAACGCCACATCGGCAATTCGATCCACTGATAATTCAGTGAGCTTATCATATCTGTGTTAAGGGTAAGTCTATTTGTAATTGGTATGACAAAGGCTGAGAACAAAAGGCTTTATACACTTTGCATATTCATGACTGAGAAGCTACCAATGACGCACACATCAAATATTTCTTTTACTTTATCGAATTTCGATCAATACCTACGCCTACTGACAAAACTGCCTAAACAGTAGCTAGACGATAATGTTCTAGAGGTTTAGAGGAAAGAAGTAGACTGATTCATTCCTCCTATTTTTACAAAATTCTCTTTATCTATTTCTATCAGGAATTGATTTGGGGACACTATGGATGATGATAATGATGATGATGATGATAATGACGGTAGCGATGACAGGAGCAAATGACGGAACCAAGACTAGAACGAAATGTAAACACGAGAACAGTTACAGAGTTCAACCGAGAAAAGAAAAACATTGTCAGATGCAACCGATGTCATGGACTTACTTGGGTCTGCAAAATTTGGTATGAAAATAAAATTATCATGTTTATTTAAAACTTCAGTCATCTGACTTACTCTTTGCCTTCCTCAGCATCGACGTCGTCGACTTCGTACTTGCCAGTGTTGGCATTGTAGCGCAGCACTTCAGCCAGGATCCAGTTCTCTTCTTCTTGCTCTGTGACGCGAGCGGCAACTTTGTCTCCGACTTGACAGATGTAATCCTTATCGGCTGGGATGCAGCCGACCAACGGCGGCAATCTGAGGAAGAACGACAATATTCTGTCCATCCAGATGAAGTATCCGAGCGAGCAACTTACGGCTTCCGTGGATCGCCGAGCCACAACGGCAACACTTTGGCATTCTCCTGAAGAATACTCATCAGCACCCCACGTCTCAATACTCCTTGACTGCCACGAGCATTCTCTACAACATGGAAATATCAGCAGTGAGGATCCTGCGCTTAGTTTCTTCAGGAAGGCAGCCTCAATTATCAGCCGCAGTCATGTAACAGCACATTTCATCCAGGGAGGTCTCTCATTATGTTGTAAGATGAGAAATTCCTTAGGATAGACAGCTTCATGACTTATTTGATGCTTAATCGGCTGGTATCGAGATCTTGACAGTCGATCCATTACATGCTCAGATACGCAACAAGGCTATCAGAGTATAAGCTTGGATGCACTCATAGATCACCGCCACTCTGCGGAGATGAGTCGTGCAGAAAAGACAGCCAAGGATGGTGCCTCATCACGGATGCGCATTACACTAAAAAAACAGCTTCGATGTCTCAAAATGACCATCACATCCCCATGGTGTTTCTACTAGGCAGCTATCTGCTCACTAGTTTATAGATTCGATACGAGAACCCCATCGACAACTTTTTTATCAGCTATAATGCAGTGTTGTACACACAGAATTAAATAGTTTGTTTATCTGCTTCGGTTTGATAGAAGTGTGATTAATACGAAATTGCCGGCACATCGAGGAACCTATTTAGTGGGCAAAAAGGAATTCCTCATACCCTACAGAGATCGGAAAAAAGTCGTGCGTCACTTGCGGATTAATGTGAGTTCCAACAAAGTGCTTCGATTACCAAAATTCCTTCAGATTCGAAGAATTCAGATCATTGCGCACAAGTTTTCTCCATAATGTTGGCCCTTCCGATCATTATTAAAGAAAGTAGCAGGGGTACGAAAATTAGTTCACTTGATGTTTTCACTTCTTCTCCTCGGCATTTCTCACTCTATAGTACATACACTGAATCGAATGTTAGCCAAGATGTGTGTTTTGATGTGTGCGAAGTGATATCACAGCACGCACGCATCTCTCACTGGCTCTGGTGTCCTCTGCTGACAGCTTATTGTTTGCCATTTTCAATAGCAAACGATATACGAATTATCCATTCGAGAAGGAAAGTGTCTAATTCTGTGATGTGCCATTTCGATATTAAGGTTACATACAATTCTTCTTTTCTAGGAAACCGAAGCGCACGCAGATGAATCTAATTATGTGGTTGTACATCTAACAATACTTACATCAAATATTGACCACGTCAGGTTCGAAAGATTAACACATCTCAATAATGTTCGACGAAAGGATTTCCTTCTCAGCATCTCATGAAAGTGTGAAAGTCTACACCTCACTAGGTGGCATGACAGGTGGATCGGATGTTAATCGGAAGTATCTCGGAGACATATAAGTATACGAGTTGATATGAGCACATCTTTATATTTTTGACAATCTAAGTGAAAAACGAGGTATACTAGAATGGGATATAACTCGGCGATTCAAGTCTAAATATAAGAATTGCAGATATGATTTCTAAGATTTTCGTCAGTTATTGTAATCGTGTTTGCTGTAGTGCTTGATGAAGGCATGAGTGAACACTAATGCCGTGTAAATTTAAATACCTTGCGTGCTGAGTCAATCAGACGATAAAACTATCGTTGGTTCTCACAACCTAGTCAAGTTTCGTTGCATTAATCAATTCAATAGTTCTATATCCAATAAAACTTTCTGTTGTTGTTAGCTTGTTCCCATGAGAAAGGAAACTCACGGTGAAAATTCTATTTGGGTTGTCATGAATCAATTATCAGGTTTCTGAATAACGTTAACAGGTACGAGTTTAGTATGCTTGTCAGTTCAACAACCACTGGCTAATTACGAAAGATTTGGCTTCGTATCAGTAAGCTAATGCACAACGTTCACATCTTTCTAACTTTTCACAAACAGATTGCTGTCTCATAGCACAATTACGCGCTCTGGAATGCAGATGAATGGTACTTACGATGCTGTTCTTGCAGATATATTGTAAGTCATCAAAAATTGGTGCAAAAACGGGTAAAATGTGTCTCTGAGATAGGTAATTTCTTTGCTAGATCAATTTCTCGCCGATATAAACTTTGCACCAAGCAGACATTCAAAGGTCTTCTTTCTAGAGCAAGACTGTGTAGCTGCATACCTCATTCGAAGCTTGGAAAACGCGTCACAAAGCAGAGAAACCGCTCCATCTCCACCTCATCAAGGCTGTGATAGGGGGAGCTAACATAGATAAATATTCGAAAGGGGCGTATACCAATAAAATGAGGAAGTTTTATTGGCAGCAAATACTCGCATCATCAGACTTACTCAATTCTTCCTTCAGTGAGCGAGTTTCATGGATCTTCTCAAGAACGCTTTTCATCACTCTGAAAGAGACGGAATCACGATGAACCTCAGGTGATGATTTTCCTGTTTCCACTTACTTCATGGCCTGATCTGTCTTCCGAAAGGATTTATTATACAACGACTTCAGCTTGTTTCGCGTTTGCACTGTCACTGAAATGAGGACATAGACTTCAATTAAGTTCAAGGAACAGTGCGGCACCACTGAGGATATGAGATGACGAACATCACCATGAGTCTGGATGAGACCACAACACGAGATAACAAACAGGTCTGTGGGGGAATATAGCGATCTGTATAAACCGTTGACGTAAAATGATCAGAAGGAACTAACTCCCTCTCCTCCTGTCCCTCCAGTCATGCGTTCGATCATCCACTTTCCCACCTAGTCAATCCCGAGTATAAACTGCATCTATGACTGTGAGCTTTTATTCGATAAGTTTCAGTTGCACAGCGCATATAAGCCGCATTCATAATGCCACACTGATTTATGCTTTAACACTCAGTGACCAAAACTTCGAAAGGAGGCAGTTCAACAACGGTGTTGCTTGATGAGCTAAGACTATTATTCTTTATTTTCGTCCTTGTGAATTTTCCTGAGACTCAGGACCAATGTAGGTCATCCAGCATAAATAACGGACTGCTTTTCAGTGATATCTTGCACAAGAATGATTTCCTCGAAAGGCTTTGAGACAAAAGTCAATTCCATTTATCTTCAGAATAAAGAGGCGTGTCAAATCATCACCGTTTACAACTACGTCGCATATGGAAGCCGAGAAGTTGGACACTTTCACGTAATTGCTTGGTGAGGTGCGGCACATTGTCATCGCCAACAGATTAGTTGTCAGTTCTGTGCAAGATCCCTCCTGCAATCCGATGGGAGAATCTCACTCGACTTCTCGACTCATTGTGCACAATCCGTACCTTCACGTGCTGATCGAATGGCAGCACGAACTGCCATAAACCACTATTGGCTTTACGTCATGTGATTGGCGCAACTCATCTCCACTGGACTGGAACGTGGTGAATCACTTGGGGAGACTCCAATATGAAGGAGAAATGGCTGATCGCGGATCCTACCCGTGCCTTATCAGGTTTGCGACTTCCACAGTCAATGGATACTACTGAAACGCATCCGAACATGTTTAAGGACATGTGCTCATGATCTACACAAGTGGAGTACTGGTCTTACAGCTGATTACTATTTCACACATTTTAAGTGCACCTCTAATAAATTAGGGAAGCATGCAGGTAAACCGCTGCGTGTTTGAGACTTTTGGGTCTGCAAATGAGGCTTATACACGACAATTTACGGTAACCAGCTTTTACATATCTCTTGTCATTTTGCTATGATGGTCCGGCTAGGGTGAACTCATTCTATAGATTATGTTTAAACCAATGCTCCCCAGATTCTCGATGATGGAATTAAACAATCACGTGATGCTCAATCTTTGACACTGTCTGCTGTCATCGCTCCTTGAACCTCACTCTCTACCCGTAATCACCATAGCGTATTTCACCACTCTAACAAATACATTATCTTCTTTTTCAAGTGGTCTCAGTTTCAGTAACACCGCATCTCTGTTACATCTTCATAGGTACTAGGAATTCCATATCGACTTTCTGGCTTTGTTCAACCTTTCTTTGAAGAAAAGGCATCGTCAGACGTGTGGGATACAGAAAGACGATGCGATTGCTCTCGCATGCCGTTCTGCTGTTTTCCTTTGTCGGAAACGAGATGTGATGTAGAACAACTTCTGATGCTGCGCCGAAGTTACCCAAATTAAGCTGTTGCTGAGCAATCACAAAAAACGATTACACGCCGCAATGTCAAGAACTTTCGTAAATCATACCGCAGTTATTCGTAAATCAGTTCCTGACGCAGGATATCGGTAAAAAAGCATGTAACACTCATTCATTATCATCAATGAGTCAATACACCATTTCCAGAGCTGTGCGATGGAGATTTCAATTTACCAACTTGCAGATATTCTCGGTGAAGAT
This sequence comes from Prostheceraeus crozeri, assembly GCA_907163375.1. Lineage (NCBI taxonomy): Eukaryota > Metazoa > Platyhelminthes > Polycladida > Euryleptidae > Prostheceraeus > Prostheceraeus crozeri. Next base: position 72,748 of record CAJQUW010013488.1, read on the forward strand.
TATGCATATTCATGGTCACATCAAGATAGATGAATATTTCCTCCATGTTCATGCTCAATAGAAATGATAGAATTCCTTATCCTCAAAATCTCACGATGTCCCTACATGACTCTATTATGGTGCATAGCATCGTTATCTGCATGCAATTCTACAGCAAACCAACCGGTCCACAAACGCATGTGTAAGCATCGTCAGCCGAACTGAACTACTGATGCAGTCAAGTTTTACTTAAAGTTACTTAGAGAGGAGGAAGTCAAGCGTTATTGTCCGTGTGTTATTTAGAGACAATTAGACTAATTAGAGACAATTAGAGACTAATCGCATTTCAGTCATGCATGTTTTCGGCTGCTGATTTTAAGAAATGGAATTTTATGGAAGATTTACTTTTGTCAGCTAGTGGCAACTTGCAACGATTAGGTCCTTTTTGCTGAAACTCAAAGTTAGGAGGATTTCTTGTTATTTCAAAACTGTTCATCAGATGTCAGATCCTTGACAACCATAAGTCATTCACAATAGGACTCCATGAGTCATCACAAAAGCAGAGACATTGTGACGTGTCACTTCGCCACGGCATATGATAAGACGAAGGTACACGGCTGCCAAAGAATTTAGTGGTCTAAGTGTTGAAGTCTGAGGATCTCTTTCTTTTTACCTTCCATGTCTATGATTGTGATGATCAGGGAGTAGAACACTCCCAAATAACCACTTTTTCATTCTACTTATATTCATCGATATTTTATGATCTGATTTTGACTAAGCAATTTTCCATTTCTTAACTTTAAAAAGTCACAGACAGTTAACAACAATGCGGAAGTTTCCATGAATGTGCATCAGTGAAAACACTTCCGATACATGTAGTTTCTAATCTGAGCTCGGATTTTTATTTTTTCACATGTGACATTTTTGGAATTTTAGTCCTACATACTTTGCTGTTGAAACTTTTGCAAGTTGCCTAAAACAGCTGACAGTGGCAAAAATCCAAATAATAGAAAACTTTTCCGAAAAGGAAAAGTGGGACTTAATTATTTCAAACTGACATGACGCAAACTATAAGGCCTACACTATATGAATTGCGAGTATGTACTTGCAAAACGGAAAACGTTTCTTATTGACACCTAATGAATTTCGGGTGCCCATACCCCGATAGTTTTTGTGCACGAAATACGAGAATGACCGCTTCCATCAACAAACCGCGGAACCGTTATACTCCCTGAATGATCTGATACATATAATTTGTGATTTTTTACATCAATCCGCATCGCACAGCTCTAGCCATTCCCCACTCATTTATAGAAATAAAACTATAATATTCACAAGCAGTCAAGACAGGTAGCAATCAGTTGTTCCGTTCAATATAGCAAATGAAAAATAATCAACAAAAAATGTTGAAAACATCCTTAATCATTTGGTCATTCATACAGAGATGGACATCAGCAATACTTTCAAGTCTTCATTAAGAATTCAGTCTCACTAAACATTTGCAGATATAAACATTAATGACATTTGCAGATAAATACTTTGCACTGTTGTCCACCATGATATGGATTCACAGAAGTAAACATTTTGTTTATCTGCTTCGATTTGCTAGAAGTGAGATTTATTCGACATCGACGGCACATCGAGGTACTTAGTAAATGGGCAAAAAGGAATTCCTAGTACCTTATAGAGATAGGAAAAAACTCGTGCGTCGCTTGCGGATTACTGTGAATTCCAGCAAAGTGCTTCGATTGCCACAATTCTTTCAGATTTAAAGATTTCAGATCATTGGGCACAAGTTTTCTCCATAATATTGGTCGATCCGATCATTATTTAAGAAAATAGCAGGCGCACGAAAATTAATTCACCTGATGATTTCACATCCTCTTCTTAGCATTCTTCCCTGCATGCTGCATATACAATGCAGGCCTGTGATCGCATATGCGCATGTACATCAATTTTTTTTAATCTGTCAAAAAAATTTAGGATAGCATAAATATTTAACTCATGTTTCATAGTGGATCTAAATTTGGCTCAAATATTGCTGCATTTAATAACATTAGCAAATAATGCTGTATTTAAAATTAGCAAGAAACTTAGGGGAACTGTACATGAGGTCAATGAAAAATGCGATTTGCAGGAAAACAAATATGTAATATACAATCTTTATAGATATAAACTCTGTAATGATACCACTAGTTCCGTCATTTGTAAAAACAATTACGAATCTATAAACTCTCTAGATAAATACCCTGTAAAAATGCAATTAGCAAAAACAAAACGGTCAATTCCGTTATCTTTTATGATGAACATCTTCCAATTATGGCGGAGACAATTTCAATTTCAAGAGAATTATATTTTAGTGATATTTTGTTTCAGGACTGCAAGACCACTTTACAATGATAATAAAAGCAAAGACATCATTTAACTAATAGAATGAAACTTCAAAAAAAGTGATTCTTAACCTGTTTCTTGGATTTACAAAGACTGTCAATTTGCCTGAGATGAGAAGGAAGACCGTTCCAGGCACGTACAACAGCAACGATAAAAGATCGTCCTCTCAAGGTCGGTCGACGAATTCTGAGAACCAGAAAAAGTTGCTCATCAGATGTTAATGACACCTTTTGAAAATCCGAGACAAGGTAAGTAGGCGTCAGTTGATGATAGCAGGAGAAGGCAAGAGTGTACAATCTATAGTCAATAATTGGAATATGCTGTACATATATACCATGATAGAACAGCCGACGCCTTGTCTGTCTCGATACGCATGCACAAGGCTTGCACTGAGATTGCAAATCGTTGACAGAATATCGATACTCGGTATGCTGCATGTATGTGGTAAGAGAGAAACAGAAACGCACAGAGCGCAAGCCATCCGACCATTCATCACCACGGCAGATGATCGAATCTTATTTCCGCCGTATCAGCCTTGTCAATGCCATTCTTCAGTCGACTGTTTCCCTCCTCCAGCATCTTTCCGGTGTCTCTCAATTGCTTGTTGATGGACCCTGGACTCCTATTCACAATTTCATTTACGTTGAATGTGTGCCTGGCGCAACTTTTCAGCTTCTTCTAACTTCCTTCTTTCTGCCTATTTTTCTTCGCGATATTTCTTAGCAGCTTGTTGGTAATGAAATATCATTGAGCTCGACATTGTTAACGTTTTCAATTCCTCCTGCATCAATGAGAGAATCTTTCACTGTTCTCAGTCCTACAATCGATGATTCTGACCAGCAGCATCGATTATCACAATTATGTTTTTGTTTATACTAAATCCCCTTCTGGATCAGCATTACGGTGCGACAGGACCATCGAACGTTTTGCCAATTTAATCAAAATTGGAAATTTTGGTGACTTTGTAGGAGTTTCTATTTCGGACACTCCTCGCCAGAATTCATCAAGATCATTTTCTTTCTGAATGTGTTCACGCTCTTGATTGTACACGTGCCACTAAGTTTCAAGTTGATCAATCTGGGTTAACGGAATCAAATGCGGTATTTGACCAGCTAATCTTTTCACACTACAAATAAGGTCTTTGGGCCAGTATTTTGATGATTGATGTAAAATTTGATCTCGGTAAAAGTTCTCATGAATAGGAAACTTTTCGCGGATGTACCTCGACAATATAAAATGCTTTCACTTCTAAAAGGAACTGCTTGGTTGAATTCACATCTCTGTAAAGTATTCTTTCAGCTTTTTCTTTGCCTCATTCCCAGGATCAATTTCAAGGAAAACCTCATGATCTTCTGATTTGGAAGGATCGATCATCGCGAATGATCCATTGCAAGATTCCAGCACATCACTTTTGATGAACCGGTGATACATTTTTCTGAGAAGCTCAAAGTATGTATCATTGACTTCTTTGTCTGAGAAGGTCGTAGGAACTCATTTAAAAGAGATCCGACAGACTTCAGAAACAGGATATAAATTACAGACCAGCGCGAGTTCATCAACTTTATTGTTCTATTGTATTCTATTCTAATAACATAACAAGTGCATCTAAGTGAAAATGCATGCGATATATGTACCACTATTGTGTATTGAATGAAGCTTCACTTCCATTCTACTGTAGAGGCTTTACTGTTATCAATTTCTATGTCTGTGATGTGCCATTTCGATGTTACAGACAGATACGAAACTTCCATTCTAGGAAACCGAAGACGCGCGCGCAGATGAATCTAATTCTGTGCGTGGATTACTAAAAACGGCAAAATAGCCCCAAGATGTCTCGAAAAACAGTGCCGCTATACGTACAACTTCTGCTTTCTGAAATTGGTAGCAGAATACTTAACTTGCAACGATTTTAATTAAAACAGTGATAAACGATAAATATTCAACTGCTGTTAGTTGAAGATCAACTAAAAACGCGTTAAGGTTGATGAGTTGTATCTAATGACAAACAACATTTACATCCCAGCTTTAATGCAGCGTATGTAAGAGGGGTAGATGTTTCTCATATTAAGTGAGAGGATTTGTAGTCAGATCATGCTTCGTCGTGTCCAGCTCTGTAAAACTCCTGATAACAAAGGACTCACTTCCAATATTCAAAAGGGCGTCAGAAAAACTTTTCTTTCTTTCATCTGAAAATATGTTAGCAGCGCTGTAGCAAGCGGCAAATATATTGAGATATTTGATGAACTATAGATCACATGGTTGAATTCCGATGAAAATTTACAAATTTGCATTTTAAAATTCAAAAGTCGCACAAGAAGGTAAATAGTTAATAAGTTTTTAGCATTAAACCGAAACGGATGTATTGAGGAGATGAATTGAACAGATGAGAATCGGACCGACCATTTTTGTTCATATTGGTCAACTTCTAAGTACTTACAATACAAATCGTCAAGAATATCACATCGCTATCCTGGTCTGTGATGAACTGCAGATAATAACTCACGCGGGATCCTATCAATCTTCTATACCAGCACCTGGACGGAAATCTGCCATAGCACGGATGCGAGATAAGGCTGACATTGTATTTCATTAGGCACATGGGTCTGTTGATTTACATTTGCACTAATGTGCAATTACATACATGTGGCAGATGCTGCCGATTTACATCAATTTTGAAGTATAATTCCCACAGCTTCTTAGTCCGACTTTCAAGATTAGACCGCCGTTTGTACACCGATGTACATGTCTATAAGTAATCGGAACAAACTAATTGATTACACTGTAGTTATTAAATTCAGTAGTTGAGATAATGTATTAATTATACCAAAGAAATAGTCTTTTGGTTATGAATATTATTATGACGACGATTAAGAATCACACTCATATCTTGATGTGCATTAACAAAATCGATGGAGTGAAATGGACAAAGCAATCCTGAGTTGATCGTCGGTGTAAATCAGATCGCTGACTGTTCTTTATCTGCGGATTCAGCCTTGCTTGATTTTTCAACGGAAAACAATGAAATGTCGTGGAAGTCTTCAAATTTACTGTCATTGTCATTCTTATAAACAAACACAGAGCATTTGTTTACCATTTTGCGCCGTCTCCACAAACACATCGCTGATGATTTGAAATTCACTGATTCACAAAGCCCACACAGTAAGAATGGCAAGAAAGCAATGCAGTAGCTTCTGTATAGAAGATATCGATTCAGATAATCGGCCTTATTTCGTATCGAAGCATCAACCTGAGCAGATTTCATTACAGATGCTAGTTATAGATTTCCATGGTTGATGATAGATATCTCTATCCTTTCTGTCATCTCACGAATGAAGATACATTACCTTTCAAATTACCTTTGAAAAGTTATACAAGGTGTTTCAAAAGTAGGCTAACAGTTGATTTTGCCCTAGGAAATCTATGTTTAAAAGAACCGTTCTATATACGATTTAACACCTGAATCATACCGTTCTAGTGGCGATTTACACCTGAATCAGTCGATGGATCCATGATCATCCAACATGAGCCATAGACTTCGACAAGATATAGCACCAATCTGACATTTACGTACATGATATATGTTCAATTCTGTCATGTCAGGTCCTAAAAAATGATCATCAGAAAAAATGGATTTTGAAATCCTTTTGGAAAAACAAGAATGCTGAAAGGTTGCGAATGGAATGGAGAGATGCCTTTCACAGCAATCCTCCATCAAGATTTGCTATTTATCGCATTCGAGATAAATTTGAAAAGACCGGTTCGGTAGAGAATGCACCGAAAGTTCAGGACGCCTCGATCAGTTTCAATAACATCAAACGAGGAGCTAGTAGCCCAAACATTTGTTTCAAAGTCCGAAGAAAGTACAAGAAGAGGCCCTCATTGAGTTGGAATTTTTCTCTAAGCTTACTTGGAGGAGACTGATGGAAAAGTGAGTTGAAACATAACCCGAACCCACCAGAATTGCAGCACCCCTTCTACCGGATGATGCTGAACGACGCTTGCAGTTTGCTGTGCTCATGTTGTGTGGAATTCGGGAGGAAACCACCCCTTGATGGACAGAACCAGCCTGGCTTAACCGTCTGGGGCCGTATGTCAAGCAACGGTGTGATTGGCCCCCATTTTTTTTGAAAGAACTGTGACGGCTGAGGTGTACCTTCAAAATGCTCCAATCCTTTGTTTGCAGTGAGTGTCAGAAGCTATCTGAATGACACTTTTCCAGGAAAGTGATCGGAGATGGGGTAGCATCCATTGCCTCCTCGCTCTCCCGATCTAACTCCGATGGACGACAGGAACTTATGCAGAACTGTGTGCCACAGTGTGGCCGAAAGAACTAAGAAATGTGCCGAAGTCCATGTGGTGGACATGAGCATTTGCGTTCGTGAATTTTTGCTTAGGCCTTGGTTATTCATTTGTTCATTTTTTTGTTAGGTAAACCAAGCAAAATTGTAGTTGTTTTTTTAATGTTAATACCTTTATTAATTTCAGAAGGACATTTGGATGTCAGCTGTCTTTCTTCTTTTCGCCTCTGTCTTGTGTTGACGACAGCGTCTTCGTGCACCAGGCTGAGGGGCGGCGGGGGACATTCGAATGTTCCTTCTCCGCAGTATCACTGAAACAAAACTATATCTTGTTTACATGGTGGTTTCCTAATTTTTTTTTTGATAGATGATAGATGGTATTCGACTTCTCATGATCGGTGATATTCAAATATTGTCAAATAATGAATGTAGGAAATAAAAAGCACTGGAAACACTGGAGATCATGAGATATTTTACGCGATGTACCAAAGTGACAATTTTTTATGCCCCTTACGAATACCTTAGAATACAAGGGCATATTAGCGTCGAAAAAGAATTTGAAAAAGGTTATTTATTCATAGCTTATTTATCTATATAGCAATTTTCAAGCTTTTCAATTTCAATTTACTGTTAGCCTACTTTTGAAACACCTTGTATAGATGCATTGTTACTGAACCTAAAATCTATGACATCAAAAATCCAAGATTTTGATCTGCAAAATACTCAAATATATGATAATTTTCTTCACAGCCCATCCAGCTCAGAACATCTATCCAGCTCAGAAATCTAAGTATGTAAAGCTCTAGATATCTACGAGTCCAAATTACAGGTCATAGGAATCACCTCAATCCCACTTTCACTGGAAATGCGAAGATGAAAGGTGAAATACTCCTACCTCAATGGTATTACATAGCAAATTAGACGGCCTTAATCATGCAATTAAGGCCGTCTAATTTGGAATTGGAGATATATGAACGACTTTCATAGAAAAATGACAGGTGAAATATCGGCTGACAACCCTACTTACTCAGTAACAATGAAAAGTTTAATCTTAAGGTTTAAGGAAATTCCATTTACGGGCCCCTCATAACTTCTATAAACGCTGTGATGAACAGTTTTCAGTTCATCATGTTGTGACGGCATACAGCCGCAGATTAGGACTTGGCTGTATGTGATGGCAAGGTGAAAAGCGGAATATAATGTTAAGATGCTAATTTACACAAATGTTTTCTGTTTGATTCTCATGGCAACTGATAATGGCCGAATTTTTGGATGAACTCAATGCGAGTCCTCCAAACCTACAATTCCAAGTGATAATTCCTGGTCGCACTGCAATGAATACCAGTCACAGAATTGATCTAGATATGACTAACTCTCTTAGTTGTTGTGGGTGCCTAAAACCACATAGTCCACGACCGCACTTCTTGTGCTTAACTGTTGCTATGACAATGTTAGTAAGCAGCAGTTAAGATCGTTCACTAACGAACAGAGATGTTCGCACCATTTGCCATGTGAATCCTACAATACCAGTCATTCATCAGCAATGAAGATGTCCGCACTCTTGGCTCTAACTACGGAGCGTTCTTCAGAGTCGCAATCAGCCAATCTTCTAACATTTTTGTATTTTTTAGACGGGATGTAGCAATTTATGGATTTGTCATTGAAGATGGGACCCGTAAATTGAGATAGTTCCGATTCATGTCTAATCCGATGAGTTTCGCATTGCTGAAAATATTTTGCCCTCAAGAAGATCTCACCTTTCTTGTCACCGCGGAGTGTGGCATGCATTTTATTGATATTCCGGAAATAAGTCTTCGTCATGTTTCGCTCATTCTACAACCAAAGGTAAGATTCTAAACATGCAATTCGTCAATTCTAGATTAGAACTTACTTTTGCTTTACAGCACAAAGCCCATAAGTCTTGCAGTTGCGCACTCAACTCCTCTTCCTTTTCTTGTACTGACATTTAATCTGCAAAGGAGAGACAGATATTTTCTGTTGTCTATGTGTTAGCATAAATGAGTCCAGGAAACAAGTTCAATATTTTTTTCGATGAACATTAATGTGTATTTGTCAGACAAAAATATAGGGAGACTAGCTGGAGTCCTGAAAATACGGTATTTACAGATCAAATGTGGTGCTTTGCTAAAACATAGTCTCTACTCAACGAAAAACAGATTTTCCATCAACAAATCGTTGCTGGAGTTGTTTGTACATAGCCAATCCTCTAAACCTTGGATAATCGTGTCAATACTGCCGAGTACTGAGATAATTTCTACGAATATGAAAGAACCTCGTAAATGTGCAAAACGCAGAGATGGAATAAAGTATTAATGATGAATGTGAGAAAGCATCAAGAAATAGTGAACCTAAGAAGCGTAGGTAGATCTCATGAGCCAACTCAAAATTATTATATCAAGGCATTTATTGCACACTTTGGAAAGTATAAACTTTATTATGGAAGCAACAATCACAGTGCAATAATTTCCATGATTGTAAATAAATAATATTTCATTTTAGTATTTCTACAACATTTATCATATACTGTCACATTTCATACAAAGTGATCTGCTTAAATGATGATGCACGCTACAACCTAGGAGAATGCATGTACTAAGATTAATCAAAGATATCATTTTATCACATAATACAGCGTGTTCGAATGAAAAATTGTTGTGATAATAAAGCAAGCTATGTAGCTGCCTGCCTTCATGTACAAAAATTGCTCATGAATATGAATCAAACTTGGGAAACAAACAGTCACACACACTTTCAGCCAAGAAATGCAGAAGACGTTACCTTCTCTTAGAAAATTGATAGATTATGCAATTCTACTAAATTATCATTTGGTAGTCTTGATAACCAGTACTCAAGCACTGAAATATCTACTCGAATGATTTCGTGCAGACGAGCACTGGGGTAGCCATTCTCAATACTAGCTTCAAGTATTCAAAAATGTGCTGGCGATGACAATGGCTCAGCCTTGTCACTCACCTCTCCAGGCTATTGACAAGGATGAGATGTGCGATATGCTCATGTCTACGCATAACTTTACCACAGAATGCATTCCAGAGTCACCAGGCAGAAAAACCATTGGAAAAATATAACGGGCGCTATTCTAAACCGCATTTCAAGTAGCTACCGTAGCCACATTCCAACGCCATTCCAGATGGCAAGGCCATGCCAGTTTCTTTGATTCTGAAATCGCATGCCATTCGATAGCGAGGGTGTCTGACCTAGTTTTAGCGCATGATGTTGTGACGAATTGTCAGCAGACCAATCACAGACGAGCTATCTCGTTAAACAGATATTCGTTGAACCTTTGTGTGATTCCTTTGTTCTGATTCTTCCGGTGAAGTGATCACTTCAAGTGGGAAATTTTATTCAGGGGGAGAGAAGAGCTGGATTATTGAGCTAGCAAAAGAACAAGCTCACATAATTGAAAATCAAGAGAAAAATATCAACATAAATAGAAAGAAGAATGAGATGTGGCAAGAGATTACTAAGCAAATTAATTCAAAGTTCAATACAAACCGATGCGTGAAGTCAGTTATTAATATAGTGGAACCTCCTATTGCGGACATTCTATACAGCGGACACCTCCGTATTACGGACAGTTGAGCTCAGTCCCGAATAATGTTCGTATTATCACCGGTAACTCCATATTGCGGACACCTCTAAAATGCGGACACTAAGGCGCAGTCCCGACGGTGTCCGTAATATGGAGGTTCTACTGTATATCGGAAAATGAAAATGAGAGCCAAAACTGAGATCAGCGAGCAAAAGCGCCACAGGCAAGGGACGGGTGGAGGACCATCTAGACAAATGTCTGAGGTCGCCGAGTCTTTTTCTGATTTTCTTCCTCCAATTACAACTGAAGGAATAGACAATCCTTATGATGATGACACTATCCCACAATCCACATCAACACCGAATCCTGCAAAGAATGAAGCCACGCCTATTTCCAAGAAGAGCGCAGTCCGGAGCAGAAGAAGTAAGCCCTGCAAAAATATTTTCATAACTGAGAAAGAACACTGTCTTTTACATTTCAGAGAACGCCGATGCCTTTATGCAGAGAGAGCATCTGAAAAGGATGGAAGTTTTGGAAGCTCAACTGAAGTGTGAGAGAACTCGAGAGGCATACTACGCAGAAAAACTGAAACGTAAGATGATTTGAGCACAACTTACTATAAATATGCACTTCTATCTCTTTCCATCCAAATCAGGTCTGGAGGGCAAGAATTCATCTACTGAAGCGGACTCCTTCCTAACAAGAAGTCACATCGTACTACATGACCTAGAAACGTAAGCTCCATTTAAGTCATTTATAGACCATTAGTTTTCTTCATGCGTTTAATGTGAAGATCTTGAGACAGGTCTAGATGTATAATCTTTAATTAGAATTTGCGATATTTAGGCTGCAATTAATTATCACATCTTTCTTTTTCCAGGTCCGACAATTACGGATAAACATGGATGCCTATTCCCTCTGCTACAATCAGCACTTGTGTGTTGGTGGACATTGGATTGTTAGACCTTCTTTTGACTCGTTTTTCGTGAAATACAGATAAAAAATGCAGATAATAAAGCTCATTTTGAGCGTCAAAATCAAATGCTCATCCATCATCATAATTAAGCTCGGCCTATAAATTATGGGAAGTAGGCCTATCAGCTATATCATTAGTAGAGCAACTTTTTATGACAAGTCAGATTGTGTCAAATTTTTGTCATATAAATAGGGTGCGGGAACAAGAAGTCAAAAAGTGCAACAACCGTGATCATTTTATTGATCATACATACACAGAAACCAATTTGTATCAAATTTCAAAGTATCTTTCAATCAGTGTGTTCCAAAAATCTCGACCACTCATTTCTCTGGTGTGATCGCCAACTCCTGTATTGAAAGAATGGGGTTAATGAATGTTTTCGGCATGTTCAATTTCCATATTACCACGTAAACGAATATTGTGCAGAGCAAAAACTGCCATTATAGTTGCTATTGACGTGTCCAATTTAGTTGCTAGCTTGTTTCTTCCTCCAACACAGGCAAAAACTTGCTTGATCACGCCAGAAGTTCTCTCAATAATCAACCGAGCTCGAACAAAGTGGTAATTGTAGCTTTCCTGAGCACGATTTTGCGGATTTGCAACAGGTGTAAGGAGAAATTGAGATAGAGGGTAGCCACTGTCCCCAATCAGAATGAAGTTCTTTAAATCACAGTAATGGGCAAAAGACCGTTCCAGGACACCATAAAATTCAAAAAAATAGTATCTTTAAAAACGACATAAATTCATGAATTTGAACCCTTTTTCAGGTTTTTAAGACCTAAATACATGAATTTAGTCCATTCAAAAAGTACCATTTTTTCAAAAAATGGTACTTTTTAAATGGTCTAAATTCATGAATTTTGGTCATTTTTCAGGTTATGAAGACCTAAATTCATAAATTTGGGCGTTTTTAAAAATAACCAATTTTCAAATTTTTCAAAATCTCAAATTTGAGAATTACAATTTTCTCGCTTAAATCATGACCGTTCCAGGACACCGAAAAAATCAGAAAAGTTAAGAATCACAAAATTTGAGAATTACAATTTTCTCGCTTAAATCATGACCGTTCCTGGCGTTCTTACAATTTATCTACTGCTTTGCACTCAGATAAACACTCAATTGTAGAGAACATCTGCTTCTCGCATTTATGAAGAAAAGGCATTTCAGTGTAAAGAGCTGTGACTTCCCACTCAAACATTTGAAAGGAAACAATGTATGAAAGAACAAACAGCTGCTGCACCCACTTAGACATTTGTAAGACGTGGAATATATAACCAGCAAATCCTACTCCGGCTGCAATGCCGTGAAACAATACACAACAACAATAATCGATATGGCTATTTCAAACAATTGTGCTGAAGACTTATTTAATTTAACAGTGTTTCTTGTCAGTGAAGGTTGTGTCAAAACGCTCTCGTCATATATTTCTCAAAATGAGACAAGATCAATTTGAAGATAGAAGAAAACAATCGTTGCCAGGGAGGATGAAAAAATTACGGGAGGAATTGGAGAGGCATGAATTTACAGATACTTTGAGTGATTTCATAGAGCCAAATGGTGGAGAGAATAATACAATTGTAAACTTACACAAATTCTTGTTGCATGAAAAAAGAAACAATTCACTCAGTGTTATGTGTAAAATTTTTATCGGTAAGCACTATCTGCTCTCTGTTTGTGATAATGACAAGTCTTATTTTTATAGTCTCTTGAAGCAAAATCATATCAATTATTCACGCACCGAAGTTTCATTTGCAATGAGATTAGGTGAATTAGCAGACAATTTTCCTATGCTTTGTAGGGTGTCTGTTTCTCTTGTACTTTAAAAGTCACGACCTAACGTTATCGGAAGATTGACTTCATTGTGTAAAGCAATTATGTGTCATTCCAAATGATTCCATTCTTCTCCCAAACAATGGTGCGTCATTTAGCGATAATACCGCGCTGACATATTCAATGGAATTTGGATGTTAAACTCCGCTATTGTTATTGCGATACGGCCGCAAGACACTTTATTTTCAATGTTAGACCTATGCCATTTCATTATATTCTCTTGAATAATGGTGCGCCATTCAGCTAAAATACTGCGCCATTCAACTAATCAAATCAACGCGTTAACATTAGACGCGCTGTGAAGAAAATTTATCATTCTTGAAACCCCTCTGTTTTATATGCAATGTTATTTCCTGTTGCACATGTAAATACAATAGAGTGTTTCAACCAATGAAACCTTGTCCACCCGTGGACAGAAATCCCATTGTTTAGAAAACTTGTATCTGTCTGTTTTATATGCAATGCTATTTCCTGTTTTATATGCAATGTTATTTCCTCTTGCACATGTAAATACAATAGAGTGTTTCAACCAATGAAACCTTGTCCACCCGTGGACAAATTTACATGTATTTCAATGTATCCAAATTGAATGTATGCAAAGTGGATGTAACCAAATTGAAATATCCATGTGTTGTTTTTAATTTCTCATTTACGGGAATATAATAGAAACATTTTATCTTCTATAAAAATGAGAAACATTAGAGACTTCCAAAAAATATACGGCAAACAAACTACAAATTTCGATTTAAATGAGATTGCTAAGCAATTGGGAATAAAGAATTTTCACATATTGATGAGTAATGAATTACTATTGATAAAAGATGTGCGAAACACTAACTCTACTAATACAATGCAACAATGTAACGTTTCAATTTAATCTAAATTAAATCATTTCAAAATCGAATAAGTAGTAAGGAAAGACATCATTAGAGAACAGTTTTAAATCAATACCCCCCCAAGTAGTAAGGAAAGTCATCATTATGAAACAGTTTTAAATCAATACCCACCCCCAAGTAGTAAGGAAAGACATCATTAGAGAACAGTTTTAAATCAATACCCCCTCCCTTCTGACTTCTAGGGGTCCCTTAAGAAATTTTTTTATTATAAAATAAGCAACATAAATGAGTTTTTGAAATTATATGGAACACAGACAACAACGAATTTTGATCTAAAGAAAATCGCACATCAATTGGGAATAAATAATTTTCATGTCCTAATGAGAGCCGAATTACAATTGATCAAAAATAGGCCAACAGGAACCTTCAGTTCCCGGAACAAAGTTCAAACTGTAAATTTCATAACGAATCTTCACACTTCAGACCAAAAAGGCGTACATTGGTCAGCAGGTATTTTTAGTAAAAACGGAGATAATTATTATTTTGACCGCCCGGAGGCTGAGAACTATTGGTTCGACTCATACGGACTTCCACCTACAAACGAAGTAAGAGAAATACTTGGCAATGGAATTTATAATACGTTTCAAATTCAAAAACCGGGAACTACTTATTGTGGTCAATTATGTCTTTATGTTTTATTTAAATTGCAAGAAGGAGTGCCATTTCTTGATATTATGTTAGAATTGAACGAACCGTAGGTTCTATGGCTACGCCTAATAATAATGATAATTAAAAATCAGTTCGTTGTAATTCATTTTGATAAAAACGGCCTCTGATATCCTCATTATCTAAATCTTTAATTTCATAAGTAATCGGATAAGTTTGTTTTATTTTACAAATTTCAAATATTTCTTTAGTCCAATAGCCAACAAAGCCTTTTTCAAATTTATTCTTATATTTAAATATTCTAACTCCATCTCCAATTTTAAATTTCGGCTTAAGTTTCTGCAAATTCGGATTACTCTCATTCAAATTATTATTCTCGAATATTTTTTTTCTTATCAAATCAGGGTCGACAGAAGCATTCTTTGGAGTTTCTTCAATACCAGAATGAACTTTATTATTG
This sequence comes from Prostheceraeus crozeri, assembly GCA_907163375.1. Taxonomy (NCBI): domain Eukaryota; kingdom Metazoa; phylum Platyhelminthes; order Polycladida; family Euryleptidae; genus Prostheceraeus; species Prostheceraeus crozeri. Next base: position 87,755 of record CAJQUW010013488.1, read on the forward strand.
TACTCTTCTACAATTCCTGGTAATATCTTCAACCATTTCTGATTTCTTTGCTCAGTAAATTTCTTGAATAATTTATTTTTTAACGTCCGATTGAATCTTTCTATCACTACGGCCTTCCCTGCATTTTCAGTTGAATAAACAGTTTCAAATAGTGGCTGAACGTTTCGGTTATAAAATTCCGACCCTTTATCAACAAACAATTTTTTTGGCTTTCTCTTACTTTCTTTAAAGATTTCTTCAAACGCATATTTAACTGACAGACCACTTTTATTTTTTAAAGGCTTTACCCAAGCGTATCGTGTATATAAATCTATAGCGGTCAATGCGTATTTGTAGTCCCTTTCATTCGGCATATGATTAAGATCAGCACTCCAAATATCATCTTTATTAAATACTTTTACTTTCAATAAATATTTCGGCTTTCTGTATTCCCTATGAATTTCAGACGCATAGCGTCCTAGGTCATTCGACATTTCAGACGCGTAGGTTCGAGCGTTGCTCTCAGACAGCTTAGCTGTCGTTTCATTTAAACCCTGACCGAATAATATTTTAGCTTGTAAAGCTTTCTTAACAAACATTCTTTCAATTTTTTCTCTAAATGTAGGATTTTGAATATTATCTAATTCTTGTATCATCTTCTTATCAGCTGCATGTCGAGAACTTAGATCATGATTTCGATAAGCTAAATCATGTCTATAAGCGGCGGCATCTACTCTATTTATTGGTTCTTCACCTGGTTTCGGATTATTATTCTCATCTAGTCTTATATCTAATCGAGTTCCTGGTCCAGTATATGAATGACCAGGAAGATGTTTTTCTTTCGAATATTTACTCCAAATAAATCCAGGAAAGTTTTCTAATGTTTTTTGTATGTCACCTCCAATATGCTGACAATTTGAGTTTTTATTTTTGTTTAATAGATAATTTAATAAATCTAAATTAGAAATTTTTAATTTAATTAAATTTTCGGAATTTGTAGAATTCATTTTAAAAGATAAAATAAAAGTTTTACCGGATAGAACTTTGTTCAGTGGCTTTAGCCGATCGGACCAAAGGTCCTGAGGTTATTACCTTATCATACTAGGACTTAGATATATTCCAGAACCATCTTTAGTTTCTTTAATTTCAATTAAATCATCAACATTGTGGAGAATATTTTTAAGAACTCGTTTTCCTTCATCAACTAATTTTAATTTACTAATAAAATTATCTACTATTCCGTCACCCCTAGCAACTTTCTCTAACTCTCTATTATGTCGTTTTTGTTCTTCTAATGCTGCCTTCTCTGATTTATTTTTATTTACTGCTTGGACAATACCAGCTGTCCCACCTGCAACACTTCCTGCAGCTGCTATGCCACCTATTATTAGTGGAATTAATGGGAGAATCCCGCCATTCTTTTTTTCTTGTAATTGAATATTCTCTATCATTGGTTTACTTATGTAATACTTTTTTTTGTTAATCGTAATAGTTTTAGGGGTATTTTTGTCAACAATATTACGTAATTTTAATTCAACAGTTTTATTATTATTACTTTTCGGTTGCGACATTTTTAATAAAAAAATTTTAAGTTACGAAAATTTTTAATCTATTCTAGTTATGAAAAATTTTTAGTTAAGAATTTTTTAATCTATTCTAGTTATGAAAAAAAATTAAATTAATTTATCGGAGCGAAGCTCCTCTGGCTTTAGCCTATCCTAGCCATCTTTCCATTAAGAATTTCAATAGAATATTTTACATCTTCTAGCAATAAACCATAAGCCATCAATGAAGTTGTGGAATCTTTCTTTTCAATATTAATTGTTACATCACAACCAGTCTTGATAATATCTTCAGATTGTGCACTTAAATCAAAACAGAAAACAGGATATAAATGTCTCCAATCTCCAGGAGTTAATTGTGGTTCAACTCCAAATTCTATACAAAGATTTCGATAAGAATCATATCCTTCCATAAATTGATTATTGGTATCATCGAATCTTAATGGATCAATTGGATATCGGGTTTGATTTAATGAAACTTGTAAACTTCGAATTGTATTAATATGGAAGAGATTATTGTTCTTATCAAAACTTGGAGAATTATTTCTTTGAAAAGTTAGTAATAAATATCTTGGTGTATTCGCAGTTCTAGTAAAATGGCAGTTAAATTTTGTTCGGAAAAATTTACTGGAATTGGTTTGTTAGTATTTAATCTTTTTGCAATAGCTGTTTCAATCTCTAAACTAGGAGTAATATGCTTAATCCACCATTCAAGTCTATCAATTTTTAAATATGCTTTTTTTCCAGTCTTACCAAAAAAGATTAATTCATTATTTGCTGTACGATGAATTATTAATTTAAATTTTAATTGATATGATATTTTATCATAATCTAAATATCCGAATAATGGAGACAATGACCAATTTACTGTCTGTTTACTTTTCTTGTTAAATTCACGTCTTTCTTTATATGCATCATTATTTGTTTTATTTAAATGTTTTGCAATATTTTCTACATCTTTCGCAATTCCTGCTGAATCTGTTCCAGCGTAAGTTAAATCATCAACAATTATACCATCATTAGTATCAGGAAACCAACCTTCGATTTCATACTTTTTATTATTTTCACCAATTGTTACAAATCTAAGCATTGTATCAATTACACCTGGAGAATCACTTATTGTTTCTATATTTTGAGTTGCGACATCTAAACGCATTTGTGTAAATAATTTTGGAAAGAAATTATTCTCTAGTGCAATATTATCAGTATCTGGTAATGGTGTTGTAAAATTGGCATCACTATATAAAGAATATTCAGTGTAAAAATGAATCAGGTAGATATAAATAACTCTGCTGATTATCAACTTCAAAAATCAAATCACCTCCAGTATTCACTCTACTGGAAGATCCGGGATTCATATCAATTCTTATATAGTCATTCTTTTTTTGATTATAACTGACGAACGGAGGATCGTCTAATCTAAATTTATTTTCGATAAGCGAAGACATTTTTATAAAAAATAATTTGACTTTTTGTTTTTTCTCACACACAAAAAAATTTTTACTAAAATATAATTTTAGCATTTCACCAAAAAAATTTTACTAAAAAAATTTTGCTAAAATAATTTTACTAAAAAAATTTTACTAAAATAATTTTTACTAAAAAACATAATTTTAGAATTTTGCTAGACCAGCTCCGCTACAGCAATTGCTATTAATACCATTGCCTCTTATTTCTTCAATTGAACGAACCGTAGGTTCAATTGAACGTTTTATGGCTACGCCTGATTTCTTCTTATGCTTACTATCAGACGGAGCTCCGCTCCTCAAGGTTTCACCCCCTACAGCTATGTTAGCAATTCTATTTTTTGTTTCCTCTGAAAGTTTTTTTAAATTTTTTAGTTCTTCAGAATCATTCCTAAGTTTACGAATAGCTTCTAGTTGTTTTAATTCGTTTTGAGACTTAACAGCATTTGATATTGCACTAGCTGTACTACCTATAGCAGCTGCTCCTTTTGCAGCAGATGTAATCAAATCTTTATTATTTTTAATTAAGTTAACGATACTTCCAATACCAGAAAATATACCATCCCCTTCTTTTTGAACGGCACCTGCGGTGCCTAGGAACTTTTGTGTTCCGATTGTTTCTACACTGTCATAATGGTAAACAGATTTCATAGATGGTTCATGAGCAATTTTTTGATTTGAAGGAAAATGTTTAAGATTGTGTTTATAAATTATAGGCATTTTTAAGCTTAAATTTGACTTTTGGGAAAAAAATATTTACGATCGGCTAAAGCCTCGAGGAGCTTCGCTCCGATTGGTTAGTAACCTGAGGACCTTTGGTCCGTTTAAGATTTACGTTTGTGAATGGACAACAACTTCGAGATAACTTTATTAATTGACTGTTGCACTTTATCTATTGCGTCAAGTAGCGTGTGATGTACTTTAATTTCTTTTCTATTAACTTGCATTTTCTGCTGATTAATCTTCAATGCCGTTTTAAGTGCATTTAACTTAATTTTAAGAACATCTAATTGTCTTTTAACAGCATCTAACTGTTCTTTATTTTCTTTAGAGTTTTCTTGTAAACTTTTCTTTAATTCATTTTCTAAATTGATTTTAAGAGTTTTCATTTTATCAACTTTTTCATTAAGTCAGTTTACTTCATTTATTATTCTATTCATCTTTTTCATTTGTTGAGTAATTTTAGAACTTAATTCATCAACACTTTTTTGGAATGTAGTTTGTAACTGCTTTAAATTTTTTTAAATTCTTTCAGGTAGTTTTTCTATTTCATCTTCTAATTGTTCTTTTAACATTTTTATCTGATGTTTATTTTTAATGACTGCAGATTTTAACTTTATAGAAAGTAATATTAAAATTTTTGATTGTTCTGAAATCTTTTTAAAAAGTTTTGCTATATCTGCTTCTAGCTCTCTATCCTTTTTATCAAGTTTTAATAATTTTTCGTTTAATGATTTGTCATTAAGTTTTAGCAACTTTAATTCATTCATCAGTGGAACCAAAACATCGTTTATATATTTTTCTTTTAAGTCATTGATTTGTGTATCAACATATTGTTTATTTGTCAACTCTGTATTTTGTTGCGGAAGAATAGAAAGATGCAATGGACCAGATAAAACGTCTCCAGTTTTCATGATATAATTTTCTATCTCTATTTCTGATTCACGATTATTCGGGATATATGCACCTCCACCAACATTTGGTAACATCATTTTTTAACAATAAAAAAATAAATTTTTTCTAATAAAAATAAAAAAAATGAAATTTTTTCTAATAAAAATAAAAAAATGGAAAAACCAAATTTAAAAAAATTGTATTCGTCCGCATCATCCTGTTCTTCTTATTCGACGAGATCAACGGGATTTGAAAATAAATGTTTTGATAATAATAATAATAATAATAATCCATGTATAGATGTTAATATTTTATTTCAATTACAAGCCGAAATATTTAGAGAACAGACTAAAGGTTTACCTTCTATAGAAACTAATTATTGTTTATTTCCGGGGGATCCATTTATTAAATTTATGGAGATTGTAAGTAAATATAATGATGTAGCTTATGTTGAATTAAATAAAGAAAATATGGTTATAATAGGTCATAATAATGTTTATGGATTTATTAGAGCAGTGTTACCAATTAGTAATACTGATTGGATAGAAACTAAAATTATTAATTATATCAATATTAAAGAATTAGTTAAAAAATTAAAATATTTTTCGAAAGAAAAAATTAGATTATTTGTTGACGATCAAAATCAATATAACATTCACATAGAGAGTAAAAAACATAATGAAGAATTATTATGTCAAGTTTATTATAGAGACACAATTTATAAACAAGAAACATTAGAAATGCCGCAAAGATATGATGATGATACTTATATAGGATTATATTCAAACTTAAATATTAATTTGTTAAAATCTTACATAAATGATTTAGCTCAACAAGAAAAAATTTATATGTGGACAACACCTTATACTATTAAAAATGTCCATAATCATAATCATAATAAACGAACTGAAGGTTCTAGGGCTTTGCCCGATCTTAAAGAATCTTATGATAATAATGATGATAATAATATAGATGATGATAATATAAATGATGATTCTGAAACATCTGAAAAAGGTGTAAATGGTAAAAAAGATTATAAAAATATTAGTAATTGTAAAAATTTATCTAAATTTCATTTTCTTACAATTGAAAATAATAATGATGGAATAGTTGAAGATACTGTTAGACAACTATGTGTCGGGTCTACAAAATTTAAATTAGGATTTACATCTAATCAATTTAAAATTTTATCATCTCTAATAAAAACTAAAAGTGATTCAGATTATGGTGGTGTTATTAAATTTTCCAAAAGAGATCAAAGACCAATATTTTTCTCTATTATATTGTTATCAGATAAAAGATGTAATTTAGAGTTAGATATTCCAATAAGAGAATGGTATCCTATCAGGGAAGGGCATCCTATACCAAAAAGTGTAATTTATGATGATGAAGAAACAATTTATGATGATGATGAAGAATCAATTGATGATGATGATGAAGAATCAATAGTTAGTGAAAAAAAATTTAAATTATCTTTTGATAAAACATTATATGATGAAACTTAATATGATAAAACTTAATGTGATAAAGAAAAAAAATAACTAAAGAACGTGAAATATATAATAATATAAAATAACACTCAAGTCCTTGATATTAGAATGTTTATATCTAAAATTAAAACACAAATTTTTTCTTAAATTTTCTCTAAAAAAATAAAAAAAATGGAAAATACCAAGTTTTATTGTGTCTTATGTAAAAAAAAGTTGCAAACAAAAAGAAGTTATCAATCTCATTTAAATAGTAAATTGCATTTACAAAATGTAGATCGAGTTGATGAAGGAAATATATTAAAATTAAATAGTTATAAAAACTATCTAGAAACATTGCCTACTGATATAAAAGTTAAAAAAATGTTTGATGATTATTCACATTCGGAATATAAAAAAGTTTTTAATAGTGAAGATGAGACCATACAAACCGAAGGTTCTAGGGCTTCGCCCGTACCAGATGGAAGATATTTATTTAGAGATACTGATGAATTTAACGAAATAGATGAATTTGATGAAGCCGTAACAGATATAAAATATTTATTTAATCAGTCTGTTCGCGGGACATCGGAGATGTCTTCCAGGGCTTCGCCCGTTGAACATAATGAAACCGATGAAACTTTTTATAATGTATTAAAAAACTTTTTCAAAATATTTAAGAAATCTTTCAAATGTTATATGAATGTAGAAGTACTTTATACAAAAAATGGACCTGATGGAATTCCTGAAGAAATAATACAAGGACATTTTACAAATTCACAAGAAATTCATAATGTAAATGATATACAACCCATATTTGAATCGATGATACTTAAATTAGAAAATTGTATAATTGAAGCCCAGTTACGTGAATCTGGTTGGAGATTTGTTAAAATACTATCTAAGAAAATAGTAATTGATAAATATAAAATAATACTGGTGGTAGTTATGTTCCTTTACCTTTCAGTTCACCACAAATAATCAACATAAAAAATGAAGATGATTATTGTTTTCTGTGGAGTATTATAGCACATTTGCATCCTGCAGAATATAATAAAGAAAGACTAAGTCATTATAATAAAGAAGAATACATAAATGAATTTGATCTTTCTGATGGCTTAGATGAATTTCCATATGATTATAATAGGTTAAAAAAGTTTCATAAAAAGAATAAAAATTTAATAGAAGTAAATGTTTTTGAATTAAATGTGAATTATGTTTGTATTGGTAAAATTACTCCACTTTACTCAGATTCAAAAAAATTTTATTTGAATAATAAAAATTTATGTCAATCAGAAATAGTATATAATGATAGGGGAAATTACATGCATCATAATATTTTTTACCAAGGAAATATAATATGTACTGAAAAATTTGAAATTATAAAAACATTATCACCAATAATGATTAGTCATAATAATTATAAAGGACGTAATTATAATTATGATTATGATTCCGATTATTTATCTTTATTTTTAGAATATCAACAAAAATTACAAAATTTAAATGAAAGTTTACAAAAATGTAAAACAGATTATCATCAACAAACAAAAATATTAGTACAAGAATATGGCCATAAATATCAAAATAAGATAGAAACGATTCAAAAATTAAATGAAGACAATAAAGAATTAAATAATGAAGAAAATGAAACCAATCAAAAAATAAATGACTCTTTAAAAAAATGTCTACAACAATATAAAGAACAATATGATAAAGAATATAGTTATCAGTTACAAATATTAAATCAAAATTTTCATCGAAATACATTTAATCTTACAAAAGAAATTGATGAAACACATGAAATATATCAAGATAAATTTGAAAAACTAGAACAGACAAAACAGCCAGCACAAGCGAATATATTATATTATCAGGGTCATTTTATATTGTGTAAAGATGTTTCTATATTTACAAAAACTTCAGATAATGCTGATTTTCCTTGTCTCCAATGTATGACGAGCTTTAGAACTAAAGAAGAAATGAATAGACATTTGGAGAATTGCCAACAAAATGAAGCAGTCAGAAACACATTTCCAAAAGATGATTATTTAGAATATAATAAATGGTATTTTAAAAATAAAGTACCCTTTACTATTTATTGTGATTTTGAAGCATATAATGTTAATATGACACAAAATCGAACGGAAAGTTCCAGGGCTTCGCCCGATTCTGAAAATTGTACGGGCCAAGCCCTAGAACCTTCGGTTTGTTATTATGAAAAAAGTGCATCTGAACAAAGTAAAGAAAAATATGAACAAAGTAAAGAAAAATATTTATTTGAATAAAAACCATTATGTTGGGGAATGTACATTCATTCAAATTATCCTGAATTATTTAAATCAGAATATTATCAATACTATGGTGAAGATAGTTCAGAAATGTTTACAAAGAAAGTAGAAGAATTACAAGGTCGCTTTTCACAATTGCTTGAAACAAATATACCGATGATGCCATTAACAGAAAAAGAAAAATTAAATTTTATTAATGAAACAAAATGTTATTACTGTGGAAAAGAATTTACAAAAAATTATAAAAATGGCAAAGGTAGATATCTTGACAAGCGAAGCGACGGCTCTGCCGTCAAGGTAAAAGATCATGATCATCTAAATGGATTATATAGAGGTGCAGCACATAATTCTTGTAATCTTAATGCTAATAAATTTAAATATAACTTTGTTCCTCTATATTTCTATAATGGTTCTAAATATGATTTCCATCTAGTAATGAAAGATTAATTTTCATCTGAAAAATTACAACAACAACAAATAAATGTACTATGTAAAACAGAAGAAGAATATTTTTCAATGCAATTAGGTTGCATTAGAATTTTAGATGCATTTAGATTTTTTACTCCTTATTCATTAGATGTTATGGGAAAAACTTTGAAATCTGAACAATGTAAAATATTAAATAAATATAATTTAAAACCTTTAAAAGGAATATTTCCGTATGAGTATATAGCCTGCGGCTCACAGTCGAAGACTGATATAACTGGAGATAAAACCTGTGGTTCACAGTCGAAGACTGATTTTAATTCTGTGAATAAAATTATGGAAGAAAAACAACTTCCTCCAATAAATAAATTTAAATCAACATTAAAACAATCAAAATTATCTGACGAAGACTATGCAGAAGCTGAAAAAAATTGGAGAGAGTTAAATTGTAAAACAATGTATGATTATACAATGAAATATCTACAGATAGATGTATTAATACTTGCTGATCTTTTTGAAAACTTTCGTGATATGTGTTTAGAATATTACGGAATAGATCCATGTTATTGTTATTCTACACCAGGTTTAACATGGTTAGCAGGATTAAAACATACAAATGTTAAACTTAAACATTATAAAGAAAATACATATGATAAATTATTATTTTTTGAATCTGGAATTAGAGGTGGAGTTTCATCAGTTTTAGGTAATAGATATGTTAAATGTTATAATAAGAAAGTAAATCCTGATGATTATGGAATAATGAAACCTTTATCTCCAGAAGAAAAAGAAAAAATATTAGAAATTTTTCGAACGAAACGAGAAGGAGTAGAACGTGAAAATGCAATTGATGAATTCATGAGAGAAAATTATTTGTTATATTATGATTTTAATAGCTTATGTTCTTCTTGCATGATACAAGAATTACCAACAGGTGAGATGGAATGGTGTAATATTCTTGATTATCAAAAAACATATGATGGAAATTATAATCATGGTTATATATATGAAGTTGATTTAGTATATCCTGATGAAATAAAAGATAAAACAAAATATTTTCCTTTCTGTCCCGAAAACAAAATTCCTAATATAGAAGATTTTTCAGATTATCAAAAATCTTTAATTCCTAAGAAATACAGACCAACAAAAAAACTTATGTTAACACAAAGCAATAAAGGAAAGTATGTTGTTGAATGAAGAATGCTAGATTGGTATTTAGATCATGGAATGATTCTCACCAAAATACATCGAAAACTATTTTATCAAAAATCTAGGTGGTTAAAAAATTATATAGAGTTCAATATTGAAAAACGTAAAATAGCTAAAAGAAATAAAGATGATTTTGGAAACGTGTTCTTCAAATTAATGAATAATGCATTTTATGGTAAGACTTTAGAAAATGTGCGTAATAGACAAAATATTGAAATAGTTTATGATAAAGATAGGTTTCAAAATTTAACAAGGAAACCTACATATAAAAGAACTACTAGATTTAGTGATGAACTATGTGCTGTACATTTACGTCGAATTAGCGTAAAACATGATAAGTTTAATTTTATTGGTTTCACTATATTAGAATTAGCTAAACTATTTATGTATAGATTATTTAGCACCTGCTTATGGCAAAAACTATAAATTACACTTTACAGATACGGATTCTGTTTTCTTAGAATTAACAATACCTTATAATTCTACACTTGATGAAGAAATAGATAAAATAAAAGATATCATTCATCATTCTGATTTATGTAAAGTAAAAGATGAATTAGAAGGAAATGAAGATTTCATAACAGAAGCTATATTTTTAAAATCTAAATGTTACTGTTATGATACAACTAATAATATTAAAACACATAAAACATTAAAAGGAATTTCAAAGGCATCAGTGGCTAATCAAATAACATTTCAAGATTATAAAAATGTATTATTTAATAATGAAATAAAAACAGCATGTAATTATAGACTTAATTCAAAAAAACATAACATGTATTTAAAAGAAGAACATAAATTAGCATTAGATCCATTTGATGATAAAAGAAAAATTTTACCTGATGGAATAACTACTGAACCTTTTTAATTTTCTAATTTCTAAGATAGACAAATTTGATATATACATAAAATAAAAAAATATAACACTATATTGGTATATTTTTATCACTCCGCGAAAATATTTTCTATAACTCTTTCATGAATTTTTTATCAATATTAATTGTAATGAAGCCATAATCTTTTGACCAAGCATTGTTACACGATTGTTTAAATTCATCTTTATTTCTTACACATAAATCTCTTAACAAATCACTTAAGTTTCTTGCATTTATTTCAAATAGTATAAATATATTTGCATTCTTTCTAATAACACTTCCGTCTAATGAATACATACTTTGTGTTAAATAAAAAACACTACAGTTATTGTGTCTACCTCTTGTAAAATAATTTCTCTGAACTGACTGATTTCTATCATTAACACAATCATCAAAAATTACACAATGTTTCATTGTTTTATCTAGTTTACTAGGATCTTGCATATTACCACTATCATCTATTAATTGTATCTTTATATGCTTATTTTTATTGGTTTCAACTAACTGATTATTTTTTGCTGCTTCTTCACACCACGAACTTATTTCTTCTTCATCTTCAGATTTTTCATATTCTTTGAATAATGAAGCAATTGATGTTTTTTAAGATTATTTTTAAATCCATATTTTAAAAATTGATAGACGGGTTGTTCTGCTGTTGTTGTATAAATGATAAGATTGTTATAATCCAAAACATTTGGTGTCGTTAAAATTTTAAATAATAGATACGTTTTCCACATCCTGATCTTCCACAAATAACTGACAAAACTTTATTAGATAAATTTGGATGATGATTAGATTTAAGTTTTTTTTAATTTAATGGGGGTACTTCACTCATTTTCAATAAAAACATTTAATTTTTTTTAAAGAAGAAGAAGAAAATTATACTTCTCTAACCAAAAGATCTATCATAATCTCTTCACCTCCAAAATTTATTTCTTGTCCTTTCTCATCAGTGATTCTAATGTTAATACTGTTAATAGTTTTTCTTGTAATAGGGAAATATATTAATGTTTGTGGAATTACATTTAATCTATAACCAATGGGTACAGTAAAAGCTGGAAAACTGAATATCAAATTTGACAATTTACCATTTATATATCCTCCTTCAATAATGTCACAATGTACAACAATTGAATTTATTTCAGTTAGTTTTGGAATCTTCTCACTTAAATGATAACCTTGACTATAAGTTTGTTTATTAAATCCTAAAAGCTTTGACAATGATCTATCATGATTAAAATCAACTTGATGATTTTCGTCTAAAGTAAGAGAAAATTTATTAACTGCCGGTTCAACTGCAAAATGTAATTGTTTCTTATCTTTAAATGATATACCTAAATGTCTCTTAATTTCATTTGATATTGATTCAACTTCGTAAGAACCAGGAAGAAAAGTTAGTATTTTCCATGTTTTGCCTTTATCAGTAGAATATCTAAATTGATCATTCACATCTTTGATAACATTTTGAATAGTGTTAAATGTAGAGAAACTAGTCAATGCAATTTGATAATTTTTATTTTGTTCCAAATGTAGAATGGGTTCTAAATTACAAGTGTGTGATGAAGTAGTTGTTATAATTTTTAACGTCGTACTAAATTTTGATGAACCCAAAATCTCTGTCAAATTTTCTAAATGATTATTAATTTTGTCTAAATCTGTTGAACACATTTTTTAGTTAAAATTTTAAATAAATATTATAGATAAAAATCGTAGATAAAAATCATAGATAAAAATTAGAAACAACATATTTCAGCTACACTTTTATAATCCTCTTCATTTAGAATCTTCTTTTCTAACAGTCTTTTCAATATAGCATGAATTTCATTGAAACTAGAATTATGTCCTTTTATTGCAGATATTAAAATATTTAATCTATTTAGTAATTCTTGTGGATCATCTGGTAAAAATACAGTTGTTTCTGTTTTGAAACCTTTTCCCACTTTAACTCCCGATGATAATAAATTTTCTAATTGTTTATAACGTCTAAGAGATTTTACTGCACCAACTCTATCTAACATAGCTTTATATTTTGAGATCTTCTAATGCATAATTATTTAAATCTGCTCCTCTTAAAAGATCAACAAAATTTCTATCTAAATTAAAAGGAGATTTATCTGGTGAAAAAATTAAACCTCGAAAAGGTTGTGGAAATATTTCTTTTTGTCCGAGATAAAATCTAGGTATTGTTTTTCCATCTATAAATGAAATAGAATGTTCAAATTGCATAGATTTTGGTAATTTCTTATTAATGTTTGATTCTAGTAATCCATAGTCATCTAATATAGTTTTGTGCTCTGGATCTGTTATATCAATTTGTTTATCATTATTTGTACTTTCTTTTTCAAGAGTTTTAAATGGTTTCATAGTTTTCTCAAAATCAGTTTTTACTTGCTCGGTTTGCTGCATTTTTTCAAACATATCAGATTGAATACCAGCTTTTATCATTCTATGTTGAAGATGATTTTCTTTCATAATATTTCTTTGTTTTATTAACTCTTCTAATTGTTTTATTCTTTTAAAATTATCAGCTCTAATTTTATCCATTTTTAAAATATAATATTTGAATTTTGTGGTAACATTGGAATACAGCAAAAACATTTTACTGAACAAATTATTTTTTTATTGCTTTGTTGTCTGACATCTTTTCGTTTAAAGTTTTCTCGTTTTAAGTTTTGTTTAATAAAGTTTTGCTTAAATTTTCGCTTAAAGTTTTTAGCTCTTCTAAAAAAATTTTGTCATTTTCTTCATTAGAAATTTTACCACCAGTAAAAGTTTTACCATCAGTAAAAGTTTTACCATCACTCGAAATTTTGCCATCTTGTTTATTCTTATCATCAACTTTTTCTGACTGTAATTGAAATGATATTTGATTTACTTCATTAGCTATTTGATCAAATTTTTCAATCTCATCTAACGTAATAACATTATCATCACATACTCTTTGAAAGTAGTAATGTAGTTTGTCATAGACTTCTTTAATATGCAAATGCTTAGTTTTTAATGATTTTCGTTTCTTAGTTATTAAAGATTTATCTAACATTGTAACAAGTGAAGTTGCAAAAACACCCGTACCTGTTAAAGCTGTAGCAACTACTGGAATTACTAAAACACCTGAAGATATAACAATTGTTAAAGCACCTAAACTTATTGTTAAGAATATGCCAATTCCTTGTGTTACATTCTTAACTTTACTCCATCTCTTTCTTAATTTTTTATAATGCTCTAATCTTAATAATAATTGAGATTCCTTATCTTTCATATAACGTACTCTATCTTTGTGTTTTTCTTTGTTCATTTTTTCAATGTTAATCTTTTCAATGTCCATTAAAGTAGAACTACGTTCATATGATAACGAAGGATATATTCTTGAGGTTCCTTCCATTTCTGAAGTTCCTTCCACTTTTGTTTCTTCCATTTTTAAAGAAATATTATTAGTCACATGATATATTTTAAAAACCTGAAAGATGGATAAAATTCATGAATTTGAAATTCTCAACTTTTATGATTTTCGGTGTCCTGGAACGGTCATGATTTTGGGAGTAAAAATTGTAATTCTCAAATTTTGTGATTCTTAACTTTTGTGATTTTTCGGTGTCCTGGAACGGTCATGATTTAAGCGAGAAAATTGTAATTCTCAAATTTGAGATTTTGAAAAATTTGAAAATTGGGTATTTTTAAAAACGCCCAAATTTATGAATTTAGGTCTTCACAACCTGAAAAATGACCAAAATTCATGAATTTAGACCATTTAAAAAGTACCATTTTTTGAAAAATCGGTATCTTTAAAAACGACTAAATTCATGTATTTAGGTCTTAAAAACCTGAAAAAGGGTTCAAATTCATGAATTTATGTCGTTTTTAAAGATACCATTTTTTTGAATTTTATGGTGGCCTGGAACGGTCTTTTGCCCATTACTAATCACCATTCTCCAATCTTTCGCGCAGATTTGAATTGCGACATATTCTAGCATCGTGAGTTGCGCCTGGCTAACGTGCCACAACATTTTCAATAATGCCATCTGCAGTGCAAACTACCTGAACGTTTATGGAAAGGAAATTTTTCCTGTTGTAGAAAGATTCAGCAACATCTCGCGGAGGCACTACACGAATATGTGTGCAATCAATAGCACCAATTATGTTGTTGATTCTCATCTTTTCACGAAACTTATCACAGATATTGCGCTTTCCATGAATATCGGATGGAAAATATACGAATTGCTTATGACGACCAGCAATAGCTACCGATATGTCACGGATAATGCGCGAAACCACTGGTTGCGAAATGTTGTGAAAATCGGCATGGATCAGTTAGATTGTGCCTGTCGCATAGCACCTTAGGGCGGTTGCGAACTTTAGAATTGGTGGCTATGTCCCCTTGCTAATGTCTGGCAGAATTATTTCCAAGACATGCCGGAAAAGGTCCTTCTTTAGCCTGTATCTTTCGATGAACTCATCTTCCGATAAGTCGATCGGTCGGAGGTTTGATCGGTCTCTAACGCCTCGATGCACAACACTACTGTCAGCTGTTAAAATACAATCGGTACTCGGGATCAACGACATCCATTCAGCACAAACAAGAGCTACGAATGCTGATTTATTCATCTACCTGATGCTATTATGCTTTTGCTTGGATGGCATGGGTCATCACGCATGCCACTTCACAATAGCAATCTCGACACCCTCGCCAATGGAATAGGCAACGGTAGCCAGTGGAATGTGATCGCTGGAATAACATTTCAGATGGCATGGGTACCCTTGCCACTGGCAGCCGTCGCTGGAATGCGGTTTAGAATAGCGCCCAACGGATTAGACAGACTTCACTAGTCTATTTAACATAATGAAGATAAAGTCTTAAAGCATATCTCACAGCTCACTTTGATGCGTCTGTGGCCCTCTCTGCTACATCCAATCATAACTTGCAATAACAAAGAAGTGTCTATCATACAAAATCATCTCAGCTTTGTCGATTATCACTTCAGTTCAAAAATGTTTTCGTGGATTATTTACTGGTAGCTAGGGATTTAATATTGTCGAACACAGGTTAACAAGTAACATCGCGGTGAAGGTGAGGCTGTAAGTCATCTTTGTTGAATAAAAATTCGTTAAGTTTTCTTTCCTTTTATATTTTTCGGGTAAAGTTAAAAAGTTAAAAGTAAAAACATCTGTGCAACCTAACGTTTCGAGTATTCACCCGTCCTCAAGGGCATCAGCGGCAAAAGTGAATGAAGCTTTTTTTTATTCACTACTCCCCATACTTGGGGCTTGGACGGTGCTGACATAGTCAGACTTATGGAGCGTTGTAGTACTTTTAGTCCGGATGCCTTTCCTGCCGACTTCCAATGGCAGCTTCGGGGCTCGACATCTGGACCAAAAGATCGCTAGACCAAGCACTTAACCACTGTGCCACGGAGACCACAGAGAATGAAGTAAATAAAGACTTGCTGTCGGACTGCGGATGATGTGAACAAGATTCAAAAATCGATTATCTCATATTTGCGGAGAAAGGCGTTTAATGTAGTTCACTTCTATCAAGCGAGTATCTAGAGAGTCAGAACCACAGAATTATATTGTTTAATCGTATCACTTTGCTAGAAGTGAAAACTGATTCAAACAGATGGCACATGCAGGAATTTAATAAGTGGGCAAAAAGAAATTTTTAATACCTTACAGAGATAGGAAAAAAGTCGTGCGTCGCTTGCAGATTGCTCTGAATTCCTTCAAAATGCTCCGATCGCCACGACTCCTTCATATCGAAGAATTCAGATCATTGCGCAAAAGTTTTCTCGATAATGTTGGGCCCTCCGATCATTTTAAAAAAAGTTAGCAAGCGCATGAAAAAACGTTCACAACCTTCTCTGTAGAACTTGACATCGTCTGCGCCTCTGCTGTGTGATCTGGCTGATAACAGTCACTGAAACTTTGCACAATTTGGCGTGTTCAATGTTGAACTGGCTGCACATTGTTCGATTGCTATGGTATTTAGTCAGGAGATTGTGCCATTTCATTTACGTAACATGTTCCAATGCTTCCCTTCTAGTCAAACGGAAGAAGAGACGACCTGTCTAATTCTGTGGTCAGAGCACTTTTCAAGAACAGTCAAATCAGAATCATTGACAGTCAAGTCACGTGTTTCGTGCTTGTGAAGAGCGTGATCAGTCAGAGCACTACTGGAGCTTCTATTACGTAAAATGCGAATATGTTCCATAAAATGAAATATAAATGGACTGTTACTCATACATAAATTACATGCATATATATTAATATTGCATACATAAATTACATGTAAATTTGTATATGACATGACGGCTCATACAGTTCAAGTTATCTGGCAAGTCACAGTTCGCATGTTTTTTTTTTCTTTTTATTTCTTCGACTATTGTATACAGTTTTATTTGGTTTGCTAACTAGGTTGACTGGGAAATTGTACTTATCAATTAATTTCCAAATTTTTATGTCCGTACGTTCATTAATGAAATTGAAATTCAGTCGACAACAGTTTCCTTTTTCAGTTTTTCTTTTACTCGCTTTACGTTTGCACGTATATTTCCAATCTTTTTGGTGAAACCTATTTTTCCTATGCCTATTGTGCAGCTTTTTCTCAGAGATTTCAATAAAACCTTTATTGCCACAACGCCTTTTAACGTATTCATTGCTATTTTTGAGGTTATTAGTTTTCACATGCTGAGGTACGTAGCTATCACGCGATAGAGAGATGCCAGAATGTTGGGGCTTTTCAAACCAGTTATAATGAATATTATTTAAGATATCAGTGACAGTGTTCAATTTACTGCAGAGATCCCAGAAAATAATACGTTTGATTTCTTGAGTATCACCAATATCATCGAAGGGTACGATTATAACTGGTTTCAAAAGCCCCAACATTCTGGTATCTCTCTGTCACGTGATAGTTACGTACCTCAACACGAGATTCACTATAATTAGAAACACAAATCTAACAATTCAATCTTCCTGTATTTAATAATGAACGGAGTCACCCATTATTTGATGTGTTTAATAATGCCTCGCCCTCCCGGCTCCTGCATAGACATGTTGATCTCAAAAAATGCAATAAAGATGGATACTTTGCACTCGTTGTGTAAATAAGTATCAGTTCATTTTTCTAACTTTGATGCTGCATTTCAAGGTAAATCAAATCGCAGACACCCTGTGAACAGTGAAAGCGATTTGAAGAAATCGAAGCTCCTGGGATTCCCGGGATAGGCACAACAATGAGATGTACATGATAAGCAATAAAAGGCAGGATTGTATCAATCAACTCTATTCTTTTACAAAAGTTCAAAACAAATGCAAGCGGAAGTACAGCGATTTTCGACCTGAATGTTCTATGAGTCTATCGAGCTCATAATCCTGGCCATTCCAATGGCTCAGTCAACCGAGAAACAATCTTATCGATGGAAGATCGCAACTGTCAATTCAAGGGGAACACCAATTAATTCAACTTCACATCTCAACATATGATGCGGAGATATAAGCTTTCCTTGGCAGGGGCGTATCCAGGATTTTGAAAAGGGGGGGTACAAAAATTAATGAATTTTTTGGGCCTACCACGAAGATTATGCATATTCAACGCAGAGAAATATAATGATCATAAATAGTATAATCATGGTCGCATGTAATATTATCGATAATTTAATCTTCGCTTTCATATTCATTTTCGTTAATCCCGAATTTTGATATCCCACATTTTATATACTGTAACGTCCTAAAATTGAATTCAGTAAAACTGAACAGGTACAGATTATTATAAAACTAACCAGTGACACAAACAGTATTATTAGTGTACGCATTTCCTACATGTATACTTAAGATATCCTCTATCACTACAGTGAAATTACAGAACAATATACAGGCACTGCAAAATACTTTTCGTGAAGAAAGAAGCTGAAAAACATAACATTTTTCTGAGCTTTACACTAATGTTATACTTTTTGGTTGAATAAAGAAGATTTTTCAACGGAAAAAAAGCTGGTTATATTTAAGAATGGATAGAATTCATTAAGTTTACACAGTGGAAATAAATAGGTATTCACTGAATACTGTGAATACTATACACGCTACGCCACTGCAAGTCAGTGTTTGACGAATGTGTTATCGGCGCTATCGGCAATGGCTATCGGTAAGAAAGCAACGTCACACTCTGACACAGACTCCCAGGCAAATCAAGTGCTAAAGTTCAACTCCACAGAATGTATTGAGAATTGATGTCTGAGTGCACTTTCCTTCATAAACTTATGTGTTAAAATCGTATCTCTCAGAGGGGGGGGGGAGGACAGTACCCCGTGTCCTTGTTCCACTGTTCCTTGGAATTTTAAGATGAAATGGAAGTACAGCAACCATCCAACTAGGAATGAGTCTAACTTTAGCGATGATTCAAATCAAAATATAAAATCATTCAAGATGTGATTATAAACTGGAAATCATCTTATCAAGGAAAATTTACCTTGTTTTACTTGTTACATGATTTAGGCATCATTCCATCTTCACCTTTAATTGTTGATTTTGAAACAAACGATGATCCCTTCGAATACAATTGCACTCAAGAAAAAATCCTTTTTATTTATCATCTATCGCAGTTCAATGAGGAAATCTGCTGCTTCTTGGAAGCCATTATGCAAGTACCCGCTAGTTGACCGTTGTAGGTAAAATAATGCAGTTACACGAATTTTCGCGAATGTCATCTCATAGACAAATTCGCGACATGTTTTCACGAGTCAACATCTATGACATTTTTTAGTCAATTTGCTGATGCAACTTGCTAAAATTTTGCATGTTCATCATTTTGATTGGCACTAGGAATGTTTTTACGTATAAATATAAATTATTGATAAACATGCTAGTTACATTATTTGATTCTACTAAATATATTTCACTGTAAACACAAACACCAGTTACGAGTACATGCATGAGGCACTCTATCTTTAATTGTAGTATTTTATCATTAATAGTGAATTAATGATCATTGATTAATTGCTAGAACTGCTAATATGCCTATTTATAACCTTTTTGTCATCAAAATAGGTTAAATGCCAATCGCATCAGAATAAAAATCTAATTACTCGTGCCTCAAGACTCGTACTCGCAAAATTCGTGAATCTGCAGTAATCATGGATCCTACATTTATGCTCCTCGCATCATCTGCTGATCTATTAACTGGTGTTCCCTTTCGTGCCCATATTTGCACAGCAGAAGCAATCACAGACTGTACAACGTAGTCATAAAAACAGTTAATTTATGTCTTTAGTCTATCGCACATGCAACAAAATCGATAAACCAATCACAGTACCGGCAAGATCATGTTGAAGCCGATGATGCGGATATGACGATGGTTTATTTACATGAAAATTCCTTTGAGTACGCGGAATGTAGCGCCACTAACGAAGGACTGGCAGCTGGAAGAACAAAATACTGAAGTTACGTCAAGACGACGTTAATATGGAGAGAAGCAGAGATATCCCAGCAGCCTTCTGTTGAGTAAATCTCAATATTGCACTGATTACAAGATTGTAGTTATGACCGTGAGTTGGATACCTTTTCTCACCAAGCTGTGACAACGATGATTTGAAGAAGAAATAAAAGCCAATAATGACGACGGAGAGTTATTGTCTCCCTGCGTAAAGAACACAAGACATGGCATTAGACTAGACTCGGCATGTGATTATGAAAATTACGGAGAGCTGCGGAGCCACACACAGGACTCGTCGGGCCAATTGATTTCACAATAAGATAAGCATCTGTTAGCAATTTGAAGTCAGATTTCACTTTATCATGCAACTTATTTGTTTACCATAATTCACTTATCTTGAGTTACGTACTTAATCAGGAGCCCACTTATTCCTTAGAGTATGAAGGACGATCTTGAATACTGATAGGAAGAGACGGACACGCTCTTGGTTCTGTAGAATTTACCTGCTTATGTATGAGTCGATTCACGAAAGTGGGACCTCCCAAACTTAATGAATGCAGTTAATTCATAAGTTTGAGAATAATGCGACCGAAGACGGAATGCTTTTTGGCCTGAGTCGGACTCTGTTCAAAGTTTAAAATGGTTCTGCAGCTCTCCACTGACTAAAGCATTACAATTTTCACCGAGACAACAGAGCTGCTGAGAAATTGTAACGTCAGATGTCATTCAGATGTCTGTCCAATCGAGACTATAATAGTAATAGAATAATTACTTTGATTCACTGAAATAAATTGCGATATTTTGTGTTTGTGCTATCGATGCTGACAATTGATAATCCAGCCGCCAGAGCGAGTTTCCGCAAGATGCGAGGACAAAACTGAAATTTTCACAGAATGATGTACATCCTATGGCAACTACAAATCTGCGGATCTACCTGGTTCCTCTTCATGTCAGATACGATCGAAGAAAAATACGTGTAAGTTCTATGGGAAATATTGAAGTATTGGTAAAATTGAGATTTTCTTTGTTTTGTCTAAGAAAGTGAGAAGTAATAAGCCTAGAGCCATTATATTTGACAAGTGATGTCTTCAGGTAATTTCCTGTCATGCGCATTGTGTTATTATCACACTTTTGATCGGTGATGTATGTGAGAAAGTGGTTAAAAGTAGTCAAAATGTCGTTTGCCGAGAGGCTTGCTAGTAAGATCTGAATGTGTTAAGTTTCATAGATAAAACATGCGAACATGATAGGAAATTACCTAACAACCTTACATGTCAAAAATGATGGCTCTATACTTAGTACTTCTCACTTAAATAATTCAAAAAAATTTCGATCGGTTTCCCAATGTATTAACATTGGATGTTTTTATTTGATCCTGTCAAACAAGAGGAAACGGGCAGACCTCGGCAGGCACGCATGCTCGCAGTAGGCATATGATGTGCATCATTCTCTCAAAACCTCATTTATGGCATCGTTCTCTGCAGAAACTTGTTCTGGCTGTCAGACTAATAGCTCACCGAAATTACATGGTACATTACGTGCTCATCACACAGGACTACCGTAGTCTGTTAAGCACAACACACGTAGATATTCATAGCTTAATTCTGAAGAACCATGGCGCAAGCACTTCAGTTTGAGTTAGGAACCAATAGATTCAGCTTCCTGGCAAAAGTAGTGAATGATCACTCATTCTCATAGCCAATTTAACCTTAGCCATGTATCTATCGTCTGAAATTACAAGAATATGACAAGCTTTACAGACAGACCCCTAAACAGTCACACATGATGTAATTCATCTATTGTTATAGTCTCGACAGGTCGCCTGAATGAATCTCGAGGAAATCAACTTTCACATTTTTCGTTCAAAAATCGAACGCAAGAATCACAATTTGCGTGGTGAAATGCTAAATGAGAATTTCAACCTTTTGATGTCAACTCTTAAATGCAAGATGAAGACTAGCATTATGCATTGACTTTCACTCTGGAGAAGACTAGTGATCATTGCTGTCGATACATCAAACCACATCTAATGGATATGAGATTCATTCACTTCCGTCATCCTGGTAACGATCTTCATTGAGTAAATCAAAACAATCATTGATTGGTTTCATAGGACTAGGTCCTCTGACATCCAAGTCTAAACCAACGAAGACCTTCAACTTCTACATCTCTTGTTCTCAACACTATTCGATGTGAGACGATTATCCATGTCTGTCGACAAATTCTGATTTCATCAGTCTTTGATGACGACCTGATAGAGTGCTGACTTGTGGAGGGGCAATTGCAGCCTCGGGAGCCACCTGGCGGCATTTCGCATACCAATATTGGGCCTTATTGTGAAGAATATTCAACTTCAACTGATGTCGTTCCGCAAACATCTTTTCCATCTTTGAAGAAGTCTCCAAACCGCAGAAGGAGCAAGGATCTCTGAAATAGCAAAAGATAAACATTTCATGATGTTGAGATGCTACTTGAAAAGGTGGTTCATGGGTAGTTCATATGTTAAAAAAAACATTGGCTTGTCTAATGATAAATAATTCAAAAGGAAGGGAATACCAAGTATACATATTTTAGTTTCATTACAATAGGTTTCATTTGCTACTCGTATTTTTCTTGGTGAGGAATTTGCATTCAGATGATATAAATCGATGTGAAGGAGTCCAATGGCTTCGATTCAATGGCACGTAAGGATGTAAGTGCTTGAATTTGGCATTCTCGGATGATCGTTTGAATCCTGTGACTTCTTCGGGTGAATTTGTAATTTTTTAAAATTTCTTTATCCAAGTTTGAAAATCACGATATCGCGAAGATTCAGAAGGGAGAATGATAACAGACAGAAAGGCTGTGTCCTTTAGCGATGGTCGCAAAAACAATTGTGGATAGGAGGTTAAGAACGGTAATATGGCTTTTTTGGCTTCAATCGGCAACATGCATTCATCAAGACAGCGTCTAGATATTTGTCGCTGCAAAGTTGCAACGGACTAAAGTAACTTTTAGGAACATGCTATCCTGGATGCTGCAAATATAAGTCGAATTTTATAAAATTGTAGGCCTATACATCTTGAGTCCGAGAATATTGTTAAGTTCAATAATATGTACGGTAATTACTTTTTGTCTGTTATACGGCACGAGCCGACAAGTAGTGAGGCATCGATGCATTGTCACTTGTTGACACAATCAGACAAACTTTAGGGTGTGGGATATGGTCTCATTCTTCAATTTATGCTTGTACGAATCTCGAAACCTTACCAGAAAATGATGAAAATCCCGCAACTCCGAGAATTGAAGAACAACCTCCAGTCATTGTGTGTTGTCTACAGTCTTGGACATTCACTTATCAGATAAAAATAGGAGAGATGTCAGGTGCGGTGACATGTCACATCAGCTTATTATGTATGTAAGCTTATACGTAGAACGTAACCAAACCTATTAATTCAATTATGAATAATTTAGTATGTAGTTTGACAAAAAAAAAACAAATCTTAGAACGAAGTACGGTAACATTTTCAAACACAAATAGAAAAAAAGGCTAATATTTTACTCCATTCAAATTTCGCACATGAAAAACCGACGAATGGCAAAGAATTATTAGTATATTGAGTACATATTCTTTAATACAAGTGTAAAACAAAATGTAGATGAATGAAACAAATTTAACAAGCGCTATGATATAAAATTGATCTAAACAAAAATAAGAAAACTGATAGGCACCAGTCTTCCCAGTCGGCAGTGGCGCAATTTTTCGCGCCTAACTGAAATGACTTAGGAGACTAGCAATCGTGGGGTCAACTCAACACCTACTACTTCAGCATGATCACACCGTACACTACTATTCCTGGGAAGCATGCCACATACCCTGTTAGCAAAAAAAAATTGTAAAAAACAACAGCTAAGTTAAACAATAATACCTATTCAAAACTGATATTCAGACGTCATAATGAGAGGTTTGATTTTACTTGTGCGATTCAGATGCCTATTTTTCAGCAATCTCCACGGACCGCGTGGATGGCCCTGCGGGTCTTCTTAGGCGGATTGTACCTAATGCAGCAGTAGAAACAACAGAACCTCATACACCCATGGAAAATACGAGTGAAAAACAACTATTAGTGAGCAGCAAGCTTAAATTCATGAAACACAACGCTGTCTAATAAAGCATTGAAGTATCTAAATATACATCAGTCCTTCTTCGGAATCTTGGACAAGCCGATCATTGCCATTTCACAGGCTTTCCGTTTTAGAACGTTTTGAGTTACTCGAACCGATTATTTTTCCTTTTTCCTTTGTAGCTGCCCCTGTACCTTCCGCAAGGCTTCAATCTCTTCGTCACGTCTGGCAGTTGCTCTCTGTGCGCTGAGCAACAACTGGTGAGCTGCCTCCTTCTCTTTGATTTCTTTCTCCTTCTGCAGCAGCTCCTCCTCGAGACTCGAAATCCGCTTGCTGCACTTCTTTTCTATCTGGACTTCGGCAATAAGGGATGCCTCCAATTCCTTCGCACGCTTCCTTTCTTCTTCAGCTGCTTCATCCTTTAATCTTTGGCGATAGGAAGTGTGAGCACTATTGCACATACTAATCAAGGATGTAGTCACAGGAAGTGAGGCTGGAGTCCACTTCCTTGATTCCATGCAGGAACGCGACACAATCAATGCCTTGACAGTGGCTGGCTTGAGTAGTGAGCGCTTCTTTGTCACCGTGTCGTTCAGTGAACTAAACACACGCTCGACCTCGGCATTGCGTGAGGCAGGACAAGGAGCGCACGGACGAGTCGAGAGACCTTTTGTTGTCGTCTGAAACTTTCTTCCACAAGTCAAGTACGTCGCCGTCATCAATAGAAGTGATTTTAAATTCAGTCTGGTGCAGGAGAGCCTCGACTTCCAAGCTGTCGATCTCTGTGTCAGCAAACACATTGGGTAGACAACGCGCCAAATTTCCGACCCATTTCACGAAGTTGGGATGCTTTTGGTGCTTCGGATCAAGCATCTGACAAGCAACCAAGAAGCTATTGCCAAACGGCAGATAGTCCTTCAGCTTCAGTGTTCCTGCTTTGAAAAAGGATTTCATTGATGAGAGACACACCTGCTGATCACTTACTGAAAGATCCGCAAACAAACGCTTTGCAGGCTCTCCGACTGACATTTCATAAGGTGGAAGCCATACAGAAGCGTCTGCCAAATCAAGCTTCCAAATTTTGTCAGTGAGCTTGATTGGTCTGATGAAGCGGAGGAGCCAGCGCTTCATCAGTGCAACCTGTGAAGAATGTGAATTTTGGGTGCCTTCGTTTTGGAACAGTAATTCGAATTATTCCAATGGCTTCAAAACCTCTGCGAGAAAGAGAAGAAAAAACTTCACCTTTGGATCTTTCAGTGTTTCCTGGATAGATGTGAAGCTAGAACTTGTGCCTCTTCTGGTCTGCTTTGAGAAGAACTCAACCAGCGGTTCATATAAATGTAGCACACGCTCTACGACGGAAACAATTTGCAACCACCGAGTATCAACTGGGCGTAGGAAGACAACTTTCTTTATTTGTGAAACTGTCGATAAGGCGGTCAAAGTGGCTTCGTTCAACTTGTGAGAACTTGAAATAACAATAGACTTCTTTCACCAGCGCTTCCACTTTGTTCCCCACATCAGCAGCACTGCATACATGCCTCGCGACGTTTACAACGTGATGTAAGGAGCAACCTCCAAGATCAATGATGCTAGTAAAGTCCTCGTTCTTCAAACGTGCAACAGTTCCACTCTTGGCTCCCCTCATTGCATTGCAGCTGTCACTCATGATTGCCAGACAGTTCTTCTTCTTCTCAGTACGACATTCATCTAACGCCTTTATGACACTTGCAGCCATTTTCTCAGAAGTTGTCGAGGACAACACTGGTAGATCAATGCAGACTACTTTTGCAGAAAA
This sequence comes from Prostheceraeus crozeri, assembly GCA_907163375.1. Classification (NCBI taxonomy): domain Eukaryota; kingdom Metazoa; phylum Platyhelminthes; order Polycladida; family Euryleptidae; genus Prostheceraeus; species Prostheceraeus crozeri. The sequence continues at coordinate 113,969 of CAJQUW010013488.1, forward strand.
GGAATTCTTTGGTAGGTACCGAGCCACAATTCCAAGGTACTTATCACCCTTGTTCGCTTCGTCAATTTGAAGTGAATACCAAACCTCTCTCGTATTTCAGAAAGGACGGCCTCCCGCACATAAGGAAAAAGATAATCAATTAGCAATTAAGCAATTTTGGTGTGCCGAAGTTGCATCTTAGCGGGTATCTTTGAGTCTGGGCATATAGCCTGCAAATCTTCCCGAGTCGAAGCTTTGAGATTTAAGCACAATTCTAGCCACGCAGCGGATTTCGGAGGTCTTCACTAAATCAAAATGCTCATTTTTTTCATCGCTGTTTCTTCGGCTCGTAGCTATGACGGAGAACTGAAGAATTCCTTCTGGATATTGAAATTTTTTTGGTGCTTTTCCGACTGAAAGTGACTGTTAAGGTTTGTAATGCCACTGCGAAAACTGAAATCTTTGTTACACCAAGTGCAATGTCCTTTTTGACCGTCCCCAACGCACACTCTAGCCCACAATGAAATTTGATATCTATTTTTGTCTTGCTGTTTTAGCCAGTCATCATTCCAGCGTATGTTCTTCATGCTCATGTCGGTGAACCTGTAGAGCAGAAAAAAACATAAGTAAATTAACAAGGGAAGGAGAATGCAAAGTCATGCTACACATTATCATCAAGAAAATCACATTACAAGAGCACTTTATAAGAGCAAATCATGCCTAAAGATTGCAAAAAGAAAGTCATCTATGAAATCATACTTCATTATCATGAATATACAGTCAGGAAACAAAACCTAGGGCAGACTTGCCCTCTCAATTTATCCTTTCACTTTCGAGCGAGTGTGTACATTCATGTTGCTATCGAAGATAGGTGCGCTTTTGAGAGAGTGGAGATCTGAATATCTAAATAAAGCGCATGCGTGTTCATGTTCATTTATCACTATAAATAGAGTAGAATAGTTGGGATGTATTCAGACCTGTTTGAATTCATGCATTTCAAATAACTGACTTTGTGCTTGTGAGTTGAACTGTCGTTCGCTAAGTTGCGATTTGCCATAGCAATATCTTTGAAGCCTAGACATTTGCTTGTGACTTCTTGGTAAGTTTTAATCTTTGAGCTATGTGACTGAATTTCACGGTATGCAGTATGCCCAAAATGTTTTGTGATAATCCATTGTAACAGAGATCTGCTTTCACATAGCGTGACTGATCAATATAAATTCCATACTTGGTTAATTGCTAAGCCAAGAGTTTCAGGTATGCGGTAATCGGCTACCAGCGTTGTGGTGGTTGAAAGACTGATCTCTGGTCAGATAGACGGTTTATACTGCTGTTTAATTTCACGGTCTCACTTGCAGTAAATATACTTTGCATTTGACATTATGAGGTTTTCACTAATAGGGTAGATTTGGTTTAAATTCTAGAAACGTTTGCAGGAGATGTTCATTTATTAATTATGTATATAATTAGGCCAAATACACATTCACAAATAATTGACTACTTTTACAAATGTCGGCTTCTGGATGTGCAATACCAGACACTAAATATTTTTTCTCTGACATTCCTCATCAGCTTAGAGTCTGGATAAAGTTCAAGATTTCTGCGCATGTGCAGCTCAACCACCTAATCCACGCACCTGCGCGGATTCTCGTAGCAGTAGCAACGCTAAATACATAGGATAAAGTTTGTACATGAAGAAACAAAAAACAAACTCACCATTATCAGGTGGAACGAGAGGCAAAAACGCAGGAACTGATGGTCTCCGAACGTGTCATTCATCAAAATCCAGTCTTCCATTTAAGTCGCTGTTTAGTCATTGACCGTCAGTCACCTGTTGCCTTCAAAGAAGCAGAACAGTAGAAACAAGGAGCAACGATGTAAATGAACACTCGATAATCGGTTGAAACGTTTTTTATTCAATCACAAAATGTGAACATGAAAAATAAATAGTAACAAGTCACAATTGATATTAAGTCTGAAGAAAAAGAGAGTCTGAACACAACACTCACAGCCTCACGACCTATAAGGAAGAAAATGACGTGTATTTAATATGTAGGAGTAAAAAATTATGTGCTGCTCATTGCTAAATATCAATTGCTGCATGTGCGGTAAAAGCATAAATGGGCAGCAAGTCATTAACGATAAACAGGAAATAGGATATCGATACGAGCGCAGAGCATGGGAAATCAGAAAATAGTGATAAGTCAATAATCACATTCAGTCATATTCATGCAGAGTAGCAACTTCGAAAGTAATAAACATGCATTTTTCGATAAATTGTGTGCCTAAGACAAGTAAAGCAAACTTGCATGTTAATAAATCTGAGAGTTTTATTGAAATCTGATAATCTGCTTGTCCCAAAATTCGCGCATTTCATTCAAATATTTTTGCGCCTTGCCCACAGAATTCGCGCATTCGTGCCTCTGATGGCAAAATTCGCGCCTGACTGGGAAGACTGATAGGCACATTGCAGAAAATTAAGGTTTGCAAGTATTACACAATATGTTAGAAGGCATATATACTCGTACATGTAAAAACGATCAAGAACCTTAGAAAATGGATCAATGGCTAGTTCAATTGGATGCGAAAGAAAAGAAAAAATGATCGTTGAGATCAAACAAAGTAATATATCAAAAATTTAGTCTGCAATTTTCTCTTTTTGCTGTTTCATCAACTTTTCTTTCTTCTCGGTAGCAGATTTCTTCATTTCCTGACTTTTCATCACGATGGCGTTTGCAGCATTGGTTTTCTTGATGCCTTTCTTTGAACAGCCGTCAGCTAGTAGCTTTGTCCCTTCGTTCAACAGACCATCTGCCTCAAGCAACTGACGTTATTAGGCCGACTCAATTAAGACACTATTAGGCATCATCGTCGTGACATGAACAAGTACCTTAAATGCTACAGCGATTGCTGTGAAGAAAAATGTTGCTACTAATCAAATGATAGCGTGTTTTCCTCTTATGGTTTTGCTACGATGGCGCGAAATTTGGCTGCGCTGGAGAAGTCAGAAGCAATTGCTGCGCTTTATTCATATTGGTCAACAAACCATCCTGAAAAGCTACATGCATGCTTGGAAAAAGTAATTATAGCGTTAGAACTTTAATGAGCATTTGTAAATTGCTTCTGAGTCACCAACACGGAGTTTTTACCATTTGAAGTTTAATGCAGCTTTTATCGCCTGGTTTCAATCTGAATAAAGTGGCATTGTTTCATTTCATAAAGTACAAATGATGTGAATTGGCCTACATGATACGTTTGAAAATCACCATTTTGAATTGTAGGCCTACTAGATAGAGTGAAAACACGAATTACATTGGTGACTCATCTGATATGCATGCACGTGATTCTAACAACAGTTTTATAGATGACAATCGCTCAAATAACATGGCTTGAATATTCGAAGAAAAGCACACTAATTGTGAACTAAGTATTAACAAATCAGTCGTCCTTATTCTTATTTTCGGACAGTACAACCCCAAAAAATTGAAAACTGTAATTTTCGTGAGGCACCTTTCGTCTGATCAATCAGACATCTTCAGGCGTTATAAAATAAGAATAAAAATATATACAATGTCCACCTTGAACGAATAAATCAGTCATCCTCAAATAGTCTTTTGAGAACTTCAATGTTTTGATAAATGTCAGTTATATCAATGACAAGAATGATGTATGATATATTGTACATTTCATGAAGATCCCTTGCCACCACTTGCTTTGGAAGACCATTTGCCCCAACGTGGTAAAATAGATTGACAACAAATCCAACAAAACAGCTAGAGCCTACCCTCATCAGTGCACTCACTAGGAGAAATTGAAATACAATTGAAAAGTTGACACTCTTTGCAAACAAAATCTACAAATAAAGGGAATTTTTCTAAAATTTTGAAGTAGTAGGCCTTACCATAACCTGGAAGACAACATTAGAGATCAAGTGGAACTTTTAGCTCTAAATCTGCTGTAAACTCGCTATGTCACATTTTGCCACACCATTCTGTCAAATGTCACCACATTGTCACATTTTTGAGACAACGCTTGATTGTCAACGACTGTCACGGTGTACCACCTCTGAAGTCGCATCATATTACAAGTGGAAACATATACATTTATGAATTTGAGGTAGAAGGTGCTAACAGAGCTACTGAAACCCATAAGTAAGTCCACTGGTCATGACAGCGTACTGGGTGCATCGCAATGTTTCTATTTTTATTCTAATTATTAGGCACCTCTTCAACAAAACTAATGAAAAGCAACGAATTGAATTTATCATCAGTTCGCCCATTCGGTTTCAGATTCACTTGCAACAATGCAACAGCGTGGTGTTGGTTTGTATATTCAGGTGGTTTTTCGTAGACATGGATCGATATTGTTTGTTGAGTTCCTTAGGGTAGTGCTATTGGCAAGCTGTTGTTTTGTCTGGTAGCTGACTTCATACATGCTATGATAACTTGATAATCGTAAAATATTTTGATCAAATTGCCATTTTGCATTTCGTTCAAGTGCAGAAAAACTTCAAATGGAAGTAGAGAATATCAACCGATGGACAACCACAGCAGTCTTTCTGAGAATTTGTGCATATGTTGAAAAGAAGATTCTGGAACTGATCCTCGTCAACCTCTATTGGGCTTTCTCGTGGCACCTGAATATCTCAGGCATAGACTTATAAGCTTGGATCAGGGAGTGCTTCGCACTATTGGTGATGAAATTCATAGCCAAATACCACATTTTGAAAAAGGGGTCAAAATTTGTAAAAAGCTTTCCCAGAGTAAAGCAAACAACATCCATCCCCCATTGCAATGTTTCTATAGCGACTCCATCTATTCCATCAATAGTAACCGAAGTCCAAACACACAAGACCAGTTGCAACGACGACACGGTTTATTTCTTATTTTCCCTAAATGCTCATCCTTCTTTTTGACCGTGTCGTGTCTTAATTTGATTGTCATGTGTTCAGTGCCATTTGTGAAACAGCAAGGTATTTATCATTATTGAGTTTCTTCCTCTTGGCTTGACAAAATGATTTAATGGAATATAAAGGCCTATCTCATCCTTGCAATCAAATTCATATAATATCTGCAACTATCATCAGGCATTAAAACATGCCTGATGGTGCCGTATATTGCTTGATGAAACTTAGAAGTAATGGCTGACATTATCGCTGCACGCATCAGTTAGTCATACAATAATTTTGACTTTTTTCAAACTGAAAGATACCAAGGAGACATTATCTTTCTTCAATAATCACTTAATTTGCTAAAATTTTATAGTTCCGCTTAAACAGAATGTTGTTTTTCGATAATTAAAAAACCCTTGTTGTTGTTATCATTATGGCATGTATTGTTCAAATTTTATGCCTTTCTATAACTACCTCTTTTTTTATTCCTGATTAGTCAAAAACTTAGGCAATGCACGCCATAATTAGAACAGTGCAGTTTTTGCAATTAACGCTAGACAATTTATTTAATGCTCGACTTTGTTCGGAGCTAGAAATTGTCAAAATAGAGGCGCCAAGTTTCTTGTTGAAGTTCTATTTAAACTTCGATTCTCTCGCATCTCCCCACTGATCACTTACTTTTGCGTCTGGAACGTTACACTGGCAGCCGAATCCACACCACAACTGACTATCTCATTGGCCACGTTCCGGTTCTCCGACTTCGTTTCTCTTCCTCTGTCAGCGATGAGGTCCAACTCTTCGTCATCATGACCAGCTCCAATCTGCCACATCTCAACATCTCCCTGCTGTACTGCATCTCCATTACTCATCTCCTCAGGCGTCATTGGCAGACATGACGGACCCTCTTCGAACTCATCTTCATCATCGATGTCCTGGCTCGTGTCCTCATCATCAATGCTACGACTCAAGGCTGCAAGGAGAAAGTTCATGTTCAGATGCAAGTTTCAAAATTCAACTATTAACCTTGATGAGAGCATTTTTCTGCCTCCTATAAAAAGATGGTGCTGATCAGGTTATAAAGTCATCTGTCAGAACTGAAATTTTAGGATCTCAAGAGCATACTGACCGATGCTTCCGGGAACAATGCTGATTAAATTGGATAGCTTTGTCATATGCGCATGTAAAATATACAGCCTACTTACGCATACTTATATATAATTTTTCTTGAGTGTACTTACGCAGCATGTCCCTATCTCAACAAATGTTGAATTGTTTATCGTTTTGCAACTTTAAAATTTTTGTAAGATTCGCTCAGTTTTCCGATATTATACTTTTGTTTCGCTGTTAAATGATTTAAATGCTGATATCCATTTCATTATATAAAAAATACACGTTTCGGACTTTGAAACACTGTCCATTCTTAAGTGATAGAAAATAGTGAATGTACAATATGCCTAAAATTCGAAATAGCTATACCTGAAAGCAGTGGCACATACTGTTGATATCTAGATCAACTATCGTCTGATATCACAACATATAAAGTTAAGCTAAACAAACTTCAATTGTCTAGTCAATCCCATGTTCCCCTTGTTCAATATTGGTAACTTCTACTTGATTATGAATGCCTCAACAATTTGAAGTTGAGTGCTGTCGGAGAATTTGGCCAGTGTTGTTGCTGAATTTATAATGAACCTTTGTTTTATGGGTTTCGATGAAATTGTTTCATCGAGCCGTTGCTTTTATGTTGCTTTCTTCGAACCTTCGACTTAAATGTATTTGTTGTATGACCAATGTATTGGACATTTTTAAAAAAAAGACCGTGTTTAAAGGTCCGAAACGTCGCGTATTTTATATATATAATAAAAAATGGATATCAGTAATTGCATTTAAATCATTAAAAAGCGAAACAAAATAACAATATTGGAAAACTGAGCAAATCTTGCAAAAATGTTTTAAGTTACAAAACGATGAACGATTCAACAACATTTACACAAAATCATATTTATATGCAAAAATGTACTGTTTCTACTTATGCATAAGCGATAATACTGCAAAATAATATTTAATGGGTTACATATCAGAAATCTAACTATCTACTCGGAGTTACACAGAAGTCTCACCGCGACTCAGGAATTTTCACTGTGTAACTACTCGTAGACAGTAGGTGCAGTTGTACATGTATAATTGATTTTCTGATTTTCAAATTTCATGCCATGATTGCATGATGACATAATTCTTTGCAGCTAGCACTGACGGCAACCGAATTCGCAATGAACAGATGATCAGCTAGAACTGAATTTACCAACAAATCGATGACCGAGTTGAGGCAAGCCCTAGGCATCATGGATCAGATCGTCGGAGATGGCTTGGGCAACTGCAGCGCATTTTTGACGGGATGCGAGCTAGCATCATATTCCTAGAAGTATCTGGTCCGAGCATCCGAGGAGGCAACACGAAAGACCTTGTTGATCTACGACTCGACCGCGAAGCTGTGCAGGATCGTGGTATATGGAAGAGCCCTGCCTATCCGTCCGCAACGTTGTAATAAACAATGCATGCCGTCCAACCCTCAAACTTGTTGGAATCAAGGACGTAAAATCGGCCAGTAAACAAATACATACGAATGTATTCATTTACGACTAGCATAGGCGAGTCGTAATTGCGACTGGCATATCACCACACAGAAAATTGCTATTTCACTAGGCATAGCCATCGAACAAAAAGAATGCATTTCTCAAAAATCGGTAGATGTGTTGAAGAAATGCAACGTACCTTTAATGGATCTCGTTAGATGACCGTGCTGTAGCGGCACTGGAATCTGGCTGGGCTGATGCTGCTCCTTCAATTGCCTGTATTGGTTCGCTATTTTCATCTCTTCATCTTGTAATTCTTCAGACATGCTGAGAGTCAACAGTTTCTCAAAATAAGACAATTCGACCGGTGTGGCCGCTGATGATGGTCTCGTCGGATGTGAAGGGCTTGCCATGTCTCCATTTACACTTGCAGTCGCACCACTGCTCGTCGACGCCCCAGTAGCTGCCATTTCCTGACTACCAACTCGCTTACGGTGAGAGGCGATTAATTTGTGTCTTACACGTGACCTGGCTTCAATCCACTTCCGCTTTAATTGCAATGGTTCGCGGCGCGAGTTGGAACGATTGACAGCATTTACTTTCTCCGTGATGACATTCCATATTCTTTGTTTCATCTGTTTCACATTATCGTCTGTTTCCTTCTGTCGAAGAAGCTCAAAATTCTTTGATGTCTCTTGAGCAAGGATCTGGAGTTCCTCCCAGGAAAATCGAGGATTACGACGGCGAAAGTTGTACGCGCCATTATCATAAGACAAATAGAAATTATTATGAGATGACTGGAAAATAAAGAAATCATTTTCAGATAAAAAACATTTTCTACTGGAATTTGCATTTCTACTGAAATTACTAATTTAAACATTGTCTATGAAGTCACAGGGTTGGAAAAACATTGAAGCAGGAACCCACGAGTTGTGGCTAAGCCCTACATTTGAGCTCCAGCAAATGGTCGATCGTTCCATGTGAGAATAACACCTAATCACGGAGTCTATTATTTACATGTGGGCAGTTCCAAGGGAAGGGTCAACCACCACCTCAATAATTTCAAATTATTCGAATGTTGAATTATCATACATCATTCGCAAGTTAACGACATAAATTTAATGAAACTAAATGCTAACTGTCTCATTGAGGCTCATACAGGCTGTTATTAACTGTTGAACATAGGATAAAAAAATGTTAATTTTTCGTTGAAGTGAGTACTTCTGTGAAATCGCATGTAGTTGCAGATAAATATCTTGCTTCATTGCAAAATGTATTTTCTGCAATCAGGTATGAACCAATTTGCATAATCAAGCACGCGATTCGAATTGATTATCAATATTTACTAAATTATTGAAACGAATACTAGGACTCTTCCTCTCTGTTATGTTCGCTACCAAAATGATCTCTTTTTTTAGGTTTGCGGATTGCATATTAATTCGTTTTACTCGAAACTTCGCTTTCTCCGTAAGTGATTCATGCTCTACCTGTACTTCTAGTTGTTAGAATAAAAACTTATCACGTCTACCTGAAATATTGGTCCTTGTCCGACGTAACAGTATGTATTGTTTCGTCCGACATCAAAATTTATGTAACCAACTGTAGTCAAGGTCATTACAAATTAAGTATCTACACAAGATGACATCAGAGTAAAATGATTAATGGGCGATTCAATATCACAAAATAGCATTTACAGATCATCTAATCATATAAACAAAGTTGTCATAGGCAGGGTTGCCAAACTCGGCCAGAAAAAAATCCGGACGCTCTAATGTTATATCATCAGAGTAAATATAAACATTAATTGCCTTCTATACTTAACTGTGAATAGAAAATAATCATTATGCGTAAGATTGTCATCAATATCATGCGTATCTCTTTTCCTCGTCATTCATAAATGACAGGTGATTTTGAATGAAAAATCGCAGCTTTTATGAACCCGCAATATATTCAATTAACAAATACATCAATAAATCTCAGAAGCCTTGAGAATGTTTCACAAATCCTTTTAACAAATATAGGCAGTACAAAGCTATATAAAAATTGATCAGCGCGTCTATGATTTCGTTAAATGATTGAATCAACAAATCAATAAAAATATACATTAGTGCGCCTATGATTGTGTTAAGAATCAACAAATCTATAAAGAATACAGCGGTGTATCTATGATTGCCAGAAAAACAAATCTTTATAAAAGTACATCAGTGCGCCTATGATTGCGCTACCAGAAAAACAAATCTATATACAAATACGTCAGTGTGCCTATGATTGCGCTACCAGAAAAACAAATCTATATACAAATACATCAGTGCGCCTATGGTTGGGTTATGAATCAACCAATCTATAAAGAATACAACGTTGCATCTGTGATTGCGTTACCAGAAAACAAGTCTATATAATAATACATCACTGATAGACAAATGATCACTATCAATAAAAACACGTCAAGTATAAACAATCTAGCTCACTGAAATCTGTCCATAAAAACAATCCGATAAAAAATTCTTCTTTGGCAGAAACAATTCTTTAAACAGTCTAAAAATTTACGTTCATGATTCTTCATCATCACTAGCACTATCGTGCTCATATGATTGGAAGTATCGCCGGGATGAGCTTCGAGCTAAGTCGATGAGGGACTGAGTTACTGAAAAGTGTTGTAATCCATCGATTTTTTTCAAGTGAGATCACACTCGCCGGATACCGTTCCGAGTTTCGGGTTGGAGACGATTTCTCTCCTTTGTGACTACAGCTGCATTTACACTAAAATGGCTGCACAAGATATTTGTGCTTTTCGAATATCTTGCTCCAATAAGCATCTAGCCGCTCTTCTTTGAGTGGCTGAATATCATTGTTGATTGCCAGCTGTTTCCATTCCTCGATTAATGGTTGCATGTCATCAACTTTTATTGTGGGAATGAGACCTGCAAGAAACGTCAAGTTTTTCAATTTTGTTGTCTTGTCCTTATCCGACTGAAACGTGCGGTTTTGTTGACACAGCAATGTCAACTTTCGCCACAAACGCATGTGTTCTTTTTGATCAAGTTTGAGAAGTACTGAAAGCTCATGGCTGCGTGGAAAACCTCCAAATAAAAAGCCTTAGCTTCGAGTCTGAAATGGGTCATTTCGGCAGACTGCAAATTTTTCAGACATAAACGTTCGGTTCGGTGGCCAATGTCAACGTCTGATGAGTGATTTTCAGGGGACGTGCTTGATGTTGAAATCTTCGACACGACGATGTCTTCACAGACAGAAGGCAGCAAAAATCGTCCGCCTAGAGAAGCCAACATACCACAAATTCTATACACATACTCCGGCCCAATGGGATCGTCTCTCTGTAAAAATAATTGCATTTCTTGAAATAGGGGAAGTGCTTCCGATAGAAAAAGGAGGTAGATGTCTGTCTTCTTTGATGCAAATGCGCTGCGAAGTCGCTCATACCGATCATTCTTTGCCAAATCTACCAATCCTTTTTTGGGCAAATAGTGGACGAAATAGGTTCGAAGCGCATCAAGGAGCGTGAGAACTCGATTCACAAAATGAAGTAAGGTCAAAAGCCTCGTCCCACTATCAATTAGTTCTAAGTTCGGTAAATCCAGCTCGTCTCGCAGAGCAGCGAATTCTTCGGATCTGAGAGCTTGCCCTTTGAAGAAATACTTCATGTCGAGTGCAAATTGAAGCACATTGAATTTCAGTTTGCCCATAGCTTTTTCCACGCAGTTATGCAATGTATGTAGCTTGTAAGAACCAAAGTCTATAACATCCGGATTAGAAGATGTGAACAGTTTTATGAAGGCTGTCATAACATGCGGCCCGTCGCGGTTAATGGCAAGTACGTTTTTGGCTGAGATGTTCACGGTTTTCAGAAAATTCATTACTTCAGCATGAATTATCTCAGCACTACAAAGTTTGGGTGGCGCTCGGTTTCCTGTAAGAGCCTCAATCACATCTTTCCGGTCTATTTTCATGTAAATCGAGGTCAGGTATTCTACACGGATTCTTTGCTGATTGGAGCACCAGAAAATAGCAGTCAAATCGAGCTGCTTGTACCCAGATGAATTGTTCGTCTCATCTAGGCAAAATGTGAACAAACATGCAAATCCGAGCTTCATTGTTCTGCCCGCGCTGCCTCTGAAGAACAGTTACGGTAGAATGAATTCTTCTATACAATACAATTTGCAAACACATTGACAAGTCAAAATATATTTGTGCAAATCCAAGAAGTAAACTGTTGTGACAACAGCATAGTGCTTTTACAAAATTACCCAAATTGGACCCTAGTCGTCTGTGAAAAAAGCAGTTTTCAAAAATGATACGGATGAATCAGCTTTAGTCGAAAGCAAGTAGTTGAATGATTTTAAACGGGTAAAGAAATAACTGACGAACATTATGGATTCGATAAAAATCCGGAAATTTGATGGTTTTGACAAAAAATCCGGACATCAGCAGATTCTGTCAACAAATCCGGACAAAATCAGGACAATCCGGACGCATGGCAACCCTGCATAGGCCAAAAACGCAGCATGATGCGACACCGCCAAAAAATCAATATCCTGCTACAACAGGGTAATTTCTGAATTTCTCCTGTGTAAAAATGATAATAACGTTGTTTCAGGTTTCGAATATAGCTTAAGTCATTTTAACAACTATTGCTAATTTGCATGGAATTCGCTGTGAAAATGAATTTCAGCGAATCACGTACGACACCAAACAAATTTAAATTTGTGCGTCATTCAAATAAGATAAATCATTGCAATATCAATATTTTAGAAGCAATTCTAGGTGAGTGTAAAGCTTAATATTCAACGACCGCATGTGAACCCGAAGTAAACCTGGGTAACATCTTTAAAGATATTGAGCATTTACGCGATCTTCGCAAATGCTGGAAATAATTAATGTGAAAGACGATATCTGCATCACAAAAATATCTTTCTAAAAAATGATAAATTCGATTAACTACATGTATAGATTTGGTTCGCTTATCATCCAGGAGGCTCCCTGTGGTCATACCCAAATAAAGCCTTCTTTACATATTAGCAGATAATAATTTGGAATGTATATTGGTTTATCACAAGTTTCTCGTGGTTATTTTACTAATACGAAACGCTAATGAAAAATACCGCAAAACCTGTAATAGACCGTCACCCCGTTATAGATAGTCACTTCCTATAAATTGGAAGTATAAGTAGTAGCACAAACATATACGTTTGTTGTTAAAGGCCTGTCCGATATATTCTGTGCTATTGGCATTTCTCAATGTGTCTTCTGAACGGTTCCTTGACTTCTTTACTATTGACAATTGTTTAATTAAATTGATCATCAAGTGTCTGCAATGCGAATATCGATTTGTGTTGTCGATCATCCTGTTTTCTTAATAGGTAGTCATCTTGTGTGAATAATATGCTAGATAGATGTAATACATCATCTTATTGAGTGTCGAGCCTTTATTACTAGTATACAGGTGAATAAGGCCTCAATGATTTCTCTCAATGATGCCTATAAATCAATTTACTGAATAGTGATGAAATGTGTTCAATATTTCTATCAAATGTTCATTGAAAGTCAGTCACATATTTTTGGTATCGTATGAAGTTTCAAAAAAATAACATGTCATACTAGTAAGCCGAAATGATAAAATTATTTCGCAATATATCGGGTTTTTTGTAAAACATCAAGTTATTCGGGAATCTTTTTTAATGGAACCTGCACATAAAACAAGCTTTATTGAAGCGATATTTAATAATACTTGAGGACTTGAGGGACTTGAGGAAAAACAGTTTGCCAGAGTCTAATAGCACTCAAGAGAGATGGTTGAAAAATAGACCGCCATGCTGGTGTATTACAGGCTTTTCGGCATCTTTTATCTTGCATGCGTGAGTGACGAACATTCCAGTTTTATAAAACCGGCCAATCCGTTCATTGGCAAATTGCAATTTAGTAATGTGTACTCAACATTTTGCTGAGTCATTATACTGATGAGACACTTCCCTCGACTGTGTTTGAGGTCAGACTCGAATGCACAGACTGCAGACAGACGAGAAGAGCAGCACCCCTGTGGAAACTTCCAGGTTCCTACCACCGCAAAAAATTCATTGAGTGAACGTGAGAAATGTACCTGTTTGTAAGAGGCTGGAACTTGGAAAGGGAATAAAATAAGTCATCTACATTTATAAAAAGTACACTGCATCAATTGAACAATGCAACTAGAAAATATCTCTTCTTTTTCCTCTATTAGTCACTGAACATTTTTTATTACTCTTTTATCAACCCCATGATTTAACAATAGTTCCGCTGATCGCTCATCGAAAGCATGTTGCACGTCTACTTTCAAGGTTGCTTTGAAATCACTGATGTTTCAAAAATTGCCATCAATTTGGTCTGAACTTCTTCGTTTTTCCTCTATCTATTATGTTTTACCTTTCTATTTTTATTCTTGCTTGATTTTCACTGTTTTTCTTAATATGTCGGGGACGTTCTCAATATCTCTGGAAGTGTTGAGTCAGCAGTAGTGTCAAGAATTGTCAAGAATAACATATAAATGGTGTGTATTCCACGAACCCTTCTTGATGTCCGAAGGACCATCTTTTAGAACCACGGGTCACGTATATGGAGTATGTGTGAAACAAGCCATGTTTTATGGCTGCGAGTCATCCATGGTCGTTAAATTTATCCCGTGATAAGAAACATGAGCGTGTGGAGATATGAATGCAAAGGTGGATGTGTATTGTCAGACTCTATCGGACAGGAAGTCGAATCACAGGATCAGAAAAGCAATGGGTCTTGACAACATCACAGACATCGCGAGAAGGCAAAGACTACGCCAGCTTGGGCACACGAGGTAAGGAGGTATGAGACAGAATGAATCAGAAAGGTCATGAGGATGAAAGTAGACGATAAGAGTAGCAGGAAGACAAAAGAAGACCTGGAAGCAAGTGGTACAAGGCAACCTCAAGCGTATTGCAGCCCAAGAAGCATACACCAGTGATCGACCAAAATGGAAGTACATGCTCAAGCAGAAAAAGTCTAATTCAGCAACTTCTGGAAGCAAAGGACGCAAAAAGGGATGAGAGCGTGAGCGAATTCTTGTCCAATTTATCACTAAGAAAGCAAAAAAATCTCTTCCTTCGATGATAATAGAGAACGTTTTTTATTTCTACGGATACATTTCTTCTGTCATAGTGAACTCCCATTTTGCATTTCTTCTGAGCTCACAATTCTTCACTGTCGTGATTGGTCTGCACTTTGTCACTAATAAACTACTTCAACCCACCTGATGGAGACCTGTCCGATGTATGTTCTTGACCTGTTTGGCCTTCATTGGTGTGATTTTCTCTCTGCTGACTTTTTCTACGAAATCGCTTTTTTCTAGGGTAATGAATTAAAGATGTTCCAACGTCGGACAGAGACAAACGAGAACCATGCACAAAGAAATGAAGGATTTAATCGAAGCTTTTAGGCGATTATTGTTAAAACATTTTCATTGTTAAATTAATCTGTTTTGGTTCTTACTTCAGATTAAACAGGAAGTTTCATTCATTGGAATGAGATGTGGGAAACACACATTTACGTTTGTGATGCATGCGTACAATTCATTGTATTACTGACTTATTAGCTTGCTAACCCTTTTTGCTGATGTCATTTGATATGAATTTTGCACATGCACTGACCTATATTTTAAATGCCTAAATGAAATTGTGCAGCATCACGACAAGAATGTACAGTTTGCTTTCTTCTTTATACTACACATAATATGCAATGTACTAGCATACACATTTGCATTCCATCAGCATAAGCTATGGCTACTTAGAACACTTTTAAATTGTCTGTGATTTAATAATTCAGTACTTCTAACTTCCATGAAGCTGCAAGAATGTAATGGAAAGAGCAATCTCATTATGTTTTGCATCTCTGGAAAATTATTCGCTTTGATTTGATAAAATTGTGCAGATAAAGAAATGATGATGACACATAGTAAAAACAATGCAAAACAATAACAAAACTTGACGAAATTGCAAGCTTTCTATATATTGTCAAGTGTTGTGTATCTTGTGCCAACGGTTTTGCAAATGTGACGAGTATTTGATGATGTAGGATGATCTGCGCACGCTTCCTGCAAGGTGAAAAACGATTTTGCAGTCCGACAGCAGAAACGGGAAAGGTAGGCTTATATGATAAAAAAGTCACATACTACATGCGCCACACTCAACTTCACAATCTAATCCAAGTAGACAATCAACTGTTACATGTCATCATTTTCTAAATCATTATCAGATTCGGTAACTTGTACTGCTGACCGAGCCGTCGAGCATTCATTACACAAAATATTCGTGTAAGATCAGTCTTTCAGTAACCATGGGAAAGAGTCAACAGGTAAATCCAAGAAATTAGTCGTCCCACCCGTTCATTCATCGTCAAAGCCATCACGCAGTCAGTGATGGATAAATCGGTAAAGCAGCAACAATAATAATACTCGTACATTTGGCATCAATTCTTATTGATAACATTCCGTAGAGGTCAAATATCGGGTAATCATTGAGTTTTTCAATTTGTAAAATCTAGTGCAAGAAAAACCGCACATCTGAAGCCGCCATCTAATAAAAATCATACCAAAAAGTAGGCCATATAACTAACACCGCTACGTTTATTGGAAGAAATACGGCATTGTTACATCTCTGAGAAAAATGAGACGTGGTGGTTAGGGTTTACAATCCCTGGATCTCTACCCGATCTTCGAGATAAGAAATCCCGGGATTACGTCTTCAAGATCTCGAGGAATTTCGAGATATTTGAAAAATTGGTGAGGGCTTTCTTTGAAAATATATTTACATTATTCATGTTTTGATTTTGATAAATAGCCAACGCGCTATGTTGCCGAGCCAGCTGGTTATAGATGAATGCATTACATGATATACATTGTTTATGTCATTTCAGCAGTTGTTAAGCTGAGTCACTAATTCTGGCTTGGCGACTGGCGAGCCGGTGTGTTCACAGGCCTCGCAAGGTATCCGACATCATCATGCACGCACTCTATCTGGGGACTGAAATCAAATTTTCAAAAGTGAAGCAAAAGAGGAGATGAACATGACCTGAGTTGTGATAGTGGTAGACATGTGATTTTCATGATAATGCGTTAGTGTTACTGAGTGACTGAAATCGTAGTCGCAGTGACAGCAGCCGTGTGCTCTAGTTTTTGATTAGTGCAAGCTTGTATCGACGAAATGAGCCAAAATTGGACATATTTGATGAAGCGAAAGATGGTGCCTTATGCATCGAATCCTGAAAGTGTATATATATCTCTATCGAAGGTGGAAATACGAAAGGCAAGAATACAAATCTTCAAAGTGGACTTCTAAGATACGTTTCATGTGGAATGAAATCTTAGTATCTCTTCTCTTCTATTTTTAAATCATATCCCGTCCTTCAGTGTCCGGCGACCACAGCTCAAGAGACTTTTTCTGATACTTACGAAAAGTCTACTCTACAAGAACGCTAGGAATTTTGATATCTTGAAATAGATGTTAAAATCGATGAAGCAGACAGATGAAGCTTGTAACAGCCAGCTAGTAGGCAGGAAATTGAACAGAGCACATCAATTTATCTATATACAATATGTAGCTAATGCACCATGCAGAGGCGTAGATTTGATGACCCCACTTCATGAGGTCAATATGACTCAATTGATGGGGTCGAACTGACTGGAAATCGAAATGATACCCTTGAATCGTTGGTTCGGATGGACCTACAACAGTCCAGCATAACTGGAGACAGGAATGATCCTCAAGCGTGTCAAACATGTCCTGACCTCCAACATCGGTTGAATCCGAAAGGGCATTCTCGGCGGCCGGTCTGTTCATAACAAAACTACGGTCGAGACTGAGTGGTGATACAATTCAGTGTCCTATCTGGTCTTGCCCTACTTCGCCAATATTTTTTACGAGTTAACTGGTTTCACAAACATCCTTGTTTAGTCAAAGTTATGAGAGATATACATTTCATAAGCAGGTAACGTCTTTTGAAATATCCCTTGAAAAATGATTTGAAATTTTTATATATATATATATTTCGATCGAGATGCCGGGATTACAATCAGCCAGTCTCAAACATCCAAGGATTGGGGAAATGCTCGAAATTGTAAACCTTAGTGGTGGTCAGTCAGCCAATGAAATTACTTAACATGGACAGAAATTATGAATGATTCCGTGACACCATCATGTCAAAAACTGCAGGAATAATGAAAAGCTGTGATGATGTAAACTCGGTATGTGACATTTACCTCTTGGAGGTTTTCGAACTTTTTGTATTCGCGCGCTTGTTGACCTTGGCAGTTAATTGCACGGAACCTTCTAAGTATGACTGTAATAAGATATGTCCGTAATGCCTTATGGGACCATTTTGTTGTGTAGTTTTACTTTTGTATCGTGATACCGATTGTTTTTTGTTTATAAGCGTTATGGATTAAATTTGAGCAGAACAAGCATCAAACGCGAGTATCGAACACCGATTGTCTATCTACAATAAATCTAGTTTTGCATAATTCCGTTCTGAGATTCGTTGCATGTACCGCACTCCACAAATCGGTAGCAGAGCGTGGTTAAGTATTATCTGAGGAGTCGGTACTGTCGAAAAAAAAGCTTGTTCTTATATTAATTGGTATTTGTTATACAAATACCATACTTTTTTAATCCGCAAAACGCTAGTTATGGACACAGTGATAGACATGGAGGTCAAGTCTGATGAGAGTTGCTCAAATCCAGGATCTGTCAGTGACTCAGAGAGGAGCTTTGAATGGGCTAGTGTATTTTTGAAGTCAGCTAAGCCAGCCAATTTTAAGAAAGGTGATGACAAAAGACAATTTATACATGACTTTGAAGTTTGGTCAAAATTAGCAAAGATCCCAACGGATATGAAATCCAATTTCTTTCTCCAATGTTTATCTCCTGATGTTAAGCGGGAAATGCAAGCCTTCGAGCCTGAAGTTGAAGTTCTGAAATTTGATGATGTTGTTGCTCTACTCTTTATGGAAATGTTCACTACGGCTACAGATAGATTGGGTCCTAGGATTTCTTTGTCTTCACGTCGACAGAAAGAGAATGAGTCTTTGCCGGAATACCTGGCTGATCTATTCCACCTTGCTCGTGAGATAGGGATTTCTAAATCAGTGGAAAAGGAACGCGTGAGGAAAGTTTTCTTAGAGGGCTTGCGAAGTCCCATACTCCTTGACAAAATCTTTGAGGATGACGTGATCTATTCGTTGTCAGAACCACGTGATGTATTGAAACGAGCGTAGTTTTTGGAAGATATTATCCGGCACCGTCAGAGACATGTCCGAGCAGTACAGCTTTCTGGTCCAAACGTACCGCCTTTAATGAGAGAGTCTGTGCGAGTTTCATCTCAGAATAGGCTTGGTCAGCAGAAATGCAAAAATTGCAATGAATTTGGTCATGGGTTTCAGGCTTGTTCTCAACCTAGGAAATGTTTCAAATGTTTCGAGCTTGGGCATTTCGCCAGGAATTGCCCACAAAGAGAGCAGTTTCAGGAAAACGCTCGGGGAGGGTCGTCGGTGGCCGATCCTCCAACTCGGTAAATGTTAGAGCTTCGTCCCACGTGTGATCGAGGTACCTTGTCTACCAAATCCAGTGAAGGTGATTCATCTACCCCATCCATTGAAAGGCATAAGATAGTCAGTACGACCCGATCCCAGGAATCGATTTATGCCTCTGTTTTGATGTACATTCAAAACATTCCAGTTCCTACTTATGTGGACGGAGATAGTGAAGTAACTTTGATTGATTCTAAGTATCTGTGTGAATTGCCACTTGATGGGAAAGACTTAGTTCATCCGCCACCTTCAGGGACAGTTCGAGGGGTGGTAGGAGAAGCTCTTCACTCTACTGGCCAGATTTACCTTCTGTTGAAGATAGGAGATTTCCAATGTGTCTTCCCATTTTTGATTGTTGAGGTCCTTAATCCACCTGTGATTTTGGGTTGGGATTTCTTTAAGCCCTATCGTTGTACAATTGATTACGACACTGACAGCTTGCACATCGCTAAAAACACCTATCGAGAACCCTTTCTTCCCAGCTCTCCCCTTGACCAAGTGATTCCGTCCCTCCCAGTGATCATTCCTCCTCAATCTGAGATATTGTTGCCTTGTCGAGTTTCTTGTAAACAGATAGGAGTTAGAACTTGTTTGTTCCATCCCGCCGAGCTTCCCGAAGGTGTGGTTTCTACTGATTCTGTTGTCAAACTTGATTCTTTTGGTCAGGTTCCAGTGCGTCTCATAAACACTAATTCAATCGAAGTGAAGCTTAAGACTTAAGGAAGCAGTAGGGGTTTTGGAACCTACTGAGATCATAACAGAAATAAAAGTACCCTCAGGTGAATGTGAAGCCATCTGTGGTGCAGTTGCCGTTTCGGAAGGCGTTGAGTCAAGTGATGAGAAGTGGGTACACGAATTTCATATTGGAGGCCAACTGTGTAATGAGGAAAAGAGCAAAGTGCTAGAAACCCTCAAACGTCGGAGGGATGCCATTTCCGTTTCATCTGATGACATAGGATACACTGAACTTGTAGTGCATGATATCAATACTGGTTCGCAGGCTCCCGTGAGCCGCCCCCCTTACCGCGCTAACCCTCTGAAACAGTTAGAAATCGATAAGGAAGTTGCGAATTTGAGGAATTTGGGTGTAATAGAAGCTTCTTCTTCACCATGGGCCAGCCCGGTTGTTATGGTTAGGAAGTGATGGGAGCTGGAGGTTATGTGTTGACTATCGGTCGGTTAATAACATCACAGAGGTGCCAAGTTTTCCTCTGCCGCGCACTGACGATATTTTTGAGTCATTGAAAGGTTCTCGCTTCTTTTGTACCCTCGATTTAAATCAAGCATATTATCAAGTGAAGTTAAATCCAGCTGACGCTCCAAAGACAGCTTTTGTTACCCGTGATTCATTGTATCAGTTTAATCGTATGCCATTTGGAATTAGCGGTGCCCCATACACATGTCAACGGTTGATGAACCTGATACTGAAAGACGTGTTGTACAAAAAAGCTATTGCTTAGCCTATCTTGACGACGTGATAGTGTTTGGAGAGTCGTTCGAGCAGACATTGAGCAATTTGGACCACGTTTTGAGACACCTACCTTTGGCAGGGGCGAAAGTAAAGCCTAACAAATGTCATCTTTTCCAGTCAGAGAATGTCTTATTGGGTCATGTCGTTTCACAGAACGGGATACACACAGATCCCAAGAAAGTAGAGGCTGTTGCGTCTTGGCCGAAGACCTTAAACAGTAAAGATATCAAGTCTTTTCTGGGTTTGGTTAACTACTATCAAAAATTTGTACCCAACCTTTCTCAGGTCGCTTCTCCCCTTAGACTTCTTGAACATTCTAAGTATTGGAAATGGACGGCTGAATGCGAAACATCGTTCGAAGAAATAAAAAAATTGTTGACCACTGCCCCAGTTCTCGGCTTTCCCGATTTCGGTCCATCCGCTTCTGCTTTTGTTCTGGATTGCGACGCAAGTGACGCCGGCGTTGGCGCGGTCTTGTCTCAAGATCAAGATGGGGAAACACGTATTATCGCGTACGGTATAGTAAAGCATTGTCTAAGGAACAGCGTTCTTATTGCCCCACACAAAAAGAAATGTTTTCCCTTGTGATCTTTGTCGAATATTTCCGAGAATATCTGCTTCCCCGTCCCTTTATTATCCGTACTGATCATAGCGCCTTAAAATGGTTGAACAGAGCGAGATCGTCCGAGAATGACATGTTGATTCGCTGGAACACCATATTGGATAATTTTAAGTTTGAAGTTGATGGAGACATTCTAGGTCGCCTCCAGGAGCATAACTTCCAGATTTGTTATCGGCCTGGTAAGTACCATGGCAATGCGGACAGTTTAAGTAGGAAACCCTTCCGAAAATCATGACGAAGAATATCCTTCCTGTAACCCACATAATGCAGTAGTGAGGCAGTATTTATCAAATGACGTTACCGATCTGCTATCGAAATTGACAATCTCGCAAGTCTCAATGACAAGTAAGGGCCCTAAATCACCCCGTATCGTGGCTCCCCTTATCGTGTCTGACGATTCTCAAGGCGATACTGCACCCGAAAGTGAGAGAGATTCTGATGTTAATCCAAGAGGTAGAATAGGAAGATCTTTATTATCTAATGATGTAGATATTCCCACAGCACAGAGAGAAGATTCAGACCTAAAACCAGTGGTATCACTGCTAGCTAGCGGAGCACCGAAGCCAGTGAAAGAGAGGTTGACTTCCTTTAGTAGAATGACGCGAATTTTGTTGACTGATTTTGAGCGGTTATCTCTTGTTGATGGAATACTTGTCCGGAAAACGAAGAAGGGTCAGCAGGTTGTGACACCCTGGAAACTACGGTCGACCATTCTGAAGGGTGCTCACGATGAGTCAGGACATGGTGGGTTGAGGCAAACACGGTTAAGATTGACCAGTCACTTTTGATGGCCTGATTGTACTCAAGAAATTGAAGATTATGTTCGCTGTTGCTTAACATGTGCCCAAACTAGACGAACTGGTAGGCATCGCGTTCCTCCGTTAAGACCCACTCGAAAGGTTACGTCAATCAAGCCATTCACTTAGATTTTGCGGGACCATTACAACCTTCTAGTGCAGGAAACATCTATTTGTGTGTCATGATTGACCGTTTTACCTCATGGATGGAGGTGGTTCCCATCCCAGATAAAACGGCCGAGACTGTGGCTTCAGCTTTCGTTCAGCAGTGGGTATGTCGTTACGTATCCCTGAGACTCTATATAGCGACCAGGCCAAGAAGTGGCTGGGAATTTGATGAAGTCGATTTGTACTGAGCCAGGAGTTGAGAAGATAAGTACCTCTCCTCGTCATCCCCCAAGCGGATGGGAAAGTTGAAAGGGGAATACAACAGTTAAAGGCGGGCCTGAGGATGTTCTTGGCAGAAAAAGGTAATGATTGGGAAAGTCATCTGAATCCAGTGTTGTTGAATTTAAGAACCATTCAAAGTGCTAGTAGTGGATTTACGCCGGCCATGATGACATTAGGTAGAGAATTGCTGCTTCCTTATGAATCGCATTTGAGCCTTCCTTCTCAAGAAAATGTCAGTTCTTATGACTTTTTGTGCCCAATCAAGAGACCAACTTCAAGTCGTACCGTACATAGTCGTACTAGATTTAAGTACTTAGGAGCCCAGAGACAGCGGAAAAGGTACTTTGATAGTAAGGTTTATGGAAATCGATTTCAATTGGGTGATTGGGTTATTTTCGCGGACAACCCAAGCACTCACTTGATCCGGTGCAATATGTAGGACCTTATGAGGTAGTAGGGCGTTTTGCGGAAAGTTCATTGAGTTGGTACCTGCTCGAGGAGAAGATGGAACTGTGGTGAATGCGAATCTACGTGACAAGAAGAAGAAGATTCACTTCAAT
The DNA here is from genome assembly GCA_907163375.1 of Prostheceraeus crozeri. Lineage (NCBI taxonomy): Eukaryota > Metazoa > Platyhelminthes > Polycladida > Euryleptidae > Prostheceraeus > Prostheceraeus crozeri. The sequence continues at coordinate 136,848 of CAJQUW010013488.1, forward strand.
AACCTACGTCCGGTTCAGGCTCCAGAATTCGCCAAGCAACGACAAATTCAGCACCAATCGTGTGAAGGTGGGTGTCCCTGCCGTGGCCCTGTCGCTGTGGCCACCGCCGGTACGCAAACTATGTCTGTGAGTGACTTCATTGACAGTAATGATAATATTCAGGAGAATAGCCATGTCGAATGGGAACTTCATCCTTCGCCATCAACCGAGGTGGCTATTGGTACGCGTTGGTCTCAAGACCTGCTCAGCAGCAGCGGCATTGCTCTACCGTGGACGGACGAGGGCCGCCGGACGGCTCGAATGAGAAGACCCTACCCACGGAGACCCCGTAGCACTGTGAGAGACAGCTTGTGGCAACCCTACATGGAAACGTATGACGAAGTTTCTTCTAGTGACCCTGATTCTGATGTTAAATCTAGAAATGAAACGACTTTTAGTGATCCTGATTCTGACTGATCCATGTGTAGTGAATGGACCTTACGAGATGCCGGAGAGACTAACTAGCTCTGGCGAAACCGAATCTACCGAATTCATGGTGGAACATTCTTGAGTTATGATGATTTATACCTTGTATATAATTGTACCCACCTTTTTTAATGTGTGGTGGGAATGTGATGATATAAACTCGGTATGTGACATTTACCTCTTGGAGGTTTTCGAACTTTTTGTATTCGCGCGCTTGTTGACCTTGGCAGTTAATTGCACGGAACCTTCTAAGTATGACTGTAATAAGATATGTCCGTAATGCCTTATGGGACCATTTTGTTGTGTAGTTTTACTTTTGTATCGTGATACCGATTGTTTTTTGTTTATAAGCGTTATGGATTAAATTTGAGCAGAACAAGCATCAAACGCGAGTATCGAACACCGATTGTCTATCTACAATAAATCTAGTTTTGCATAATTCCGTTCTGAGATTCGTTGCATGTACCGCACTCCACAAATCGGTAGCAGAGCGTGGTTAAGTATTATCTGAGGAGTCGGTACTGTCGAAAAAAAAGCTTGTTCTTATATTAATTGGTATTTGTTATACAGAATACCATACTTTTTTAATCCGCAAAACGCTAGTTATGGACACAGTGATAGACATGGAGGTCAAGTCTGATGAGAGTTGCTCAAATCCAGGATCTGTCAGTGACTCAGAGAGGAGCTTTGAATGGGCTAGTGTATTTTTGAAGTCAGCTAGGCCAGCCAATTTTAAGAAAGGTGATGACAAAAGACAATTTATACATGACTTTGAAGTTTGGTCAAAATTAGCAAAGATCCCAACGGATATGAAATCCAATTTCTTTCTCCAATGTTTTATCTCCTGATGTTAAGCGGGAAATGCAAGCCTTCGAGCCTGAAGTTGAAGTTCTGAAATTTGATGATGTTGCTCTACTCTTTATGGAAATGTTCACTACGGCTACAGATAGATTGGGTCCTAGGATTTCTTTGTCTTCACGTCGACAGAAAGAGAATGAGTCTTTGCCGGAATACCTGGCTGATCTATTCCACCTTGCTCGTGAGATAGGGATTTCTAAATCAGTGGAAAAGGAACGCGTGAGGAAAGTTTTCTTAGAGGGCTTGCGAAGTCCCATACTCCTTGACAAAATCTTTGAGGATGACGTGATCTATTCGTTGTCAGAAACCACGTGATGTATTGAAACGAGCGTAGTTTTTGGAAGATATTATCCGGCACCGTCAGAGACATGTCCGAGCAGTACAGCTTTCTGGTCCAAACGTACCGCCTTTAATGAGAGAGTCTGTGCGGAGTTTCATCTCAGAATAGGCTTGGTCAGCAGAAATGCAAAAATTGCAATGAATTTGGTCATGGGTTTCAGGCTTGTTCTCAACCTAGGAAATGTTTCAAATGTTTCGAGCTTGGGCATTTCGCCAGGAATTTGCCCACAAAGAGAGCAGTTTCAGGAAACGCTCGGGGAGGGTCGTCGGTGGCCGAGTCCTCCAACTCGGTAAATGTTAGAGCTTCGTCCCACGTGTGATCGAGGTACCTTGTCTACCAAATCCAGTGAAGGTGATTCATCTACCCCATCCATTGAAAGGCATAAGATAGTCAGTACGACCCGATCCCAGGAATCGATTATGCCTCTGTTTTGATGTACATTCAAAACATTCCAGTTCCTACTTATGTGGACGGAGATAGTGAAGTAACTTTGATTGATTCTAAGTATCTGTGTGAATTGCCACTTGATGGGAAAGACTTAGTTCATCCGCCACCTTCAGGGACAGTTCGAGGGGTGGTAGGAGAAGCTCTTCACTCTACTGGCCAGATTTACCTTCCGTTGAAGATAGGAGATTTCCAATGTGTCTTTCCCATTTTTGATTGTTGAGGTCCTTAATCCACCTGTGATTTTGGGTTGGGATTTCTTTAAGCCCTATCGTTGTACAATTGATTACGACACTGACAGCTTGCACATCGCTAAAAACACCTATCGAGAACCCTTTCTTCCCAGCTCTCCCCTTGACCAAGTGATTCCGTCCCTCCCAGTGATCATTCCTCCTCAATCTGAGATATTGTTGCCTTGTCGAGTTTCTTGTAAACAGATAGGAGTTAGAACTTGTTTGTTCCATCCCGCCGAGCTTCCCGAAGGTGTGGTTTCTACTGATTCTGTTGTCAAACTTGATTCTTTTGGTCAGGTTCCAGTGCGTCTCATAAACACTAATTCAATCGAAGTGAAGCTTAAGACTTAAGGAAGCAGTAGGGTTTTGGAACCTACTGAGATCATAACAGAAATAAAAGTACCCTCAGTGAATGTGAAGCCATCTGTGGTGCAGTTGCCGTTTCGGAAGGCGTTGAGTCAAGTGATGAGAAGTGGGTACACGAATTTCATATTGGAGGCCAACTGTGTAATGAGGAAAAGAGCAAAGTGCTAGAAACCCTCAAACGTCGGAGGGATGCCATTTCCGTTTCATCTGATGACATAGGATACACTGAACTTGTAGTGCATGATATCAATACTGGTTCGCAGCTCCCGTGAGCCGCCCCCCTTACCGCGCTAACCCTCTGAAACAGTTAGAAATCGATAAGGAAGTTGCGAATTTGAGGAATTTGGGTGTAATAGAAGCTTCTTCTTCACCATGGGCCAGACCCGGTTGTTATGGTTAGGAAGTGATGGGAGCTGGAGGTTATGTGTTGACTATCGGTCGGTTAATAACATCACAGAGGTGCCAAGTTTTCCTCTGCCGCGCACTGACGATATTTTTGAGTCATTGAAAGGTTCTCGCTTCTTTTGTACCCTCGATTTAAATCAAGCACATTATCAAGTGAAGTTAAATGCAGCTGACGCTCAAAGGACAGTTTTTGTTACCCGTGACTCATTGTATCAGTTTAATCGTATGCCATTTGGACTTAGCGGTGCCCCAGGTACATGTCAGCGGTTGATGAACCTGATACTGAAAGACGTGTTGTACAAAAAACCTATTGCTTAGCCTATCTTGACGACGTGATAGTGTTTGGAGAGTCGTTCGAGCAGACATTGAGCAATTTGGACCACGTTTTGAGACACCTACCTTTGGCAGGGGCGAAAGTAAAGCCTAACAAATGTCATCTTTTCCAGTCAGAGAATGTCTTATTGGGTCATGTCGTTTCACAGAACGGGATACACACAGATCCCAAGAAAGTAGAGGCTGTTGCGTCTTGGCCGAAGACCTTAAACAGTAAAGATATCAAGTCTTTTCTGGGTTTGGTTAACTACTATCAAAAATATGTACCCAACCTTTCTCAGGTCGCTTCTCCCCTTAGACTTCTTGAACATTCTAAGTATTGGAAATGGACGCTGAATGCGAAACATCGTTCGAAGAAATAAAAAAATTGTTGACCACTGCCCCAGTTCTCGGCTTTCCCGATTTCGGTCCATCCGCTTCTGCTTTTGTTCTGGATTGCGACGCAAGTGACGCCGGCGTTGGCGCGGTTCTTGTCTCAAGATCAAGATGGGGAAACACGTATTATCGCGTACGGTATAGTAAAGCATTGTCTAAGGAACAGCGTTCTTATTGCCCCACACAAAAAGAAATGTTTTCCCTTGTGATCTTTGTCGAATATTTCCGAGAATATCTGCTTCCCCGTCCCTTTATTATCCGTACTGATCATAGCGCCTTAAAATGGTTGAACAGAGCGAGATCGTCCGAGAATGACATGTTGATTCGCTGGAACACCATATTGGATAATTTTAAGTTTGAAGTTGATGGAGACATTCTAGGTCGCCTCCAGGAGCATAACTTCCAGATTTGTTATCGGCCTGGTAAGTACCATGGCAATGCGGACAGTTTAAGTAGGAAACCCTTCCGAAAATCATGACGAAGAATATCCTTCCTGTAACCCACATAATGCAGTAGTGAGGCAGTATTTATCAAATGACGTTACCGATCTGCTATCGAAATTGACAATCTCGCAAGTCTCAATGACAAGTAAGGGCCCTAAATCACCCCGTATCGTGGCTCCCCTTATCGTGTCTGACGATTCTCAAGGCGATACTGCACCCGAAAGTGAGAGAGATTCTGATGTTAATCCAAGAGGTAGAATAGGAAGATCTTTATTATCTAATGATGTAGATATTCCCACAGCACAGAGAGAAGATTCAGACCTAAAACCAGTGGTATCACTGCTAGCTAGCGGAGCACCGAAGCCAGTGAAAGAGAGGTTGACTTCCTTTAGTAGAATGACGCGAATTTTGTTGACTGATTTTGAGCGGTTATCTCTTGTTGATGGAATACTTGTCCGGAAAACGAAGAAGGGGTCAGCAGTTGTGACACCCTGGAAACTACGGTCGACCATTCTGAAGGGTGCTCACGATGAGTCAGGACCTGGTGGGTTGAGGCAAACACGGTTAAGATTGACCAGTCACTTTTGATGGCCTGATTGTACTCAAGAAATTGAAGATTATGTTCGCTGTTGCTTAACATGTGCCCAAACTAGACGAACTGGTAGGCATCGCGTTCCTTGGTCCGTTAAGACCCACTCGAAAGGTTACGTCAATCAAGCCATTCACTTAGATTTTGCGGGACCATTACAACCTTCTAGTGCAGGAAACATCTATTTGTGTGTCATGATTGACCGTTTTACCTCATGGATGGAGGTGGTTCCCATCCCAGATAAAACGGCCGAGACTGTGGCTTCAGCTTTCGTTCAGCAGTGGGTATGTCGTTACGGTATCCCTGAGACTCTATATAGCGACCAGGGCCAAGAAGTGGCTGGGAATTTGATGAAGTCGATTTGTACTGAGCCAGGAGTTGAGAAGATAAGTACCTCTCCTCGTCATCCCCAAGCGGATGGGAAAGTTGAAAGGGGAATACAACAGTTAAAGGCGGGCCTGAGGATGTTCTTGGCAGAAAAAGGTAATGATTGGGAAAGTCATCTGAATCCAGTGTTGTTGAATTTAAGAACCATTCAAAGTGCTAGTAGTGGATTTACGCCGGCCATGATGACATTAGGTAGAGAATTGCTGCTTCCTTATGAATCGCATTTGAGCCTTCCTTCTCAAGAAAATGTCAGTTCTTATGACTTTTTGTGCCCAATCAAGAGACCAACTCAAGTCGTACCGTACATAGTCGTACTAGATTTAAGTACTTAGGAGCCCAGAGACAGCGGAAAAGGTACTTTGATAGTAAGGTTTATGGAAATCGATTTCAATTGGGTGATTGGGTTATTTTCGCGGACAACCCAAGCACTCACTTGATCCGGTGCAATATGTAGGACCTTATGAGGTAGTAGGGCGTTTTGCGGAAAGTTCATTGAGTTGGTACCTGCTCGAGGAGAAGATGAACTGTGGTGAATGCGAATCTACGTGACAAGAAGAAGAAGATTCACTTCAATAACCTACGTCCGGTTCAGGCTCCAGAATTCGCCAAGCAACGACAAATTCAGCACCAATCGTGTGAAGGTGGGTGTCCCTGCCGTGGCCCTGTCGCTATGGCCACCGCCGGTACGCAAACTATGTCTGTGAGTGACTTCATTGACAGTAATGATAATATTCAGGAGAATAGCCATGTCGAATGGGAACTTCATCCTTCGCCATCAACCGAGGTGGCTATTGGTACGCGTTGGTCTCAAGACCTGCTCAGCAGCAGCGGCATTGCTCTACCGTGGACGGACGAGGGCCGCCGGACGGCTCGAATGAGAAGACCCTACCCACGGAGACCCCGTAGCACTGTGAGAGACAGCTTGTGGCAACCCTACATGGAAACGTATGACGAAGTTTCTTCTAGTGACCCTGATTCTGATGTTAAATCTAGAAATGAAACGACTTTTAGTGATCCTGATTCTGACTGATCCATGTGTAGTGAATGGACCTTACGAGATGCCGGAGAGACTAACTAGCTCTGGCGAAACCGAATCTACCGAATTCATGGTGGAACATTCTTGAGTTATGATGATTTATACCTTGTATATAATTGTACCCACCTTTTTTAATGTGTGGTGGGAATGTGATGATATAAACTCGGTATGTGACATTTACCTCTTGGAGGTTTTCGAACTTTTTGTATTCGCGCGCTTGTTGACCTTGGCAGTTAATTGCACGGAACCTTCTAAGTATGACTGTAATAAGATATGTCCGTAATGCCTTATGGGACCATTTTGTTGTGTAGTTTTACTTTTGTATCGTGATACCGATTGTTTTTTGTTTATAAGCGTTATGGATTAAATTTGAGCAGAACAAGCATCAAACGCGAGTATCGAACACCGATTGTCTATCTACAATAAATCTAGTTTTGCATAATTCCGTTCTGAGATTCGTTGCATGTACCGCACTCCACAAAGCTTCTACTAAAATCCGATGAAGGATAAATAGGAAATGCAACGAGGTAAAATATTACCACAAGCCGATCAGACAAATCACTATAAAATTTAGGAAAAGGCAGAAATTCATGGTATGAATGCGAAACAAATTTTTGCAATATTTATCAAAAATACGTCCAAAAATAATAGCACGTAAAAACAATGAATTAATTTTCATCATGTCAAGTTTTCCAATAGCCAACAACGTTCTGTATTTTGTGTAGTGCTTATCATGCATGAATTTTGTGCATTTTTCTTTATTAGAGGTGCCATGGGACTGTGATTCACGGATATGATGTTAAATTCAACTGTTTTGTGACATTAATGACGCCATCTATTTTCGAGCGTGGCGCTTCCAAACAAGGAACATCTTAGAAGTTCAATGAAGAACAGATTTCTGTTTGAACTGAAGATAAAAATAAGGATGTTCAGGCAAGATACAAGCATATGAAGTAGATGATCGGCCTTGAAATTTATATATTTTAAGCAGAGACGAAAGTCAACTTGCTGCTGTTCTCAACTTGGCTTTTTCCTTGGTTCTAAAAATAGGTTCACATGATGCATATGCTACTGAATTCATGGCATTCTTATTGGTAGACAATAAATGAAGCCATTGTAATAGATACATGCTGTCCATTAGATCGGAATTCCCAGGTAATTCCCTTAATATAAATGATCGTGGCTTCTACAACGATTAACCTACAATGATGACAAACTTGTATGCGTTTCAGCTACACTGTCAAATATCACTATGTGATCCATTGAATTAATCGGTTGGTATATAGGCTATCAATTCAGAAAGGATGTATTCTTCAACCGAGAGTTATATTGCAAAATAAGAAATATGTCACAAAACGTTTCGCCCTTGGCTTGATCACAAAAATTCGAGTGCTGTACATTTATGTCTATAGGCGTTGTGAACAAATCTCTTTAAATTCTACCGCACGTCTGACATCAGTATGACGCAGACCAAAGTGCACTATAGACCACTGAATATTGTTTGGGTCTGGAATCGCGGATGTTGATACAGATGCAAATACACTAAAGATGATGAAATTTTACAATGTTCTCTTAGACGTGATTTCATTGTTCTTGTGGTTTCCCGTAATAAATTGATGGACATGATTTACATTGAATGCGATCTACGTTTTTGGACATGCAACTATATACCTGGCCTTTCACGATTTACACAATAAATACATTTACATATACTTTTCTGACCTGTATTCAGTAAGAAGAAATGTTTCTGGATTTGAATGACACTGTGAAATGATCAGTAAGTTTGCATTTATGCAAGTGTCTTCTCACGTCTCTCACTTGATTGTCACTGGAGCACGTATGTCCGAAACAATTTGTTCTATGAATTTGTCCTTCTTCTCCTCTTGATCACCTGTCACTTGTTGTCGATGTAGGTTTCCTATTATACTCCGCAAAATATGTGCTGCCCATTTGCCTTATATCGCTCCGTTATACCGATCTCTATTCCTTCCTCGTCTGATCCGTTCCTAGTTGCTCTTCTTATTCATTCTTGAAAATATTTAGTTTCAAAAATTTAGGTTAATGTGAGGTCCACGGAATTACACAATTTGAGAAGCAAGGTTTGGTATCCTCCAATTTAAGAGAGACATCAAGAAAAAGTAGTTTCTCCTCCATGGTTCCTCCATCGTGAAAGAAATGTATGAATGTATCTCATTGCACCATTGTAATACATACAATGACAGTACAGCACTCGAATTTTTAGTCACACAAGTGATCAAGCCAAGGGCGCGAAACGTTTTGTGATATCTTATTTTACAATATAACTCTCGGTTGAAGAATACATCCTCGTCTGAATTGATAAATATCACTGTGTTTAGCAGTGTGACAGAATTTTTATTACATACAAAACTTTAAGCCGGAGCCGTGGTATTTCCTGTCGGTTCCTATAGGCCTAAACCTGAAGACAGCAAAGAGTGTCGATCTACTCAAACAAGTATTTGTATGCAGTGAAAATTTTTATATGAAAATATTCAGTTTTTTGCGGAGATCACGTTCCTGTGGTACAAAAAAATTTATTTGAGCACTTTTCAAAAAAAGTCAAAATTTGCATATTTAACCATTTCACTACGGTAAGCTTTTAGCAGTCATTCCCTCAAAATACGGCAGGCATACCAGGTATGCCATGACAAATCATCCCTCTAAAATACGGTAAGGAAATTTCTGGCATACCTGATATGCCAGATTCATGTTTTTAGATGAGAATCAGTGTTTTATCGTCATTTGTGCACATATCTCTAGATATTGACAGGGAAACACATCCACCGTAGAATGCGCTTTCGAACTATAACAAGTTCGTCAGAATCGGCCGTGAATAAGTCGCTTTTGATTGGATAATTTGCACTCACAGCGTTGCAGGTCAATTAGGCGGGAGAACACGCATTCATTTCTGCATTTAGTACAACCAAGGATCATGTCGCGATCTTCAAGAGCTGCCAAGTCTAGCGCAATTAACAATTTATTCCATCACCCGGCGCACAGTCCCATCAATTCAGATGAAGAGCCGACGATGAAGAAGGTGACGAAGACAGTTCTAGTGAGTATGAGGCTGAAATCCAAAATCTTGGTGAGTGGCATTTTGTTGAGCCAGATAGAGACTCGCGTTTGACTGATATGCCTGAATTCTTAGGCACACCTGGCATAAACCCTTTACTTGATGTTCCTGAAAATGTTGAAGATATTTCATTTTTCGTTGATTTGTTCCTGTCATCTAAATTGTTTTTCACAATAGCGAAATGGACAAATGAGAGGCATGAGATCTCAGCGATAATGAACTCGCAAAGGAATGGGACAGCGTGACGGAAGATGAAATGCGGAAATATTTCGGATTATCTCTACTCATGGGACTTAACAAGAAGCCAGAACTTCACCTTTACTGGAGCAAAGACGAAAAATACTTCAGTCCTTTCTTTGAACGAATGGAGTGCTTGCCACGAGACCGATTTTTCTCAATAACTAAATTTGTTCGCTTTGCATCCTACAACTCGCTTTCTACTGATTCAAAGAGTGAAGATAAAATTCTGCCTTTTTGTGATATGGTTCGTGATATTTGTATGAATAACTACTTGCCTGAACGTAAAATTTCTGTTGATGAGACTGTGCTTTTATTCAAAGGTAGATTGCACTTTCGGCAATATGTGCCAAATAAGCGCGCCCACTACGGTTTGAAAACTTCTGTCTTGTCTGAGGCGAGTAATGGATACGTTTGGAATTTTCTTCTGTATTCTGGAAAAAACACTTGGGATGATGAAATAAACTGCTCATTGAAGAAGTCCGAACAAGTTCCCTGTGGGAACGAATCTTGCGAAAAACTGGCGAATGTCAGCTGCAGAATATCATGCTAAAGTTCAGTCATATTTGCGGGATATTCGCTGGCGAAGTTCGCCGGCGACAATTCGCGCTCTATATGTCACCTTTTACTTTTGACATTCTCTTTTATTTTCTTTAGTAATCCGCCTCTACAGCCGAGGCTCTATTCTCTCCCTCACCTCCTCACTATCCCCCACATATGGCTAATCTAACTAAGAAATAAGTGCAGACTATCATTCTTTGATAATGATAAGAATATAGAGAATCCGCATATATCACTTTTCATAACATCTCTTGACATTCAATAATTTACAACAATGACAAATATTTGAATAATATCATAGTATTTACTGCGACATTTATGGAAGATACATACTTTTTTTAGTTTAAGCCTTCGTGAATTAAAAAAGATCCCTTTTTATCAGATCAGACTGAGAATACAATACATTTTCATGTGAAGGTAATATACGAACATTACTACTTACCACTAATTAGTTGCTACAATATCCACGATTTCGCCGGTTGGCGAAAAATCAGCTCGCATTAGTAAACAAATATCTACCAACTAATTATAGCAACTTTTTCGCCACCTGTCGTTTTTTAATTTTACACATGTTTTTGAATAAATTATGACCATTTTCACATGCGGAGATAGTTTTTACACGAAAATGAACCTTTAAAAAAAATTATCCACAAAATCGCTACCTCGCCAGATAATCTGTTGAAGATGCGTTCCCACAGGGTTGTTGTTCAACTTTCTCGTCCGCTCTTTGATTTGGGGTATCACATTTTCCTCGACAATTGGTTTTCTTCATGTGCTCTCGCCGAATATCTCTTGGAATATGATACGTTACTTACTGGAACCATCCGCAGCAACAGAGGCCCACCGCCTCAATTACGCAATCGCAATTTTCAAGCGCAGCAATGTCTTTTTATGCGCAAGGGTGACGTACTAATCAGTCGATATGATGACAAAAAAGCAAGCGGAAAAAAACTGATCTACATGATAGATTCTTTTTCCCACGCTGGTACCACGGAAGTTGTGTCCCGCTCAAAGGATAGAGTTTCAACTGCTGTCAGCAAACCCAACTCAGTTTTGCTCTACAATAAAAACATGGGCGGGGTAGATCTCGCAGACAGATGCCTGGAACCATATTCCCCCACACGAAAAACATACAAGTGGTTTCCCAAATACGCTATTTACCTAATTCATATATTGGTCAGAAATTCTTTTGTGCTTTATCAAAGGTACGGTGGCTCACTCACTTTTCTACGCTACACAGACAAAGTCATCGAATATCTCGTACTTGAAACTGGCTCTGCTCGCAAACGAAAACCTAACCGTTGTCGACTGATTGAAACTAGCGGAGAATCTCAACAAGCAAACAACTCTGGAGCGCGAATGTCGCTTGCAAATAGCCAGGAAAAGATTCCAGCTACTGATTTGATCTCAAAGCCCCAGAAGAGATGCAGAATCTGTTTTAAAAATGGTCTTCGAAAGATGTCACGGTTCCAATGCATTGCCTGTGCGGGAAAACCTGGACTGTGCTCAACTGGAAGGTGCTTCCAACTTTTTCACTCGATTAGCTTGTGATTGCTATTAACTGCTACCAACAATGAATAAGAGTTTAGTTTGTTGATGATTATGTAAGATCGAGTTTGATGTTTTAATATTTTTAAAAGATTTTTATAAATTGCAGTTTTATTCACTAACTTAACCTCATGTTTAGTGTTTAGTCATTTACAACAAAACATACCTCGACAGGCAAAATTAACCGTATTAGAGCAATGACTTCGTTGTCAGTTCAATAGACAATCGTAAAATGCGTAAAATGATGGGGAAAACCTTACCGCTGCTGGCGGAATGATTTGCATGGCATACCTGGTATGCCAGCAGTAGTGAAAAGGTTAAATACTGTGCGAGATGACTCTCCTATATAAGTAGTATGAAACAACCCTGTGGGAACGCATCTTGCTAATATCAACAGATTATCTGGCGAGGTGGCGATTTTGGGGATAATTTTTTTTAAAGGTTCATATTCGTGTAAAAACTATCTCCGCATGTGAAAATGGTCATAATTTATCCAAAAACATGTGTAAAATTAAAAAACGACAGGTGGCGAAAAAGTTGCTATAATTAGTTGGTAGATATTTGTTTACTAATGCGAGCTGATTTTTCGCCAACCGACGAAATCGTGGATATTTTAGCAACTAATTAGTGGTAGTGGTAATGTTCGTATATTACCTTCACATGAAAATGTATTGTATTCTCAGTCTGATCTGATAAAAAGGGATCTTTTTTAATTCACGAAGGCTTAAACTAAAAAAATTATTTATCTTCCATAAATGTCGCAGTATACTATGATATTATTCAAATATTTGTCATTAATGTAAATTATTGAATGTCAAGAGATGTTGTGAAAATTGATATATGCGGATTCTCTATATTCTTATCATTATCAAAGAATGATAGTCTGCACTTATTTCTTAGTTAGATTAGCCAATGTGGGGGATAGTGAGGAGGTGATAGGGAGAGAATAGAGCCTCGGTTGTAGAGGCGGATTACTAAAGAAAATAAGAGAGAAAGTCAAAAGTAAAAGGTGACATATAGAGCGCGAATTGTCGCCGGCGAACTTCGCCAGCGAATATCCCGCAAATATGACTGAGCTTTAGCATGATATTCTGCAGCTGACATTCGCCAGTTTTTCGCAAGATTCGTTCCCACAGGGAAGTTGGATATCAATAGGAATGACTATTTGCTAATAATTAGGCATCCTAACTAAGCGGAAATTAAGTTGATTATCAAGGAAATCTAATGGACGGCATATTATAATGGAAGTCTTTATGAAAAAGTCGCGATCTTATCCGTGTTTTCCTGGCTGAAATTTCAAGTTTTTAATTCAATTTTCACCGGCATGATTTCATGATTCACTATCAATTCATGTCTCATTTCTTGAAACTGCATAATGATGTGGACCCATATACATCTTTCAAAGTTAATTGAAATCATTGTCTGTGAATCTAGATTTTGCTCTACCAGTGGCAGATTGCTTATGATCACGCTTAAGAAGATTCTCTTGAGGTTGAACACGAAAGCAATTGCAGGTCATCGAGTTGCTTATTTTAGAAACATTACCTCTCCATTAAGGCTGTCATGACACGGAGGATATGTAAATTAATATCATTTCCTTCTTCTATGCTATCATGATCACTCAATTCCATTATAATTTCTTCAAAACTGCATATGCATGTCGCATCTGGAACAAATTCCGACTGATTGAGTTCATTTAATAAATTAGAAAGTGTATACACATTGGGGATTTAATAAATGCGGACTTACCACTCTACCTAATATATTTACTCTATGATCTAAACTCTAAACAATTGATTTTGTCTCATTGATCTATTACTTGTGCTAAATTTTAATTTCGCAAAATCGAAATAATCGTTTTTGCCAAATGAAGTGTTCAAGTTTGAATAACTCAATCAATCAGAGAAGCAGCTAGGGTGCGGTCTCGCAGAATTGAAACAATGAAGCAATAATCGTTAGCAAAACAGGCTAACATGCTGGCAGCTTATATAATTGGCCTATATATACATACAATAAGCATTTTGTGTAAACTTTGCATGAAAATGTAATCAAATTTTACGACAAAGTGAAATTTGATGAAATATCATGAAATTCCCTTCAATAGTAAATTCATTTGGTCAATAAAGAAATTTCAATTGACGAAAAGCGTTTCTCATGACGCATTTTGAAGTGATTCCATACTTCTAATAGGCACGTACTACAAATTTCATCTCTTAATTTGGAATTATGACTCATGATGTGCAAAAAATCCAATGAAAAAATATAAGCAAAATGACACTTTTCGGGACGCATATGATTAGTGTTGACACCTTTGGATCCCCTATTTCGTAGGTCGTCATGAAGTCTCATCTGAAAGAAACACATCGATTCCAAAACAACATTTATCCAATTGAAAAAGTGTATTATGTATACAAAAAATGTGAAGTGATGTCAAGGAGATTCTGTTCGATTTATTTCAGCATTTAGGTAAGTGACAATGTGCTACAAAACATGGGGACAGTAAATGTTTAGTTCATTTGATGTAAAGAGACAATCAGAGATGCATTTAACATATAATACTGTCCATGGAAGAATAGCATTTAACCATTCGTATGTTGTAGCATACAGTCCGTTAGTGACAAAGCCGAAATGCCATTCAACAAAAGTAAAATCATAAATTTGTACACTGAAAATAGTCTTAAAACCAGCCTGTTAAAGTGATAGGCTTTTCGCAATCCCTTGGTTGCATTAGAAAGGTTCCACTGTATTTTGTACAATTGAAAATAATATAAACAATAAAATAACATATTGGTTATAAACAGAACATTTTAACATTATTGAGTTATTGGCTGCAGATTGAGGCTTTTCTTCAACATGATTTGTACAGAAGGCATATATGGTCGCTTTCATTCAGAGGATTCTTCTTTGACTAACCCTCTCGTGTGCAGTGACTTCACAACATTTTCATAGAAATTTCATCAAATGAACCACTTGCATGTACATGTAGTTCATTTCTTTCAAACGACCATGTGAGATAGTAAGACCTGCAGATGCTTTCTATACAAGTCACATTGATGAAATACCTTCGCGACGTTAATCTACAGGTAATAACTCAATGAAATCTTGTTTATAGCCAATATGTCACAACTTCTCCAATGCATTGGACATCCATGAGACCTTCAATCCAAGACACCTATAAATAAGACGGACGATCTGATCTAGTAAACGTGCAGTTTTGTAACCGTCAAGAGGTGTACAATGCTGTATGGAAATTTCAGGTACCACATCGTTCTTTAACTATTTATCATTTTT
>CAJQUW010013492.1:0-10000 GCA_907163375.1 Prostheceraeus crozeri
ACAGTGGAAACAGATTCTCAAAAAATTGAGGATGACCCAGCCTTCTTGACGAGGATAACCCCAACAGTTTTTGAAAAACAACAGTCGAAGGGCTGGATTTTTAAACCCCAATTTAATGGTCTGGAAAAATGTTATCTTTTCGCTCGATCCGCACAAAATAGCGGAATTTTTAAAATTCTTCCACAGGTGTGTGTGTTAAACACATTTATTTAATCATTCTTGTTTTAAATTGTACAGGCTGTAATTAATCGCATGGCGTGAATATATTTCCCACGGCAAACAAATGAAAATGGTTATCGATATAGGATGATATGGGAACCGAAAACTGACCAAAACATGGGACTCGTTTTGGTTCAAAAGTAAAATTCAAGCCATTACCAATAGTTTTATCCTGTAAAAGTCGCGAACTCTCACTCTTTCATGCGGAAACATAAACTGAATCCGCATCTATTCATCAATGGCCTTTAATAAGAAAGTAAGTTTTTTCTTCCTAGTTTATGCCATTGCAGATACTCGTCAAATGCCCTTCACTGCTGACGCATTTTGAACAAAGTAAATAGCTTCGGCTTTCCTGTAACAGTTCAGGACATGCACGGTATTCACCTGTCGAATATTCGTATCATTGATATCGTATAGCCCTAAGCAAAAAAAAACATTCAGTGGCGGCTGCCAACTTCACATCACTGCCATTGACTTTCATGATGAGTTTCCAAACCGACTGTGGTGAGATTTTCGGGAATAAACGAGTGGGCACATGCAGGGCACACTCCATCTAATCGATTCTGACCGGTGGTTTGACTGCACATGCATTTTTTCAACGAATATGGCGGTGCCAACTTACATCACCGCCATTTTGTGGTTTCGGCTTGAGATTTTCCACCGATGTGTTTGATTTTCGTGAAATAAACAGTGGCACATTCTGGCACACATCCACTAGATCGATTCTGATCGTTGAGTTTGACTGGCACATTCCAATGTTCAAAGATGGGCGTGCCAACATCACATCACCGCCACGCATTGAGCTTTCGGGGGCTAATTCTCCGCTCATGTCGTCGTCATGGAGAAAAACTGCTGCACAATGTTTTTATTGATGTCAGCTCTCAGTTGTACTTGTCTCGCGGTTTAATTGCATAATTTAAAAAAAGACTTTCAGTGGCGGTGCTAACTTCACATCACCGCCATTTTGTGTTTCGGGGACTAATTTTCTCACAAGTCGGGATTTAGGTGCTGAAACTGGCTGGCACAATGTTTTTGATGGTCTTCTATCTGTTGTAGCGGTTTCGTAAGTTTGATTTGAGTATTTTGGAAAATAATTCGTGGCGTTGCTAATTATTCACTCACGCCATGTCGAACTTTCAAACCAGCGATTTTCTTCCTAAACTAGGGGAATTCTTTCAAAATAGTGATGTTACAGGCTGGCCACACTTCCATCTAGATCGATTCTGAATCGTTGGCTTGACTGGCACATTCCATTTTCAAGATTGCGTGCTGAGTGGCGGGTGCTAACTTCACACACGATCTCACCATCAACACATCAGTGCCCGAATTAACAATCATTTACCTGCAGTAATTACCACAGCTGTTTGGTATTACCGGTACTGTTGGTAAATTGGTATTAATAAATATATCTGTACGGTAATTACCAGCAGCTGTTGTAATTACTTTAGGTTGTTGTAATTGGTATTAAAACACATTTTAACTGTAGGTAATTAAAAACACCAACAGGTCAAAAATTGTTACCGACAGCTACCGTAGGAAAATGTCGAAAATGTTTTCATTATCATTAAATTAGAAATCTGTCCTCTACAAGACTCAGTATGGTATACAGGCTAAGCTAACATGTCAAAATGAACATATTAATGTTGTTTTTAACACCCTCATATAGCAAATAAACAGCGTAATAATGCCTAATCTCGCCGAACTTTGTCTATAAAAAAACCTCGTGAACATTTTGATCAAAAATCTAAAGAAGCATTTTTGATCATGGAATATATGGCACTTCCCCACGCGTATGTTCATCCGAAGGTGATTTTCCAAAAGTTCTCAAATATTGATTTTGATACCACACCTTTATCACCAGAACACTCAAATTTTTCATATTACAGGTCGATTTTCGTCTAAGGTTAAGTATTTTCAAAAAAGGCCCTTTTTGTATATTAGTAGCGAAAGTGTATTTTTTTTTTTTCGATTTTTTGCCATTTGAAGAACGTCTGTGGAGATAGAAAATTATTTGTTGAATTTCTCACGACGCATGTGGTTATAAGGACTAGATTGTTCCATCAAATTAAACTAACCTCCAAGCCGATTCACGAAATTTCAAGCGAACATTTTTCGACATATTTGACACAAATGGTGCCGAAACGTAACGTCGTAACCGGAAAAATCGAGTTTTTCAATCCTGTACGGGCAAAACGAAATATTTTCATATCCAAAATTTCTTTGCAAAGCACAATTTTAGATACCTTTCGAATGAATACATTCCGTTGCGCTGATTCCTGCTGATGTTCTTGGAACACATGTAACGTCGGAACGCTAAATTGATTTTACGTCGGAACTTTTTCAATATCATTATATTAACGTTATATATAACTATTAGTCACAGCATTTAAACGGTGCTTCCTAGCTTTTACCTCGTTATAGATCTATGCATTAGATTCTAATGCATCACTCTATCAGAGGGAATTGTAACAATTATTGATAGGAACAATATTCGTTCGTGAGACCCATGAACGTCTGTAGCTAAAACAGATGAATGCAGGTATGAAACTATACGTTTTGTCGTTCGAAGTGTCATGTGTATCACGAAAGACACTCGATGCCGCTACATATTCCATGTTGACAGTGTCCAGCTGACAAGCAATGGATTTCAAATTATTTCATAGTCATTGACAAAAGATTCCCCTGACCGGCCATGCGTCCCGCAATACACTCGCCCTGGTACTCATTGGTTCGTCCGTTCAATTTTGCGATGACTGATGAATAGTGCTATATTAAAGAACCCACGTCATTGGATTTCAAAGAATTTTTCGTCTACGAAATGCAACACGTTTTTCCATTTCTGCCAGTTCCAGAAGAAAGAGTGTAACCCCGTGTGGAGAGTACCTATTAAGCCATTAAAAAAGTTTGTCCTCGATCAAGTTGCAGCCTATGTTACATTACATTTATCACTGTTAAAGCGAGTGATATTGAGTGATAAAATTTGTAGCCAGGGAATTTGAGATTCACATTACAATGTTGCAACACTAAAAATTAACATGGTAAGTAGGCCCTAATCTTTAAGTAGAAGCATCCCCCCCCCTTCATCTTCAGAATTGGCATGCGTGTTTTTTTCTGTCCACTTTTATGGGTTAGTTTCTTCTAACATAAGATGCTTTAAGAGTTTAAATGACGCTCAATCATAACTCGTACAATGTACATGTATTCTTTACATGTAGTCACTTAGCAAAGGTAGTCTTCAGTAGGCCTATTATGCTACTCATATCACATGTATTATTGAAGCTTATAGGGCTGACACTGGAACAGGATTTCTATGTTATAGGATATGGGTAAATCAAACGTGCGTTCCAAAAGAGGGAGACGAATTCGAACACAACAACCGAAGACCACCGAAGCTGCAACCGTGTCCACAATGTTGAGGTTCAAGGGCTTGACCACGTCAGTGTTTCACCCTATTGGTTGACGGAACAAGGAACAACAATGACATTTTCCGAAAGGTCGCATCAACCACGAGGGGCTCATAAAGGAAGTGTCAACCAACATGTGTGTTGCGGTAGACTAGATGCACATGGTTCGTCGGCCGTTGTATAGGAAAAGTGGCATCATTCGGTCATCTCACTCCTTTAATGAGGGAGCAAGGTGAAGGAAAATGTGGCTGCCACAGCATGATACGTCGACGACGGATCGACGCCGGATACGGAGACGACGAGGTAAACTCGCACATCTCACGACACAACACCGTGTGGGAGGAAGCAGGAATCCTCTACAAGGTTCGATCCAGCGAGCTGCAGAACATCCATAACATTTTTACTTCGATTTGACTTTTTTGTAGATTGTCTGAACATGTTAATGTAGTTTTTTTTGGTATTCAGGAATTAAAATTTCGGAAAAGTAACGTCGAAACATCGTTGGCTGTAACCGTCGAAAAACATCGGATAATGTCGATTTACCATGTCTTCTAGCTAGAAGGATAAAACGTGGTAAAGCACTATCAATCCTTTAAAACGAGGCGTATGGACTTGTATATTATAAAAAAAGAACATCAAATATCTTTTTCAATTCGCAGGAAATTTCACTAAAGTGAAGTGATCAAAAAGTGAGGTTGCATGGACGTAACGTCGTAACTTTGCCACATTTTCTAAATTTGTGCCGATCTATGCGATGTAATTCTAATTTCGGAGATAGATTATGCAAATTTGGCGTATCAATGAATGAATTTCACTAGTGTGGAAATTTTATTTGAATTATAACAAGTAGAAAAATAATTCTTAAGTTGAGTAAAATCTTCCAAAATAACGTCGTAACGCGTGGAATTGCCCATATATATACTGAAAAATTTTCTATATAAAAAACGTTATAGCGCTGTACCGGTTTCAATATTGATTTTTATGGAGGTTATGAATAACAATACAATAATTAAAATTATGAAATATTTTTTTCAAATTATGCTTGAGGTAGACTTATATTACAAACAAAATTCCTCATGAAAGAATCAGATTCATATGATTTTTAAAGATAATCGTTTTTGTTGGACTGATTACCATAAAGAGGAGACTTTTCTTTTATGCATAGCTACGAGAAAGCTGTACATGTAATTGACAAGTATACAGTTGAGACGTAACAGAATTCTCAAATTAACCTCAAAATGATTAATATGTAGGTCTTAGAGTATTTTTTGCTTACATTGATAGCGTACATTAATGTAACCACATTTATGTTCCACATACGTATATATGATACATCCTAATTTACTTTACACAATCCGGGAATGTCAACGAGGACTTCAATCGTTATTAATTTTGAATTTTTGACTGTAGTATAATAAGATAAAACTAGTGGGCTGAGAATTTTGTATTTCAAAAATATTGCACGAGTATAAACAATTAGCCAAAAACATCGTTTGTAAAGGCATCTCGATACGCTGATGAGTTCAATGGGAAAGACCCAACAGGAGGAAGATCGGTTTTCTTGGTCATCAATTTCAACATCACTCAAATCTTGCAATCTTATATCGATTGCTATGTTTGTGCAAAATAATACAAGCTGCTACAACTTTAGCAACCTTTTCGCTATTAAGACGCGCTTCACTGTTGTAATATTGCAAAGCCGTCGTTTCAAACGTCCAAAAGCGTTTTCGATTAGAACACGTGTTCGCTTATGTTTACTGTTTATACAACTGGCTGGGCATCAGTCTGGGGATTTCTGTAAAGGTGTGAAGAGCCATATTTCTGTTCGGATATCCAGAATCTCCTAAATTATTCCATCCAATCTCTCCCTATTCACAATAATCCCCAAAGAGAAGCTTTACGTAATATGAATGAATCGTGAGTGGATCCGGGCCATTTCGCAGGAGAAATTGATGAATTTCCCATTGGCATCGCAAACTGCCTGTACATTGATACTATGATATCCTTTGCGATTAACATAATCATTTTCATTCTTCACCTGGAGCAAGAATGCGTACATGGGTACAATCCAAGCATCCAACAAACTCGAGGAAACCCCGCAATTTGGTAAAACTCTGATTGAGCATGCCGACTTGCATCTCGTGAAGAAGGGAACTTAACGAAGTCATCAACATGTCTAACAATTGCATTCTATAATCTGGTTACTATGAGAGAAACTTCGGGTTGAGATATATGAAAGTCGTCTGCAACCCCTATCTGGAAATCGTTAGAGGATAAAATATCTCAGTGCTATACATACTTGTTAAAAAATTTCGACTGGAATTGCTCGAACTTTTTGCCGTTACCGACTGCAGATCATTTCTCAACATATCAGATAAATAAATAATTCCGTTCTTGTCAAATCGAAATCTAGAATATAATTCTTTGTCGTTCAATTCAGCAAGGGATCAAATATCTTCCTATACGATTTCGTTTTTCGGCTTGCAGCCGATCATAAACCTTGCCATGATACTGTAAAGGAAAAAATATATATTGCGTGAATGAGACTTTTAAAATGAATGCTAAGACTGAAAATCGTATACGAGTATACACATAGAAATGTATTGTACCAGCCGCGCGGACGACTGCACAATCCATTTCTATATGATTCACAAAATTTGGCGAAAAAACTACAAAGTTATATAAAATGTAATTCAAATGTCAAGTTCTTAAAATATAGCCCAACGTAAGCTATTCATTACACGGATATGATTGAGAGCATAAAACTATAATTAATTTAGGCTACAATAAAAGGCCTATAGACTATACTTTTCTACTAAACTTCTGAAGCAAGATACCAAGTTATACTAATAATTAATTAACAGTTTCTAAAATTCTATTATAAAAGGAAAGGCAAATTTCATTGATAGCAATCAATTATTGTTGCAAAACAAATGAAAATTATCTTTTCGGAGTAGTTTGGGGATCTTTCAAATTAAAAATTCAATTAATAATCCCGAATTAAATATATTTAATAGACTTCTTTTTCATAAATGTATTCTAAATACGTGTACTCAATGGATAGTTTCATGTACATGAACAAACAAAAACAAAGGATTGTTGTGATAACTCTATTATATAACCAAAACCAATACCAAAGAACACTTAACACCAATACCATAATGAACACACATCTACGGAGGGCCTACTGATACTAATGAAAATATCAGAAAATATTTTCTGTAGTAAAACTCGAGTCGTTCAGGATAAAGTCTTATAAACATCACGATCAAATTCAGCTAATTTTATAATCAAAAAAACTTTTCAGCTTTACTAAACAGTCTGAATTTTATTTCTTGAAGTTCAAGATCTCGTTTTAGGACTTTCTCCTGAAGGAGCAGAATGTCCTCTTGACTTAGTTTCTTTTTTAGGTGATTTCTTCCGGCTCACCTGTCGTTTGTTGGTAGATTATTGGATCGTTATTTTCATCAGTACCCAATGCAACAATACCAGTTTCATTCGCATTGTCGGGTATACTCGTATTCTGATGCTCTCTGTTTGTAGGTCCTGGATCACTTGAAGTTCCGACATCATTGGTGTTGTTGCTTGTTATGAGGTCAGCTACCGTTGATTCCATTCCTCCTGCGATACCGGAAACCAACAGTTTTCCCCAACACACAGTTTATGCATTCCACGACTTTCTCATTAGTCTCTGTCAGGGGTTTCGGAGGTGGGCCACCACCAGTTCTTTGTTTGGCTCTGACATGGGTAGCATTGGCCTTCTTTGATGTTTGTTTCAAGTAGCGCCACTTATCTTCAACCTTTTTTGTGGTGAGCTGAACACCAAATTATTGATCTTCAGCGTTATGGACTCCCAGGCTTCTTTCTTTCTTAAATCGATTTGAGCCTTTCGTCCCTTGTTTTCCAAAATACTGCGATTCTCTTCATACAGCTCGATTATTCGAATATCGAGTTCTTTGCCTTTAGACATATTGGTCATTGTACATCAGTCATAGTTAACATGTGTCTCATAAAGATGTGATCGACCAAGGAGTCAATGCTGAATTCTGATTGGCCGATGGCAGTAACCAGTGAAGAGCTACTGTGAATGTTACTGTCAGTTTGTTAATACCATGAACTGAGCTGTTGTGAAAGTTACCAACTGCTGTTGGTAATTCACAGTAGGATTACCGACAGATTGTTAATACGGGCACAGTTGTCAAACGAATTGCAATCAGTGAATAAATATTTCATAATAATTGCGCAACCTTTTCAATGATGTCACTCGCTTATCAACATCTTTTGCTCTTCGAAATACAGAAATATGAGGCAGAATCACTGCACGGCTAGGCAAAATGGTTCCTATTAATGGTATAAAATGGTCCGTAACAGGGGTCCGAAATTTATGAGACACATTTTCTGAATTGTACATTCTTTGTAAATGATTTGTACAGACATGAGAAGAAGATAACTAATTATTTTAAGCAATGCAAAGAAAAATTGCTACGGAGATGCACTTCTGTATAAAATCCGGATAAGGTCCGTATTTAAATGACACAAATAAAGGTCCGAAGTAAAAATGCAGTCCGTATTCTGGATGGGTGCGCATTTGAGGTACAAAAGAGATAACGGGTTCGATGAACTTATAAGTGGTGTTGTGAGCATATTTCACAGGTGTCAAAATACCTCCTTAGACAATTGAAATGACAGACTAAGTCATCTTAGGCTCATTTTATTATGGATAAAGTGCATAATTATCAAATGATTACAGGAATTGGAAAAACCTGTCAAAAAAGTTATTATTATCATCATTAGTAATCTTAGTTGCAATCATTTCGCAAAGTAATTTAAATAAATTGACAAACCAACCGAAGCATTGTAAGACAAATTGTACTAATATAATAGTGGAGGAAAGATAAGAATGTGGATAGGACGTAATGGGTAATCTGAAGGTAAATAGAAAATAGTAGCACCATTTAACAGGCCCATAAATCTTTAAATCATTTTATCCTATAAGTCACCATGTTGACCCCCTTTGGCCCTTCAAAGTGGACCCCATAGTAAGCTTAAAAGTGTATGATTATGTAGCATAAAGAAGTAAAATCATGTTGCCGGTTTAGTGATCTCATAATATGCAGTAGACCGCTATATTTGACGTAATATCGAAGGATTAACCTAATTAAAAGAAATCGCTCTCGTTAATGATTTCTTAGGAGATTTTAATGCACAATAATTGCAGATGTATCAAATACATTGTGCAGCATGAATTTACAAATGTTTGATGTCCAAATAGATGTATTGCCATTTCTTTGTACACATGCATACAAAAACTTAATATTCACAAAAATGCGAATGAAATCATCGATAATTAGATTAATAAACATACATCGATTGAGTATTGACTGGCTACATTTTACCTATGCATGCAATCTAAGATTTGAATCAATCGTTTTTTAATTGAGCATTAACAAAGTTTGATTATTAAACAGAACACATTTTGCAGACTATGAAAAAATGAACTCAAATGCATCCTGCATTTCACAGATTCAAGCATCCAGAAAAATCAACCATGAATGAATGAATATCGGCATATATCCCATAAATCGCACAAGTACTGATTGCGGGCCAGACTTAACAGATTCGATTTTCTTGCGATTCCGAATCGTGAAAACTCAGCGCACGATTAATAGAAAATCGCGCGATTCTGAATATTGTGAGATTTAGTGATTAAAAGTCAACAGTTAATCTAGCTTGCACTAATTTTATAAAAAGTTTGATAATAATTCCCTCTAAATTGAGAGCATGTGGCACTCATAGTCTATTTAGACTGAAATCGTAACAACCATAATAATTAATGCGATAGTAATTCTACTTGCAAATGTTTGGGAAAACAGTATAATACACCAGAACACATAAAAAGTCGCAAACAAGATATGAAAATTCTTGATAATCTATTTATAAGATTCTGCTTCAAATCTGCCATCATAGAAGTACTGCAAGTACTATATCATGCACATGTACTGTGAAGTATTATTAAGATTTCTATTTCCCAGTTTTTGGTTCTCTTGGTATCTATCAATCATGTTTTATGGAACATAGCTGTATAAGTGTAGATATTTGCCGTTTCATCTATCAGTCCTGAGATAAGCATAATTATGCATCAATTAAATTAAGTTATTTGACTTCGAAGGTTAGCAAATCTTATGAAGAGACGTCCTACAATTTCAAGCGCTAAATTTCTGTGACAGCCTTAGACACTGTGTTTCGTCTTGCAGAGGTTCGTCAGTGCGGTTCGGAATGGCCCAGACTAGCTTAAAATATATAGATATTGGCACTCTATGATATTTGTGCTGATCAGCCGCACGGCATCGCAAGGATAGATAAACACAGAGCAGCCA
>CAJQUW010013492.1:15000-25536 GCA_907163375.1 Prostheceraeus crozeri
CTTGCTTCCTGATGTGCCTTTTCCTTTGTATTACCTTCGGATTTCGTTACTGTCGAAATGATAGCGCACGATAATGGTTGATGCTTACTGTGACGATAATCAAATCACTGCTATTTAGACGAGTCGTCATTTCGATTTCCTCTGATGATAAGTCTAGAGCTTTAAGTCGCACACCAATGATTGATCAAATCGAAATATTCTGATTAAGATTAAAGTCAAAATATTCTGAAGTATGGCGCCTAAAGCTGAGTGATAGAGGCAGCTTTCACCTGATTGAATCTACCCTTTTGATAAAATTGAAAAGAAAAAGTTTGATTTTTAGCAGTCACTTTGTTTCATAAAAGAAACCATAAAGTTTGTACAATAAAATGGTATGAAATTGGCTCCGAAATAAGTAACCTCAACGAAAGTGGTTGGTTTGTTAACCTTGGAGGACCAGTTAGTTGACAGGTTTCTTATATTTTCTTGACCAATTTACAGTCTGTTGCTCGTACATGTAGTTGTTAACGAGAACCCCCCCCCAACCTCATCTGAATTTTTGTTTTTTTTTTTAAAAAAAATTAGTAGCTCACAGAATGTCTACTTAACTTGCTAACAATTTTTCATAGAAATTTGCGTTAAACTTATTAATCATAGAAAAAGATTAGTGAATAGAAATTATGGGAACATAGAGATATTCGGCACAGATGCGCAAATTGAGGCCATGTGCTATGTACTTCGATACACTGCCCGCCTTGGGCCGATTCAGAATCGCCCAAATTGTCAATTTTTTTCGCTTGTGGCCTTTTCCAACAAGTGAAGTTTTTGTACCGCTCTTGTAATTACACCTTTTTGTGTTCGTAGACGGCAAGTTCTTATCAGACCATCTCTACCTTTAATGGCTTCAATTATGCGTCCAAGGGGCCAATTCGGTCTGGTCGTGTTTGATTCTGATATCGAAATCAAACAGATGACACCAACCTTAGGTACTGGTTCTTCAGTTTTCCACTTTTTTCTTTCAGACAGGGTAGGTAAGTACTCGGACGACCATCTTCTCCAAAAATGCGAGAGAACCATTTGCAAATGTTTATAACGCCGTCCAATACTTAACTGCTCCTTTTTGTTTTCTTTGATCAAAGGGAATGACCGTAGAGGTCGACCAAAAGCTAAATGAGCCGGGGTTATCGGGTTCAGATTCATTGGATCACTTCCAATGTATGTCAAAGGACGTTGATTTAAGCGAAGATTCTATATCCGTCAGCAAAGTATACATTTCAGTGTAATTCAAACAAGCATT
The DNA here is from genome assembly GCA_907163375.1 of Prostheceraeus crozeri. Classification (NCBI taxonomy): domain Eukaryota; kingdom Metazoa; phylum Platyhelminthes; order Polycladida; family Euryleptidae; genus Prostheceraeus; species Prostheceraeus crozeri. The sequence continues at coordinate 16,277 of CAJQUW010013492.1, forward strand.
TCCCAAAATCTTGTGAAGAGGCTCTTTCAATGAACGATTCATGCGTTCGTAGAATGCTCCTCGTGGGGACATCGCTCAACAATGAACTTCCAATGTATTCCGTTATCCACAAGAAACTTGTTGACACTTTCGTCGTTCATATATCCATCCATCGTCTTCATCACAGAATATCGGATAATTTTGTTCGCCTTTTTGAAAGTTGTTTGGTTGTCGCTGAAAATTGTTTGAGACCATCCACGGCGATTGATCATACGACGTAAAGCAGCCAAGAATTCTTCGGTTGTTAGATCATTTGTCAATTCAAAATGAACCATCCTGCTGTGAAAGCAGGTAAAAATACAGATAATATGCTTTTCTTGTGGTACGCTTATTGTAGGATTTCAGATGCACAACTCCAGTGAAGTCTAACCCTATCTCCGAGAAGGCAGGCGATATGTTAACTCTTTCTTCAGGAAGGATTCCCATCTTCCGTCCACATGGCTTAGTGCTCGAATATCTGCAAATCAAACATTTCCTGAGTGCCCGTCGCACCTCTTCTCTGAAATGTACGATGTGATATTTTTGCCTCAGAATGGTCAAAGTTGTATCTTGAGAGCAGTGTGAATTAGTCGTATGCACATGAAGAATAAGTTTCTGTACGAATTGATCTTTGTGAGGGAGGATTATTGGCGATTTTGTTTCATTTGGAATTGACGAGAGGACTAATCGATCCCCACCAATTATGAGCTGTCGTTGCTTGTCCCATCTTGGATCATGACTTGTTATTGAAGAATCTTTCGACACCGGAAGTCCATTTCTTAAATTAAAGTAATTCTTTTAGAAACGAATTTATTGTACTCGACGAATAAGACAGTTTTCTGCATCATATAATTCTTCAACACTTAGGAACTCATTCTCGACTTGTTGCTTTTCCAATGCACTCTTCCTCCATCGTAGGATTCTGGCAGTTACTCGTAGAATTTTGTTATAATTGCTAATTTTTGCAATGGCGTCAGGGTAACCTTCCGCTTTGTCGGTTGTAACAATTATTGTCTTCGCGGATCGATTCTTTTTCGATTTGAAGTACATCATCTTCTGAAAGGCTTTGTTTTTGAGACTTTGTAGGCCACCTGGATTTATCGAGTATCAACCAAGGTGGTCCTTTCCAATATAAATCACTGGTCTTCAAATCTTCAAGTTTCATACCACGACTGTGAAGATCCGCAGGATTATTCTTTCCAGGACAATGTCTCCAGTCTGATATTGATGTGTGATCATGCATTTCTTGCACACGGTTGCGAACAAAGCTTTTCCACTGAGTACTAGGCTTTGCAATCCAAGCTAATGAAATTTCGGAGTCCAGCCAATAATAAATTTCATCGATCGGTATCTGTTTTCCCACGTAATTCATAATAAAATGCTTCAACTTTGCAAGACTGTGCACAGCGAGAAGTTCCAGTCGAGCTATTGGGGGTTTCTTCAGTGAAGCAACCCGCGTTTTTGCCATTAGATAAGTGACCTCTACCTTGCCATCAAATCTATCTACTCGGAGGAAAAGACTGCACCATACGCAGTCAGCGATGCATCAGCGAATCCGTGTAGCTGTATAGACTTAATCTGATCCTTTCGTATATTTTCGAAAGGAGTGCGAGGAATTTCAATTGACTGAAGTAGTTTAATTTCCCCTGTCTATTGTCGGTAATTGCTTTCGATATTTCCAGTTATGCTTTCATTCCAACCAACCTTAGCCTTCCATAACTCTTGGATCAATATCTTAGCTCTGATGATAAAGGCTGCGAAGAAACCAAATACATCGTAGATTGAGCTCAGTTTGCTCAGAATGGATTGCTTCGTAACAATGTCGTCTTGTTTCAAGATTTTCTCTTTCACGTTGCAAAATAAGGTACCACGGACGGTGTGCCACTTGAGACCTAAAGATGCAGCAAGCCCACAATCGTTTTCATCAAATTCAACAATAAGGTTTGGCAGTCTTTTTTCAATAGGGATTTGACTCATTACATATGCAGAATTCGATGCAAATTTGGTTAAATTCCAACCGCCGCTGGAAAAGAAGTCAATCAATTCACTATACTTTTCGACAACCTCTGCCTCGGATTCCCCACCTTCGTGTACATCGTCCATGTAAACGTTTTCTCTGATTGATGTGTAAAAGGCTTCTCCAAATCTCTCAACATTATCTTTAGCATGTTTGTGCATTGTAGAAATACACAAGAACGGACTGGAAGACATTCCGAACAAAACTCTCTCCATTGCAAATATTTTTGGGGGAATTCGTGGATTGCAATGTCTCCAAAGGTATAATTGGAATGGATGATGGTCTGAGTTGACTTTCGTTTGTGAGAACATCTTTTGCACATCAGCAGTTATTGCAAATCGGTGTATTCTAAATCGTAGTAGCACTGACGTGATATCCGGAAGCAAATTTGGGCCGGTAAGTAACGCATCATTCAGTGAGACGTTGTTTACAGCTTTCGCGCTTGCATCAAAGACGATTCTCACTTTGGTTGAAACACTCGACTCTTTGAAGACAGCATGATGAGGAATGAAGAAATGTTCGCATTGCATCATCTGGTTAGCTTCTCTTTCATTTAGCTCTCTGGCAAATCCGAGATAGAATACTCCATTATTGCTTTTTCGTAGGTCTCCATTCTTCCAGGATTTTTCTGCAATTGCCTCTCTGTACATTGCAATCTTTTCAAAGCCTCGTGATAATTGCTTTCGAACTTAGGTTTATCAGGACGGAACGGTAGATCAATTTCGTATCTTCCCCCATCGAATGTTGTTGTTGCGTTGAATAACTGCATTGCTTCTTTCTCATCAGATGTATATACCGTGCTTTTGTCAATTAATCCTATAGCATCTTGGTCCCAGAATCGCTCCAACTTTTGATCCAATTTCTCCAAACTGCACGAAGTATTCGCAGATTTTTTCAATAGAAAGCTTGCTTTATTTTTGACTTTTTCATCGAGTAACCTTTTGTGACATGGACCAGTAATAACGTATCCGAATATTGTGTTGATGGCGATAGGCTTGATATCCAGTTCATCATCTTCAGGACGTATTACTGTACCATTCATCAACTGGAAGTAGTAACGGGCACCGATAAGGATATCGATAGGAGATTCAGGTTGAGGAAGTTCATCGGCGAGAGTTAAATTCGAAAGATGAGAACACTCGTTCAGATTTATGTTCAGAGCATCAAAATGAGAGCAAATACTTCCATTTTTGATGTGCCCTTCAATAAGGAATTTCTTTGAAGAATCTCCATTCACAGGACCGATAAAAGCTTTGACTGCTTTCCCTGTTTCTTCAGTATACTCGTGACCGTCAAATCCTTGAACATTGTACGTTCCAGCATTGGTTGTGTCAAGACTCATTTCTTTGACTAAAGATGACGTAAAAAATGTCAGATGACTCAATAAATCAAAGTCAATCCGCATTTCTCGAATTTTATCACCGTTATAAAGCAAAGCCCTAGCTGTTGGTAAAATTGTTTCAATCTCTCCGATATCACGCTTATAATAATTGCCTTTTGCGGTTGCAGTGTCTTTCATTTTCGTGAGCATAACTCTTGCGCTTTCTACTGCCTTTTCAACGCCTGCTTCTCCGTCAAATGCAATAATTCATGATGAAAACCTGCACACCCTTCAATAGTACACTTACTCTCACATTTGTAAGAGGTTTTTGGATGATTGTTTTGATCTTTCGGTTGTAGACATTTGTTACACAGATGACGCATTCGCAAGTGGCAATTGTACAATCTGTCTTTTTCGTCTAGACCCTTGAAATCATGGCATTCGAACACTTCATGATTCTTCTCACAATAAGCACACCGGATAACTTGAATAGGAGTTCTCTTCTGATTTGTGACTAAAGAATGCGCTGATGACTTATCTTTTGATGCAAAATGATAGTCATCGCTGTTATGAATATATTGTCTTGGCTATTTTTCATTATTTGATTGTAGTTGGAAAGAGCCAATATAGAATGATGGTGGTTTTATTTTCTGTTTCTTACTTCTTATAATTAATTTCAGTTAACATCCGTTAACTATCTTCAGGTTAAAATTAACATCGCTGTTATGCTTTGAGTTATAGGCATTGCGTTTATCAATAAATGTTCTACTATTTGCATTTTTGTCGTCGTGATCATTTGATTCTCTTGTTCCCTTGCGCGACGAAAATAGGACTTCCTTTGCATTCAATTTTGATTCCAAAAATGAAAACAGTTGTTCAGTTGATGGGGTTCGATTCTTTTCGATTGCAGGACTTACAACCTTTTCTACCCATTCCTCTTCTAGACGAGTAGGTAATTGGCGCTCAATAATCTGTAAAAACAACTGGCCTATGCTTACATCATTCTTTTCGATGAAAGACCACTTAGCCCTGGATCTATCGAGTAGTCTTTGTAGTCCCTTATAATCATCGGCAGACCGACTTGACTCCAGCAGAGAACTGACCAGCTTTCTTGTTGTTGTTTCAGGTTTTCCCCGACGATGTTGAATATGATTAACAGCGGCATCGTAATTATCAGCAATAAGTTCATAACTATCCAGCGTCCCGGTAGCACTTCCACGCATTGGATCCTTTAGATATTTCATCTTATAGAATTTGGAAACACTCACATTGTTATGAACAAGGGGCTGGAAGGAATCCCAAAACGTGGGAAATGTCAAAATATTGCCAAAAAATAGAGGCAGTTCTACATTAGGCGGCAATGGACCTGCGTTCTTTCTTCATCTTCGATTTTCTTGCATTGTTGAACATATTTCTTGGCTTGTGGCGTAGTGGAATAAAACTGATTAGAAATTTTCTTGAATGACTCGTTTATCTGAGATCGGAATCGGTCATCTTGAAGTGGAGTATATTTTCATCAACCAATTTTCGAAAGTGGAATTTAGTGAAAGATCACATCTTGCAAGTAGAGATTCAACTTCATGATATGAATGACTACTAGAAATGAATGAGTCAAGGGTATGGAGCAATTCCTACTAACTCACAAATCAAAGTATCAAACCTGGATAGAAAGTTCTCGGGATTTACATCACTTTCTCGAGTTTGAGGCACTTGAGAGGCAGAAACATTACTATTTTGAGATTGCTTCTCTAATGTCTGTAGCAACTTTGCTTTGCGTTTCCTCTGACGACTTTTTGAATTCCAATAGAAGTTGACCGAATATAAGTTGATCACCTCTGCGCTCTTCATCCAATCTCTCTTGCGTTCTTCTCTCTTCTCGGCGCTCTTCTTCTAGTTTCTCTTGCTGTCGCACAAACATCAACATCAACTGAAATGTATCAAAATCCTTTGATTGTGAAGTTATTTCAGCGCATTCATTTGATGCACGACGTGAGTCTAAATAATCTCTGCGACGAATTTCTATTATTCTTTCAATAAGAGTTGCTTTGTCTCCATTAGTTTTCACTCCATTTTTTCGCAATTGTGCTTGTAAGTCTGCTTTTGTCTTAGTGACAAGTTTGCTTCTTATCTTTGAGATGTACTCTTCCACGACGACATTCTCGCTTGCAGAAGATTCGCTACCGGCAGATGCTCTTGAACAAGACATGATTTATCGCAGATTATGGGATAAGTGCACTTTTTCGGTTGATTGACAAAAGGGTAGTCACTGTAAGTCGAAGAAAATATAAGAAAGATAAAGCTGAGTGATAGAGGCATCTTTTACCTGATTGAATTTACCCTTTTGATAAAATTGAAAAGAAAAAGTTTGATTTTTAGCAGTCACTTTGTTTCATAAAAGAAACCATAAAGTTTGTACAATAAAATGGTATGAAATTGGCTCCGAAATAAGTAACCTCAACGAAAGTGGTTGGTTTGTTGACCTTGGAGGACCAGTTAGTTGACAGGTTTCATATATTTTCTTGACCAATTTACAGTCTGTTGCTCGTACATGTAGTTGTTAACGATAACCTCATCTGAATTTTGTAATTAGTAGCTCACAGAATGTCTACTTAACTTGCTAACAATTTTTCATAGAAATTTGCGTTAAACTTATTAATCATAGAAAAAGATTAGTGAATAGAAATTATGGGAACATAGAGATATTCGGCACAGATGCGCAAATTGAGGCCATGTGCTATGTACTTCGATACAGCGCCTATGGAAATATGGTGGGCCTAATGGGGAGGGGGTACAAAGCAAACCAAATGGGAACGCCAACCCCATTGATCTCTAAACATGTAAAATATCGGGAGGCATCAACATTATCGAGTGACAGCACCTATGAAAAGCAGAGCACCCATCAGGAAGGACTGTGGGGTGATGCGATAGCACACTTTTGAGGAGCTAGGGCGCTACTGAAGCATAGAAACGCCTATGCGACAGATATCGGAACGAAAGAAATGATAAAGGCGACTATAACGAAGGCCCATGAGTTAGGAGTTTAGATCCCGGGAGTACATGAGGCTGACGCGGTACGAATGAAGATGTTGATGCATAGCATACAGCACAATCCACTTATAGCGAGAACTCGCTTTGAGCAAGCTTGACGTGAAGAGCCAAAAAAAAATTACAGGCTACATTTCAATGTACATAGGAAATCAGCCTTGGTTACTGCGAGCACGGTTATAATGAGCAAATATTCCGGTCCTAAACTCGTTAAGAAGAAGAAATTGAAGTCACATAAATACCATGACCCTCTGACTCATACTAAGTAAAAGGACACACACGAAATAATGTACGACGTACAGCGGATGGTTGCAGTTCCATATTATACCATAACGTAGTATCATATCTATGAGTTCTTAAATGCGAGTTTTGTCATATGGACTTAGACATAATTCAAATTGCGCATTTAACATCAAGAAAATGAGTCAAGAATGAGTAGCGATCGTTTTCATGTATGCATTTATTCGATTATTGATTGCCATTTAACAGACAACGTACACCGTGTCAATCAATATCAGGCGAAGTTTCATTGCAACAATTTCGAATCTAGATAACCGACTTAACTAAGACCGTCTAAATCAGCCAAGACCGCTTGGACATAAGGATATTCATATTTAAGAGATGTTTTATAGAAAAAGTATTTCTCGTCGTCCCTTGATCATGCCAGATCACCAGTGGCACATCCATGATTCTGGGTCTATTGCAGCGTCCTTATACATCAGTGCTCCATGGTTAGAATATACAAATCGCATGGTATACAGCAAGCTCTTGTGTGAAACGATTTTTATAATTGAGGAGATATGATAAATAGAATCATGCGCATATTGATGCATTGTTCAGTGGTCAAGGTCATATTTAATTAAATAATGTTCAACAGCTAATAGGTCTATACATACACGAGTGCATAGATTTATAGTTTGTCTAAAACTGTCGCATATATGTGCTATCTACTTTCTAACTTCGTCAATTTGAATGCATCGGATATAACAAGCATCGGCTATAACGAGCAAATTTCACTGTATTTAGTTCTCTTTTAATTTATTATATCGTCCTCTTTCTGCCAATGATTAAGTTGAGAAGTACTAAAGTGGTCGCAAAAACGATGGCTATCCAAAAATTAAAAGAAATGAAATTAATCGGGCGCCCAAGAATATCCTTGAAGACAAAGAAAAATCACATCCCTGTAGATCACAGCGTTTCAAAACGCTGCCATTTTAGTAAGTGGTCAGTTTTCTGATGTTCTTCAAACCTGTGAATGCATCTTCGAATATTGTGGCCGCACGAATATATCTGTGTCTCAAAATATCAATACATGTTGTGAATGTTTGTGGATGTAAATACTAGAATATAATCAGCACTGACTTTAAGCGTGTACGAGCTATCAATAACTAAATGTTTGAAGAGGCAAATTGCATGTACTTTTCTATTATCTTGTCCGACAAAGCATCGTCGATAAATAAATGTAACCTGATGATTATTACGAGCCATTCAATGAATGATACACGGATCACACACTGAGGCACACACACGGCTATGTGATTATACAGCGCTGATAAACCATTGAAGGTACAAACGACGTACATATTATGAATGAACATTTCTAACCTGTAACATGAAAAACTTCAATGTTAGTTGTTCAATGAAATACTTTGATTGGAAGAATTCTAGCATAAAATTGCTTCCTTCAGGAAAGAAAACAAGTATTGTAGAGTGAACTGATAACATTAGTCACTGTACTTTTCAATATCTAAATATATAATGTGAAGTGATTGTTCTTATATAGAAAATACACTATCTACTTTCGATCGTCGTGTACACATACGTAGTGCGAGAATGTGACCAACATTTCGCTAGAGCTACAAAAAGTCATTTCAAGAGTTTGTGTAGTACAATTTTTTCAAGCATACACACGGGATTATGATAGAAACAAAATAGACGATGTAATTGGGTTTGTTAGTAACTGAACATGTGATGACTCGCAGTTGCAACCCATTTTCGAGATAAATAGGTAATGATCAGTTATCTACAAATGCGTGAATCTGCAAATGAACTGACATGTTGAATTCATTTAATGGAAATCCATTCCACCTGTTCATTTGAACTACATGTCCCCAATATCAAATATTTTTTCTCACGTAGGTACGAGTATGTTAGATATATCTATCAATATCTTCATATTCACTCAATGATGGAGTCATATCACTATGGATAAGTGCTGAAAGATGACGTTGGGGATCGACGAATCCGACTGACCAAAACGTTGAATAGACTATTTACACAATTTGGCTTGGTAATTTACATGGTTTGGTGAAGTTAATTAATCGAGAGATAGAAGTGATTAAAGCAAGTACCGTGTAGCATTTAACATTTCGGTGGATCACTGATAACCGTATGTGTTGAGGAAGTACCACAACACACAAGAGAACCCGGTCCCAGTCGAAGTGTATAGAACATCTGCCTAAAAGTTAATAATTGAAATAGTTTTTCATCTGAATCGTGAATTTTAAGTTACTCTTTAGTTACTTTTTCTCCTAGATTTTACTTGCTTTCTTAATTTTATTATTTCGGGGTTTGGTTGACATTTAAGATTCGTCCGCATTTCCTATAAAGTTAACTCATAAGTAAGAGTTGCTAAAAAGGCACAGAACCAAAATCTCCAGGGCCGAGTTTCAGTCTTAAGAAACGAATCCTAAAGCTCACAATGATGCAGGCATAATTTCAATAATTATTTTTCACTACCTCTTAATATTTGATATATAAACATAAGCCGGGATCGTGAAGCCTTAACCATATCATATACAAGCGCCATAGTGACCACCGCAAATTTTGAAAAAAGCAGCGCAGGTCCAAAATAATTAG
>CAJQUW010013493.1:0-115067 GCA_907163375.1 Prostheceraeus crozeri
AAGGAATCGAGCATTATCATTTAAGACAATAAGACTTAGAGGTTGTGACTTTAAAACAGGAATTGGCTATTTTACATAGTTTGGTGCTTTAACAAGTTATATATTCAGTTTTTAGTATTCCAGTAGTTGCTAAGCTTTAACAGGTACGGGTGTTTTTGCACTTCAATTGTTACAATGTTAGATAAATCTTTACTAACTAAGAAACGAAATCATTAAAAAACTAAGCATTTACATATAATGAAGTTATGATAAAAATAACATTACTACTTTCAGAGAGTATGTGGAGATTTACTGTTATTACGTTAGATTATTTTTTTCGGGAGATTGAAAAAATTTCGATCAAATGCTAATGAAAGTAAATCAAAACATTTCAATTACAGTCGAAAAGTTGATGATTTAAGAATAGGAAAGGATGGCAAAATTTCTCGTGATGGTAAAATTTCTAATGAAAGAAGATGAACAAATTTTTTTTAGAAGGAGCTATAAACCTTTAAGCGAAAATTTAAGCAAAACTTTATCTAACAAAACTTTAAACGAGAAACTTTTAAACGAAAAGATGTCAAACAAACAAAGTGACGGTTCCAAGCCCGTTGAACTCGGAGGATAGTAGTATATAGTGTGACATCCGGCGCGACGCTTCGCTTCGCTTGCGCCGGATGTCACACTTTTGCGGGTTTTTTCAAAATTTCAAAAATTTCAAAAATTTAGGTAGACTTCAAATTTCACGTGGCCGAAGGCCGAAGGGCGAAAATTTAAGCGTTTTTAAAAATACCCAATTTTCAAATTTTTCAAAATCTCAAATATGAGAATTACAATTTTCACCCTTAAAATCATGACCGTTCCAGGACACTGTAAAATCATAAAAGTTGAGAATCTCAAAATTTGAGAATTACAATTTTCTCGCTTAAATCATGACCGTTCCAGGACACCGAAAATCATAAAAGTTAAGAATTTCAAATTCATGAATTTTATCCATCTTTCAGGTTTTAAAAATATATCATGTGACTAATAATATTTCTTTAAAAATGGAAGAAACAAAAGTGGATGAAACAAAAGTGGAAGAAACCGCAAGAATATATCCTTCGTTATCATATGAACGTAGTTCTACTTTAATGGACATTGAAAAAATGAACATTGAAAAAATGAACAAAGAAAAACACAAAGATAGAGTTAGGTATATGAAAGATAAGGAATCTCAATTATTATTAAGATTAGAGCATTATAAAAAATTAAGAAAGAGATGGACTAATGTTAAGAATGTAACACAAGGAATTGGCATATTCTTAACAATAAGTTTAGGTGCTTTAACAATTGTTATATCTTCAGGTGTTTTAGTAATTCCAGTAGTTGCTACAGCTTTAACAGGTACGGGTGTTTTTGCAACTTCACTTGTTACAATGTTAGATAAATCTTTAATAACTAAGAAACGAAAATCATTAAAAACTAAGCATTTACATATTAAAGAAGTCTATGATAAACTACATTACTACTTTCAGAGAGTATGTGATGATAATGTTATTACGTTAGATGAGATTGAAAAATTTGATCAAATAGCTAATGAAGTAAATCAAACCTTTCAATTACAGTCCGAAAAAGTTGATGATAAGAATAGACAGGATGGCAAAATTTCTAGTGATGGTAAAATTTCTAATGAAGAAAATGACAAAATTTTTTTAGAAGAGCTAAAAACTTTAAGCGAAAATTTAAGCAAAACTTTATTAAACAAAACTTAAAACGAGAAAACTTTAAACGAAAAGATGTCAAACAACAAAGCAATAAAAAAATAATTTGTTCAGTAAAATGTTTTTGCTGCATTCCAATGTTACCACAAAATTCAAATATTATATTTTAAAAATGGATAAAATTAGAGCTGATAATTTTAAAAGAATAAAACAATTAGAAGAGTTAATAAAACAAAGAAATATTATGAAAGAAAATCATCTTCAACATAGAATGATAAAAGCTGGTATTCAATCTGATATGTTTGAAAAAATGCAGCAAACCGAGCAAATAAAAACTGATTTTGAAAAAACTATGAAACCATTTAAAACTCTTGAAAAAGAACTTACAAATAATGATAAACAAATTGATATAACAGATCCAGAGCACAAAACTATATTAGATGACTATGGATTACTAGAATCAAACATTAATAAGAAATTACCAAAATCTATGCAATTTGAACATTCTATTTCATTTATAGATGGAAAAACAATACCTAGATTTTATCTCGGTCAAAAAGAAATATTTCCACGACCTTTTCGAGGTTTAATTTTTTCACCAGATAAATCTCCTTTTAATTTAGATAGAAATTTTGTTAATCTTTTAAGAGGAGCAGATTTAAATAATTATGCTGTAGAAGATCTCATAAAATATAAAGCTATGTTAGACAGAGTTGGTGCAGTAAAATCTCTTAGACGTTATAAACAATTAGAAAATTTATTATCAACGGGAGTTAAAGTAGGGAAAGGTTTATCTGAAAAACAGAAACAACCATATTTTTACCAGATGATCCACAAGAATTACTAAATAGATTAAATATTTTAATATCAGCAATAAAAGAAGGACATAATTCTAGTTTCAATGAAATTCATGCTATATTGAAAAGACTGTTAGAAAAGAAGATTCTAAATGAAGAGGATTATAAAAGTGTAGCTGAAATATGTTGTTTTTAATTTTTTATAAAAAAATATTTCATAACACAATATTTATTCAAAATTTTAACTAAAAAATGTGTTCAGCAGATTTAGACAAATTTAATAATCATTTAGAAAATTTGACAGAGATTTTGGGTTCATCAAAATTTAGTACGACGTTAAAAATTATAACAACTACTTCATCACACACTTGTAATTTAGAACCCATTCTACATTTAGAACAAAATAAAAATTATCAAATTGCATTGACTAGTTTCTCTACATTTAACACTATTCAAAACGTTATCAAAGATGTGAATGATCAATTTAGATATTCTACTGATAAAGGCAAAACATGGAAAATATTAACTTTTCTTCCTGGTTCTTACGAAGTTGAATCAATATCAAATGAAATTAAGAGACATTTAGGTATACCATTTAAAGATAAGAAACAATTACATTTTGCAGTTGAACCGGCAGTTAATAAATTTTCTCTTACTTTAGACGAAAATCATCAAGTTGATTTTAATCATGATAGATCATTGTCAAAGCTATTAGGATTTAATAAACAAACCTATAGTCAAGGTTATCATTTAGGTGAGAAGATTCCAAAAATAACTGAAATAAATTCAATTGTTGTACATTGTGACATTATTGAAGGAGGATATATAAATGGTAAATTATCAAATTTAATATTCAGTTTTCCAGCTTTTACTGTACCCATTGGTTATAGATTAAATGTATTTCCCCAAACATTAATATATTTCCCTATTACAAGAAAAACTATTAACAACATTGGCATTAGAATCACTGATGAAAAAGGACAAGAAATAAATTTTGGAGCTGAAGAGATTATGATAGATCTTTTGGTTCGGGAGGTATAAACTCCCACGCGAAGCTAGAGAAGTTTAATTTTCTTCTTCTTTAAAAATAAAAATTAAAGTAAAATAAAAATAAATTTTTTTATTAAAAAATGAGTGAAGTACCCCCATTAAATAAAAAGAAACTTAAATTTAATCATCATCCAAATTTATCTAATAAAGTTTTGTCAGTTATTTGCGGAAGATCAGGTTGTGGAAAAACGTATCTATTATTTAAAATTTTAACGACTCCAAATTTTTTGGATTATAACAATCTTATAATTTATACAACAACAGCAGAACAACCCGTCTATCAATTTTTAAAATATGGATTTGAAAATAATCTTAAAAAAACAGCAATTGCTTCATTATTCAAAGAATATGAAAAATCTGAAGATGAAGAAGAAATAAGTTCGTGGTGTGAAGAAGCAACAAAAAATAATCAGTTAGTAGAATCTAATAAAAATAAGCATATAAAAATACAATTAATAGATGATAGTGGTAATATGCAAGATCCTAGTAAACTAGATAAAACAATGAAACATTGTGTAATTTTTGATGATTGTGTTAATGATAGAAATCAGTCAGTTCAGAGAAATTATTTCACAAGAGGTAGACATAATAACTGTAGTGCGTTTTATTTAACACAAAGTATGTATTCATTAGACGGAAGTGTTATTAGAAAGAATGCAAATATATTTATACTATTTGAAATAAATGCAAGAAACTTAAGTGATTTGTTAAGAGATTTATGTGTAAGAAATAAAGATGAATTTAAACAATCGTGTAACAATGCTTGGTCAAAAGATTATGGATTTATCACAATTAATATTGATAAAAAAATTCATGAAAGAGTTATAGAAAATATTTTCGCGGAGTGATCGAACGGAGTGACCGAATAATTTTTTCTTATAAATTTTTTGTTAATAAAAATAAAAAAAAATATGTTGAATGATTATAAGATAGAGCATGTACCAGTTTTAAAAGATTATCGTCATCCTACAAATCCTGTAAATTCGAAGAAAGAAGTTAGATTTTATTATCATCATAAATACGTAGCGCTCGTTACAGATTATAAAACAAAACATGGTATTAAACCGTGTGTTAAAACAAAAGACTTTCCACTTTGTTTAAGAAGTTTCCGAGTATTTTTGGCGTATAATAATTTATGGTGGTTGGTTAAGAAAGAACATTTAACAGCACATGAATTAGAAACATTACATCAATTACATATTACTGTGTATATGCAAAAACGGAACCGAGGTTCTATGTAAAAATTCATTTTTTCTTTTAAAAAATCTGAATCGTGAAATGTCTCTCGGACAAACGTCTAGGATTGATGAATTAATCAAGAAACAAACTGCTGAGTTTGATGCGCAAATTAAACATAGTAAACGTAGTAAACGTATTAAAAAACAGAAACGTACTAGGCGTAGTATTAGACGTAATACTAAAAAACAGAAACGTGGAACAAAAGAAATATTAGAAACTCCTATTAGTGATATCTTTTTTGATGATAGAATTAAGGATGAACTTGGTGATGATTTATGTAATTTATTTAATCCAAATGAAATTAAATATGAAGATGTATCTTTTATTAATGTAGTAAATGATATGCGGAAACTTTTAGCAAATGGTAAAATTATTAATTTACTTGGAAAAGTTGTTAAAGATCAGGAAAATATAATTCAAAATTTTTACGTAACCTTCTATAATAAAAAATCATTTGAAACATGGTTTTCGAATCTGGATGAGAAATCCGATGCTAACGAATGGATTTTTACAGGTAATATTAAATATGAAGATTTTGGAATGAAGTTAGTACAAAGATCGCATAGAGGGGCAGGGATTAATATGAAATATAGAATCAAAGAATATTTCGGTGAATATTGTTATATTCCTTCTGAAGATTTTTGTTTTATTAAATGTTATAATGTTTTACGAGGTTTTAATGAAGAACAAGGAGAAATGATGAAAGAAATGTTTAATAATTTTTTATATAAAGAGAAAGCCACATCTAGAACAGGAGTAATGTCAAACTGCAGATTTTCTCAATTCAATAAATATTTTGGAGAATGTGTTCAATATTATAGTGCTGCCAATCGTCATTTAAATCCTAGAGGAATTGAAACGTTTCATAATTGTGTTTATTACAATTATTTTCACGCAGGTTCAACAATTGGTCACTATTGTTTAATTAATAAATCTCATAAATTAAAAGCTATTAGAGAAATTGAAAATAATTTCAAACCCATATATAAAACAGTTACTGATGAAAATCTAACAACGCGTCCATATAAAATCATAACAAAGAAAAAAATTCACTATGGTTCAACATATATTTGGGATCTCGAAACTTTTCCCGATCCTAACTGTTCAACAGCTCATCCTTTTCCTTACGCTGTAGGAGCTATTAATTTTAATAAATTTATATGTTGTTTACCGAAACAAAGATTGAAAGAATTAGAAACACGTTTGTTAAGTGATATGATTAAAATTAAACGAACAAAAGATGAAGATGAAATTAAAAAAATTAAAAAACAGATTAATGAGTATAATAATTTAACTGAATTAGAATTTAATAAACTTCAAAATTGTGTGAAAATATTTACGAGAACTGAGGATGATGAATGTCCAATCAGGGGAAACCCAGAGGACGTATGTCCGATCCATCAATTTTTTAAAACTCTTGGAAAACTTAATTATTCGAGAGTAACTTTAATAGCTCACAATTCATCAGGTTTTGATTCCTATTTTCCGATAAAAGCTAATTTTAAATTGAATATTGACTGCTTCATTACAAAATCCTTATACAACTGAATGTGTTAGTAGATACATTCAAAAATCTTTTAGATTTAAAAACAATATGAAAAAAGATTCACCTTCAGGTAAATTAGCACTTCAAACTATTATAATGAAATGTAGTTATCAACATGTAAAAACAAGTCTTTCTAAATGGTGTGAGAATTTTAAAATTCCTACGAATGTGTGTAAATTAAATTATGAAATTGGAGACATAACACATGAAAATTATAAAGAAAAAGAAAATGAATGGAGACCATATTTAGTTAACGATATTCTTTCCTTAGCTTTTTGTATCTACAAATATAATAATGTTATGCAAGATTTAGTTGGTGAAGATATAACTACTAATTTGACATCCTCTGCTTTAACATTTAACGGTTGGATGAAAAGCGTACAAAATGACAATATAAATATTCATTCTCATATAGATTTATGGGCTAGAAATTATATTAGAAAATCTGTTAAAGGTGGAAGAGTTTCAGCAAATATAAGAAAATACATATCGCCATTTTGTAGCATCTTGTTACCAATATTAAAACAGTATTTACCTGGTCGCTGCGCTGGGGGGACTTTGTCCCTTGGTCGCTACGCTGGTGGGGCTTTGTCCCCTGGAAGTAATTTAATAGATTTAATGAAACAGTATCGAGATTTAGGAGATCAAACTGAAATTTGTAAGAAAATTTCAAATCAACTACTTGAACAAAAAAATGAATTTCTAATGGATTTTGATGCAACATCTTTATATCCATCAGCTATGTATGATGAAAATTCAGAATACCCTAAAGCTGAATCAGCTAGAAAATTTCGTCAAGAAGAAGAGCGGGAAATAGTATATAAATTTAATACTCAAACATTTAGACCTAAAACTGGAATATTCTCTGTTGTGTTTCAATATCCGAATGATATGTTTTTCCAACCAGTTCCTATAAAAGATAAAGTTAAAAATCAAAATAATAATTCTCATGTAAAAGTAATCAGGTTTAGAAATGGTATATGTTATGATGTATTAACTTCTGTTGACATACAAGAAATTGTTAGATGTGGAGGGAAAATCTTACATATTACTGATGGTATAATTTATGAAAAAAATTATCAAGTTTCACCATTTCGAAATTATATTGAAAAACTTTTTAATTTGAGAAAAAGATATAAAACATAAGGAAATACTGTAGGTGATGAGTTAATTAAATTATTGATGAATTCGCTATATGGCAAAACTGTGCAAAAAGATATAACCACGAAATATCATTTATGGAATGAGAATACATTGAGAAAAAATTTCACTCAAGAAGTAAAAGATTATGAAAAATTAAATGATGAACAATATTTAGCGAAAGTAGAAATGGAAGATGATGAATTTCTCAAAACTAATATTGTAAAAGATGGGAAGACGTCATTCATGCCATCACACTTAGGTTCTTTCATTCTTTCTCACTCTAGAAGAATCATGAATAACTTTATTTTAGAAATTAATGGTTTCAAAGAAAAATACATTCATTATACAGATACTGATTCAATATATATTTCCAATGAGCTCTTTAATAAATTAGACGCTGCTGGATATGTTGGAGGAGAATTGTGTCAAGGGAAAAATGATTATGGAAATGGTGGAATTATTTTTGCAATGTTTATTGCACCTAAAGTAAAATACTGTATTACTGTAGATGAACAAGGGAGACTTAGTGAAAAGAAAACATTCAAAGGTTATTCACAAAACAAAGTAAAAGTAGAAGATTTTCTAAAATTATATTCGGGGAAAACATTATCGACTACAGTTAATAAACCATGGAAACGATCTTTAGAAACTGGAATTAGTATTCCTGATAAAAATAATAATACTGAAGAAAAAAAATTTTCTGGTCAAATAAATATTCTTAAACGTCAAGCACCTGATGAAAATGAAATTATGTTACCTTATAACGGAGAAGATATTCAAGCTGAAATATTTCAAACAATCATCTCTGAGAGTAATTTAAGTGATGATGATGACACGCGGGAATAATAATTTTTTTATTACATCTAAAAATTTTATAACATCTAAAAATTTTATAACATCTAAAAATTTATAACATCTAAAAAATTTATAACATCTAAAAAATTTATTACATCTAAAAACTTATTACATCTAAAAATTTTATTACATATGAAAATATATTTATCGAATATTTTGGTATTTTCTATTAAGTTTTATCACATTAAGTTTCATCATATAATGTTTTATAAAAAGATAATTTAAATTTATTTTCACTAACTATTGATTCTTCATCATCATCATCAATTGATTCTTCATCATCATCATAAATTACACTTTTTGGTATAGGATGCCATTCCCTGATAGGATACCATTCTCTTATTGGAATATCTAACTCTAAATTACATCTTTTATCTGATAATAATATAATAGAGAAAAATATTGGTCTTTGATCTCTTTTGGAAAATTTAATAACCACCATAATCTGAATCACTTTTAGTTTTTATTAAAGATGATAAAATTTTAAATTGATTAGATGTAAATCCTAATTTAAATTTTGTAGACCCGACACATAGTTGTCGAACAGTATCTTCAACTATACCATCATTATTATTTTCAATTGTAAGAAAATGAAATTTAGATAAATTTTTATAATTACTAATATTTTTATAATCTTTTTTACCATTTACACCATTTTCAGATGTTTCAGAATCATCATCTATATTATCATCATCTATATTATCATCATCTATATTATTCCTTTTGAATATGCCCATTTCCAGATTACATGTAGAAGTCCGAAACTCATGATAAATAGTTTTATTGCCCTGCGCTCGCTGCCTCTTTCAGGGTTGACGGCAGAATGATACAATCGTTGTCACACCATAAAATGAATACTGATCATTCCAAGACAGTCAACTGGATATTGGACTCGGAATCATGTAAAATACAACACCACGACACAAAAGTGCAAGAAGAGACATACTACTATTCGAAACTAAGAGTAGCAAGAGAGATAATGACTGAGAAGTTTGCAGACCTAAAAGACAGAGACATACATGTACAGTGAAAGAAAAATATAAAAATAGACTTAAAGTCAGTGGATAAGATTACAGTTGAAAAGAAAGTCCTTCTGTACACAAAGTGATGGTTTGAATAGTTTAATGCAGACAGCTTCTCCGATTTTCAAATCCAGGGTAGATCGACATTGCTTGATGATACTGAAGCCACTTGTTGATGGGGGATGATCACAGATGAGGTGATGCTGTGTTATTGACGATGAAGGTGGTTGCTTGGAGCGAGGTCGTTGTTTTCCCATTAGGCACCACTTGGGAATATGCTCGTGCATGCGCTTGTCCAAGGTTCTTTCTGTCCTCCCAATATAGCTTGCTCCGCAAGCACAGCGATATTTGTAAATGACCATAGGACGTTGGATGGATGGGACAGAATCTTTGGGCGCATTGCTCGCTAGTTTCCGCGTGCGGTACCATGGAACTAAGTTCACATGTGGGAGAGCTCGCTCCACAACTTTCTTCAGCTTCCTCACTTCTTGTGTCATACCTTCGCCACAATAGTCGAGGCCAAATCGTATGACTTCCTTCTTCGCTGTGGGGATTTGTGCATCGCGAAGCTGGCTGTATTTTCTGATGAACCACTTTGGATAACCATTCTTGCCAAGGATAACTGTAAGGCGGTCTGATTCCTCTTCATACATCTCAGGAGAGCATATCTTTCTTGCGCGAACAAATAGGGTTCGGACCAGGTTGACTTTGAAATCCTTTGGGCAAAATGAATTGTAATTCAAATACAAGCCAGTAAAGGTTGGTTTGCGGTAGATTGTAGTCGCAATATCACTGCCACGTCGAATCAACCGTACATCGAGGAAGTGGTCACCACTATCTGCGCTGAACACTAATGCTGGATGCATCTGGTTCATGTCTTCCATGATTCTCTCCTTATCTTCAGTCTTGATAATCACATGCACGTCGTCCAGGTATCTCGCGTAAGAATCCATGTCATATTGACGTTGTGAAGAGGTCAATAAGTGCTGCTCATGGTGTCCCACAAAGATGTCAGCGAAGGAGCCACTGAGAGGACTACCCATAGCCAAACCGTCTATTTGCTGATACATTTGGCCATTGTGTACAAATCGAACATCCTTGGTCACACATCTCAGAAGGAGACGAAGTCCAATATCCAGTTGACTGTCTTGGAATGATCAGTATTCATTTTATGGTGTGACAACGATTGTATCATTCTGCCGTCAACCCTGAAAGAGGCAGCGAGCGCAGGGCAATAAAACTATTTATCATGAGTTTCGGACTTCTACATGTAATCTATATTATTATCATCATTATTATCATAAGATTCTTTAAGATCGGGCAAAGCCCTAGAACCTTCGGTTCGTTTATTACGATTATGATTATGGACATTGTTAATAGTATAAGGTGTAGTCCACATATAAATTTTCTCTTGTTGAGCTAAGCCATTTATGTAAGATTTTAACAAATTAATATTTAAGTTTGAATATAATCCTATATATGTATCATCATCATATCTTTGGGGCATTTCTAATGTTTCTTGTTTATAAATTGTATCTCTATAATATACTTGACATAATAATTCTTCGTTATGTTTTTTACTCTCGATATGAATGTTATATTGATTTTGTTCATCAACAAATAATCTAATTTTTTCTTTCGAAAAAGATTTTAATTTTTTGACTAATTCTTTAATATTGATATAATTGATAATTTTATTTTCTATCCACTCAGTATTACTAATCGGTAAAACTGCTCTAATGAATCCGTAAACATTATTATGTCCTATTATAACCATATTTTCTTTATTTAATTCCACATAAGCTACATCATTATATTTACTAACAATCTCCATAAATTTAATAAATGGATCACCTGAGAAAATGCAATAATTAGTTTCTATAGAAGGTAAACCTTTAGTCTGTTCTCTAAATATTTCGGCTTGTAATTGAAATAAAATATTAACATCTATACATGGATTTGTAATAGTATTATTATTATTATTATCAAAACATTTATTTTCAAATCCCGTTGATTTCGTCGAATAAGAAGAACAGGATGATGCGGACGAATATAATTTTTTTAAATTTGGTTTTTCCATTTTTTATTTTTATTAGAAAAAATTTTATTTTTTTATTGTTAAAAAATGATGTTACCAAATGTTGGTGGAGGTGCATATATCCCGAATAATCGTGAATTAGAAATAGAGATAGAAAATTATATCATGAAAACTGGAGACGTTTTATCTAGTCCATTGCATCTTTCTATTCTTCCGCAACAAAATACAGAGTTAACAAATAAACAATATGTTGATACACAAATCAATGATTTAAAAGAAAAATATATAAACGATGTTTTGGTTCCACTGATGAATGAATTAAAGTTGCTAAAACTTAATGACAAATCATTAAACGAAAAATTATTAAAACTTGATAAAAAGGATAGAGAGCTAGAAGCAGATATAGCAAAACTTTTTAAAAAGATTTCAGAACAATCAAAAATTTTAATATTACTTTCTTTAAATTTAAAATCTGCAGTCATTAAAAATAAACATCAGATAAAAATGTTAAAAGAACAATTAGAAGATGAAATAGAAAAACTACCTGAAAGAATTTAAAAAAATTTAAAGCAGTTACAAACTACATTTCAAAAAAGTGTTGATGAATTAAGTTCTAAAATTACTCAACAAATGAAAAAGATGAATAGAATAATAAATGAAGTCATTCATATACCGGCCCAGGAACTCGATTAGATATAAGACTAGATGAAAATAATAATCCAAAACCAGGTGAAGAACCAATAAATAGAGTAGATACCGCAGCTTACAGGTATGATTTAGCTTATCGAAATCATGACCTAAGAATCATGACCTTCCTGAAAGAATTAAAAAAAATTTAAAGCAGTTACAAACTACATTTCAAAAAAGTGTTGATGAATTGAGTTCTAAAATTACTCAACAAATGAAAAAGATGAATAGAATAATAAATGAAGTAAACTCACTTAAACAAAAAGTTGATAAAATGAAAAATCTGAAAATCAATTTAGAAAATGAATTAAAGAAAAATTTACAAGAAAACTCTAAAGAAAATAAAGAACAGTTAGATTCTGTTAAAAGACAATTAGATGTTCTTAAAGTTAAGTTAAATGCTCTTAAAACGGCGTTGAAGATTAATCAGCAGAAAATGCAAGTTAATAGAAAAGAAATTAAAGTACATCACACGCTGCTTGACGCAATAGATAAAGTGCAACAGGCAATTAATAAAGTTATCTCGAAGTTGTTGTCCATTCACAAACGTAAATCTTAGCGTAAATATTAAACGGACCAAAGGTCCTCAGGTTACTAACCAATCGGAGCGAAGCTCCTCGAGGTTTTAGCCGATCGTAAATATTTTTTCCCAAAAGTCAAATTTAATCCTAAAAAATGCCTATAATTTATAAACACAATCTTAAACAATTTGCTTCAAATCAAAGAATTGCTCATGAACCACGTATGAATCCTGTTTATCATTATGATAATAGAGAAACAGTTCACACGGAAGGAGCTGGGATCTTCTCTGGTATTGGAAGTATCGTTAACTTAATTAAAAATAATAAAGATTTGATTACATCTGCTGCAAAAGGAGCAGCTGCTATAGGTAGTACAGCTAGTGCAATATCAAATGCTGTCAAGTCTCAAAACGAATTAAAACAACTAGAAGCTATTCGTAAACTTAAGAATGATTCTGAAGAACTAAAAAAATTAAAAAAACTTTCAGATGAAACAAAAAACAAAATTGCTAACATAGCTGTTGAGGGTGAAACCTTGAGGAGCGGAGCTCCGTCTGATAGTAAACATAAGAAGAAATCAGGCGTAGCCATAAAACGTTCAATTGAACCTACGGTTCGTTCAATTGAAGAAATAAGAGGAAATGGCGTGAGCAGCAACCTTCGGTCTAACCAGCAAAGCTGTAGCGGAGCTGGTCTAGCAAAATTCTAAAATTATATTTTAGTAAAATTTTCTAGTAAAATTTTTTTGGTAAAATTCTAAAATTATATTTTAGTAAAATTTTTTTCTGTCTGTGAGAAAAACAAAAAGTCAATTTATTTTTTATAAACATGTCTTCGCTTATCGAAAATAAATTTAGATTAGACGATCCTCCGTTCGTCAGTTGCAATCAAAAAAAGAATGACTATATAAGAATTGCTATGAATCCCGGATCTTCCAGTAGAGTAAATACTGGAGGTGATTTAATTTTTGAAGTTGATAATCAGCAGAGTTATATATATCTACCTGATTCATTTTTACACTGTGAATATTCTTTATATAGTGATGTCAATTTTACAACACCATTACCAGATACCGATAATATTGCATTAGATAATAATTTCTTTCCAAAATTATTTACACAAATGCGTTTAGATGTTGCAACTCAAAATATAGAAACAATAAGTGATTCTCCAGGTGTAATTGATACAATGCTTAGATTTGTAACAATTGGTGAAAATAATAAAAAGCATGAAATCGAAGGTTGGTTTCCTGATACTAATGATGGTATAATTGTTGATGATTTAACTCACGCTGGAACAGATGCAGCAGGAATTGCGAAAGATGTAGAAAATATTGCAAAACATTTAAATAAAACAAATAATGATGCATATAAAGAAAGACGTGAGTTTAACAAGAAAAGTAAACAGACAGTAAATTGGTCATTGTCTCCATTATTCGGATATTTAGATTATGATAAAATATCATATCAATTAAAATTTAAATTAATAATTCATCGTACAGCAAATAATGAATTAATCTTTTTTGGTAAGACTGGAAAAAAAGCATATTTAAAAATTGATAGACTTGAATGGTGGATTAAGCATATTACTCCTAGTTTAGAGATTGAAACAGCTATTGCAAAAAGATTAAATACTAACAAACCAATTCCAGTAAATTTTCTAAAGCGTACTGCTAGTTCAGTAACTTTTTCCGAACAAAGACTTAACTGGCATTTTACTAGAACTGCGAATACTCCAAGATATTTATTGCTAACTTTTCAAAGAAATAATTCTCCAAGTTTTGATAAGAACAATAATCTCTTCCATATTAATACAATTCGAAGTTTACAAGTTTCATTAAATCAAACCCGATATCCAATTGATCCATTAAGATTCGATGATACCAATAATCAATTTATGGAAGGATATGATTCTTATCGAAATCTTTGTATAGAATTTGGAGTTGAACCACAATTAACTCCTGGAGATTGGAGACATTTATATCCTGTTTTCTGTTTCGATATAAGTGCACAATCTGAAGATATTATCAAGAGTGGCTGTGATGTAACAATTAATATTGAAAAAAAAGATTCCACAACTTCATTAATGGCTTATGGTTTATTGCTAGAAGATGTAAAATATTCTATTGAAATTCTTAATGGAAAGATGGTAAGGATAAGTTAATTAAAATTTTTTCATAACTAGAATAGATTAAAAATTCTTAACTTAAAATTTTTCATAACTAGAATAGATTAAAATTTTTTGGTAACTTGAAATTTTTTAATAACTAGAATAGATTAAAATTTTTTGGTAACTTAAAATTTTTTGGTAACTTGAAATTTTTTGATAACTTAAAATTTATTCATAACTAGAATAGATTAAAATTTTTCCTAACTTAAAATTTTTTTATTAAAAATGTCGCAAGCGAAAGGTAATAATAATAAAACTGTTGAATTAAAATTACGTAATATTGTTGACAAAAATACCCCTAAAACTATTACGATTAACAAAAAAAATTATTACATAAGTAAACCAATGATAGAGAATATTCAATTACAAGAAGAAAAGAATGGCGGGATTCTCCCATTAATTCCACTAATAATAGGAGGCATAGCAGCAGCAGGAAGTGTTGCAGGTGGGACAGCTGGTATTGTCCAAGCAGTAAATAAAAATAAATCAGAGAAGGCAGCATTAGAAGAACAAAAACGACATAACAGAGAGTTAGAGAAAGTTGCTAGGGGTGACGGAATAGTAGATAATTTTATTAGTAAATTAAAATTAGTTGATGAAGGAAAACGAGTTCTTATAAATATTCTCCACAATGTTGATGATTTAATTGAAATTAAAGAAACTAAAGATGGTTCTGGAATATGTCTAAGTCCTAGTATGATTCGGTAATAACCTCAGGACCTTTGGTCCGATCGGCTAAAGCCTCTGAACAAAGTTCTATCCGGTAAAACATTTATTTTATCTTTTAAAATGAATTCTACAAATTCCGAAAATTTAATTAAATTAAAAATTTCTAATTTAGATTTATTAAATTATCTATTAAATTATCTATTAAACAAAAATAAAAACTCAAATTGTCAGCATATTGGAGGTGACATACAAAAAACATTAGAAAACTTTCCTGGCTTTATTTGGAGTAAATATTCGAAAGAAAAACATCTTCCTGGTCATTCATATACCGGTCCAGGAACTCGATTAGATATAAGACTAGATGAGAATAATAATCCGAAACCAGGTGAAGAACCGATAAATAGAGTAGATGCCGCAGCTTACAGGCATGATTTAGCTTATCGAAATCATGATCTAAGTTCTCGACATGCAGCTGATAAGAAGATGATTCAAGAATTAGATAGTATTCAAAATCCTACATTTAGAGAAAAAATTGAAAGAATGTTTGTTAAGAAAGCTTTACAAGCTAAAATATTATTCGGTCAGGGTTTAAATGAAAATCATAATTCAGACGTTTATGCGTCTGAAATTCATAAAGAATACAGAAGGCCTAAATATTTATTGAAAGTAAAAGTATTTAATAAAGATGATATTTGGAGTGCTGATCTTATTCATATGCCGAATGAAAGGGACTACAAATACGCATTGACCGTTATAGATTTATATACACGATACGCTTGGGTAAAGCCTTTAAAAAATAAAAGTGGTCTATCAGTTGAATATGCGTTTGAAGAAATCTTTAAAGAAAGTAATAGAAAGCCAAGGAAATTGTTTGTTGATAAAGGATCGGAATTTTATAACAGAAACGTTCAGCCACTATTTAAAACTGTTTATTCAACTGAAAATGCAGGGAAGGCCGTAGTGATAGAAAGATTCAATCGGACGTTAAAAAATAAATTATTCAAGAAATTTACTGAGCAAAGAAATCAGAAATGGTTGAAGATATTACCAGGAATTGTAGAAGAGTACAATAATAAAGTTCATTCTGGTATTGAAGAAACCCCAAAGAATGCTTCTGACGACCCTGATTTGATAAGAAAAAAATATTCGAGAATAATAATTTGAATGAGAGTAATCCGAATTTGCAGAAACTTAAGCCAAAATTTAAAATTGGAGATAGAGTTAGAATATTTAAATATAAGAATAAATTTGAAAAAGGCTTTGTTGGTTATTGGACTAAAGAAATATTTGAAGTTTGCAAAATAAATAAAACTTATCCGATTACTTATGAAATTAAAGATTTAGATGATGAAGATATCAGAGGCCGTTTTTATCAAAATGAATTACAGAAAACAGAGCTTTAGCTTCGCTTGAGTTATAGATTGTTTAACTCTAACATAATATCTAGAAATGGTACTCCTTTTTGTAATTTGTACAAAACGTATAAACATAATTGTCCACAATAGGTAGTGCCTGGTGTTTGAATTTGAAACGTATTGTATGTTCCCGTTCCAAGTAATTCTTTTACTTCATTTGTAGGGGGCAAACCGTATGAATCAAAATAATAGTTCTGCTGATGATTTTTAACGCCTGCTGACCAATGTACACCTTTTTCATCTGACGTATGAAGATTTGTTATGAAATTTACAGTTATTGTTGGCCTATTTTTTAGGAATTGTAATTCATCCCTCATCAATATGTGAAAATTCTTTATTCCCAATTGATTAGCAATCTTATTTAAATCGAAATTCGTTGTTTTCTGTGTTCCATATAATTTCAAAAACTCATTTATGTTGCTCATTTTATAATAAAAAAATTTCTTAAGGGACCCCTAGAAGTCAGAAGGGGGGGTATTGATTTAAAACTGTTCTCTAATGATGTCTTTCCTTACTACTTAGTCAGAAGGGGGTATTGATTTTAAACATTTTTATAATGATGACTTTCCTTACTACTTGGGGGGGGTATTGACTTAAAACTGATCCACAATGATGTCTTTCTTTACACTACTTATTCAATTTTGAAATGATTTAATTTAATCTAAATTTAAACGTTACATTGTTGCATTGTATTAGTAGAGTTAGTGTTTCGCACATCTTTTATCATTAGTAATTCATTACTCATCAATATGTGAAAATTCTTTATTCCCAATTGCTTAGCAATCTCATTTAAATCGAAATTTGATGTGGTTTTGTTTGCCGTATATTTTTAGAAAGTCTCTAATGTTTCTCATTTTTATAGAAGATACAATGTTTCTATTATATTCCCGTAAATGAGAAATTAAAAACAACACATGGATATTTCAATTTGGTTACATCCACTTTGCATACATTCAATTTGGATACATTGAAATACATGTAAATTTGTCCACGTGTGGACAAGGTTTCATTGGATGAGAGAAAAATGACGTCATATAACAACATAATGAAAATGATTGAAAACAGGAAATAGCATTGCATATAAAACAGGAAATAGCATTGCATATAAAACAGGAAATAGCATTGCATATAAAACAGGAAATAGCATTGCATATAAAACAGGAAATAGCATTGCATATAAAACAGGAAATAGCATTGCATATAAGACACAAGTTTTCTAAACAATAGGATTTCTGTCCACGAGTGGACAAGGTTTCATTGGTTGAAACACTCTATTGTATTTACATTGCATATAAAACAGAGGGGTTTCAAGAATGATAAATTTTCTTCACAGCGCGTCTAATGTTAACGCGTTCATTTGATTAGTTGAATGGCGCAGTATTTTAGCTGAATGGCGCACCATTGTTAAGAAAATTAAAATGAAATAGCATAGGTCTAACATTGAAAATAAAGTGTCTTGCGGCCGTATCGCAATAACAATAGCGGAGTTTCACATCCAAATTCCATTGAATATGTCAGCGCTGTATTGACGCTAAATGACGAACCATTGTTTTGGAGAAGAATGGAATCATTTGGAATGTCACATAATTGCTTTACACAATGAAGTCAATCTTCCGTTAACATTAGGTCGTGACTTTTAAAGTACAAGAGAAACAGACACCCAACAAAGCGTAGGAAATTTGTCTGCTAATTTACCTAATTTCATGACAAATGAAACTTCGGTGCGTGAATAATTGATATGATTTTGCTTCAAGAGACTATAAAAATAAGACTTGTCATTATCACAAACAGAGAGCAGATAGTGCTTACCGATAAAAATTTTACACACAACACTGAGTGAATTGTTTCTTTTTTCATGCAACAAGAATTTGTGTAAGTTTACAATTGTATTATTCTCTCCACCATTTGGCTCTATGAAATCACTCAAAGTATCTGTAAATTCATACCTCTCAAAATATATTCCTCTTGAATTCCTCCCGTAATTTTTTCATCCTCCCTGGCAACGATTGTTTTCTTCTATCTTCAAATTGATCTTGTCTCATTTTGAGAAATATATGACGAGAGCGTTTTGACACAACCTTCACTGACAAGAAACACTGTTAAATTAAATAAGTCTTCAGCACAATTGTTTGAAATAGCCATATCGATTATTGTTGTTGTGTATTATTTCACGGCATTGCAGCCGGAGTAGGATTTGCTGGTTATATATTTCACGTCTTACAAATGTCTAAGCGGGTGTAGCAGCTGTTTGTTCTTTCATACATTGTTTCCTTTCAAATGTTTGAGTTGGAGGACACAGCTCCTTACACTGAAATGCATTTTATTCATAAATGCGAGAAGCAGATGTTCTCTACAATTGAATGACAATTGTGAAAGTACCTAAACTTATTGTTAAGAATATGTCAATTCCTTCAAATATTTTTAGTCACATGATATATTTTAAAAACCTGAAAAATGGATTTAAAAGACGTTTTTAAAAATACTAATTTTCGGTGTTCTAGAACGGTCATGATTTTGGCGGGGGTGAAAATTGTAATTCTCAAATTTTGAGATTCTTAACTTTTATGATTTTTTCGGTGTCCTGCAACGGTCATGATTTAAGCGAGGGTGTAAATTGTAATTCTCAAATTTTGATATTCTTAACTTTTATGATTTTTTCAGTGTCCTGCAACGGTCATGATTTTCAAAGTAAAAAATGATCTTAATCTCAAATTTGAGATTCTTAACTTTTATGATTTTTTCGGTGTCCTGCAACGGTCATGATTTTAAGGGTGAAAATTGTAATTCTCAAATTTTGAGATTTTGAAAAATTTGAAAATTGGGTATTTTTAAAAACGCTTAAATTTTCGCCCTTCGGTCTTCGGCCACGTGAAATTTGAAGTCTACCTAAATTTTTGAAATTTTTGAAATTTTGATTTTTTTGAAAAACCCGCAAAAGTGTGACATCCGGCGCAAGCGAAGCGAAGCGTCGCGCCGGATGTCACACTATATACTACTGAGGATGGGTTGAAAATTGATGAAAGGGATGAAAGGATGGCCACTCACACGCCAAACGTATACAGAAATCAAATTTCTATCTTCATTAGTTTGCAATCTCTCTTCACAGTGTGATGATTTTAAAACACTCATCTTCAGCGAGCTAAGAATGAATAATCAAAGTCTCCATTAAACTAGAGTTATGAAGTAACTCATACATGTTACTAGACATGAAAGTATCAAATGTAACTCGTGTAAATTGAAATGAACCGCTGAAGCAACTTAGGTTCTCATAACCTTCTCACATGTGAGTAACAGGAATTTGCACAGGAATACATTGCACAGTGATTAGAGTGTTAGAATACATGGTAGGGATTGTGTTGAGATCACTGCAGTAACATTGTAGGAATAATTAAAGTGAAAAGTTGTCACATGAAATGAGTGATGCAAGATTAGCTCAAATTGAAATGAATTGGCAGTGTAACAAACAAGCTATGTGGGATTCAGCATATGTTTGAATACAAGCGCTGTTAAAGGGTTTTCAGATGATGTGAATTTTATCACGTCATATTCATGGATGTAATAGAATAAATGGCGTTGCAGGTTTTGAGTGTATAGGATAGAACACATGAAATGAATTGTAAGTGTAACAAAAAAGCTGTATGGGTTTCAATAACATCATGTACATGCTGTGTCGTTTTCTTGTCGTTTCAACAGAGTGGATTGACTAAGGAAATAAAGTTACAACCATTTTTAGTGTTTGTAAAGTTAGGAATAATATCACAATCATTTCAGTGCTTGTAAGATAGGTGAAGTATAAAATAAAGACCATTTCACTGTTTGTAAAGTTAGAAATAAAGTTATAACCATGTCACTGTAAAGTTAGAAATAATGTCATAGACATTTCAATGTTTGTAAGATAGGTGAAGAATAAAGCTAGAATCATCTCACTGTTTGTAAAGTTAGAAATAAAGTAGTTGTTTGTAATGTTTGGAATAATGTCATGCACAAATGGTTAAGTCAATAAATCTACTATACACTAACGCTTAACATTCACTTGTGGTATATAAAACCCTACCTCTTAGATGATGGACTTTAGCAATTTATAGGTAAAGTATAAATAAAGTGACAAGCATTTCAATGTTTGTAAGATAGGTAAAGTATAAAATATAGTCACTAACATTTTACTGTTTGCAATGTTAGAAATAAAGTTGATGTTTGTAAAGTTTCAAATCATGTTAGAATCCTTTCAGTGTTTGTAAGATACGTGAAGTATAAAATAATGCTAGAATCCTTTCAGCATTTGTAACGTTAGAGATAATAGGTTTAACAAGCACGTTAGAGTTGACTGTACTGAGATCTGAGGATGTGATGGTCTCATTAGAATTCAAGTGATTGAATGTCATTTTAATGAAGATAGAAATGTGTTTGTGGCTGCATGTGGTGCAAGGGTGGCTTCCCTTCATTCCATTTCATAATTAACCTTCCCCTCTGCATTCCATATCCGAAGATATGTGGCGGGCTTGGGACCGCTTTAGCTGCATTAGAAGGAAGTTCTTATAAGAACTCATGATGCATTCACGAAGAAATGTGGTGAAACAATGTGCTGTATGTGTGCATGATGATTTTATGAAATTAAGAACGCCGATCAGTCACTCCATCACTGTAAGAAAACATGAAAGAGTTGAGATGACAGCCATTCGTATGCATGTGTAAAACTCTTACTTCATCATCTGATGTCACAATGACATCTTCACTCGCTTCCGAGTCCTCACTCCGCATAATCTCCTCTCTTTCCACCGTCCCGGCCTCACTCGTCATCGTCTCGGTCTCACTCGTCACCGTCTCGGCCTCACTCGCCACCGTCTCGGCCTCACTTTCCGCCGTCTCCATCTCTTGCCGTAGTCGTCGGCTCATGTCCTCATTCAAGGTGAATTATGAATAATACTTCACAAATTCCACAGTGATATCGTCACCGTAGATATCACTGAATCACTGATATCACACAATTCTTCTCCACGATGTACGCTGCGAAATGGCATCACACACGCTGTCGGCTTCTCGGACATGACTATGATAGTGAAATGCAAGAGACTCGCTTTATATGAGAATGATGCAGCTTTTCAAATGTCTGGTTCGCGCAATCATATTGCTCTAAACTTATGGTTGGAGGAAGAAAAGGGAAGACATTTTCATTGACTACCATCCTCAAACACTCAACAAACTTAGATGCATTTATGGCGTGAATCTTCCTCCCGGTGCGATAGCAATGAGCTGTGTTGGAATCAGCTAGGTGGGAGGTCTGAGATGACGATACGTTCCTGCATTCTTGTTCGTTGGACAGATGCGATAGAACATTCAATGTGTTTAATGCGACAGACGGGTGCCAGAGAGAGAGAGAGAGCGTTATCATTCATCTTTGTGTTCTACTGTATCTGCTGAGGGGCTAGCGCCACAGACGGGTGCCAGAGAGAGCGTTATCATTCATCTGTGTGTTTTACTCTATCTTCTGAGGGGCAGCGCGACAGACAGGCGACAGAGTGCGCTCGTGATTCTTTGTGTGCACAGGAGGGGAACATCTGTTTCACTGATAGGTTTTATGATAAACATTTTAGCTGCTTTTGAATGGCAGCGTGTTGAATATTGCAAGCAATGTTAAATGTCAATCCGTGTGTCATTTTCACATCGTCTGCATTCGCACAGAAAATCACTTGATACAGATTTCAATGTTGATTCTACAAGCAATGCACGTTTCGTTTAGAAATGAGACACGTATTCATTTGTCAAGCACATGAAAAGCAAACTTTGATTCTAGCCTTTAATACTGATGGACAGTCCTAATGTTCGCTGTTTCATACTCATGAAATAATTCCACCGACGTGTCACTCAGTCTTGATCATTTAGTGACATTGCATGCTTTGCTGTTTCCTACTAATGAGCGTGTTATGGTCCTCTACACAGACTTGTGCATTTGTTAGTTCAATGGTCGAGTCGTTGAACTGCATCTAAGACTTATGCGTTTCTACAGGTTTTTATATCAACTTTAAACGCGACTGCAATCTATGAAAGTTTTATCATCATAAAGTTGTTGTCATAAAGTTTCTTACACCGCGGTTCATGTTTACGAATTTCATTTGAATGTCAGAAAGTTGAAGTTAGAATATATGTTCATCTGTCTATGATAAGTGTAAACGTTCTCGCTACACAGTTCTCCTTTAGAAGTTTCCCGTAATATAGTTGTGACACTTTTCTGTTTCACTTAATCTAGCACGTTGATTTTTATCTCACACGTGTCACTTCAATGATCAAACTTCACTTTCACAAACGTGGGTGTGGTGAAAACTATTTGACTACACTAAACGTTGCTTTTGCAAACCATATTACACTTTCTTACGACACTCACGAATAAAAGTTCGATGATCAAACTTTACTTTCTCAAACGTGTGTCACGGTAAAACTATTTGACTACACTAACGCCTACATTTTATGGCATTTGTGTTTCATAAAACGTCATGATCAAACTTTCTAACTATACATCAACCTGTGTTGCAGTAAAACTTTTGTAAAACATGATGAAGTTTCTGACTACATTCACAAGAGCTTGTTTACTAGCGAAGAGAGAAATGAGCGTGTGGTTTCATGTGGTGCAAGGGTGACCTCCCATTTCATTCCATTCATCATTTCGTCTCCGTGATAGAGACAAGCAGAACTCATGGTTCATTCTCCCATGTATGGCCAACTATCGGGAGATAAGTGCAATGGAGATTTTATGAGGTAACCTGTGGCAGATAGCTAAATGTCGCCCTGGCGGTCAGAGTACAACGTTGAGACGAAAGGCAACCACTTGGAAACATGACGCAGAGAGGTTTCACAAGGATTACCATTGCCAACGTCCCGTGCAGTACTCATCGCTACGGACTTCACCGCTGTCTCGAAAGAACGCCCACCAACAGGAAGTATGACACCGAAAATCTCCATGACTTGCACCGTCAATGACTTGATAGCCAGACATAAAAACCGGTGGAGTTATTTACAAGAGGAAACATCCCAAGTCGTTGCTTTGATCAGCTTGATAGCAAGCCGTAGAGAGAGATAGCAAGCCGTGATTCACAAGCGTTTTGCAATGGAGATGTTTAGATGCCACCCATGACAAGATAGCTAAGACTCAACCGATTGGCGTTCAAAGTGCTACGTTGAGAACTTTGTCAAATGCCATGAGTTGCCCCAGCGGTTTCGGTCTAAAATATGACACACTCCCTTGCCACACTTATCACTACGGCATCATCCGCCGTCCCGAAAACACCCTGTCAGTGGAATATTACAGCAAAACTCTCCGTGACTTGCTCGCTTTCAGTGAAAAGCCGCTTGGTTCATGGAAAGACATGAGAAGACTGGCTCGTACACACTTAACCATGCCTTCATTGACTTCAGCAGGGTCGAAAACCCCAGAAAACCTCCAAAAATAGTGAATTTAAGCATTTAGCACTGCTTATGAAATTTTATAAGTAGTCTGTCACCATAGGTCTGATCAATGGCGATCGAACCTTTTTTGAATCAAGTCAAACGGACTTGTAGAAGCAAAGTTACAAGCCTTTAAAGTTTTGGAGTCTTTTATGGCCTGGAGACAAAGATCATCTCCTGGCGAACCTGTAAGTCTGACGCCTTAGCTGATATCAGCATTGAAATTTTCTAAGTCGGTTTCCTACGGAAACCCGGTTTTTGGAGATTTCCAATGCTATCATCAGAGCTCCGGAGTTCACCTACCCCAACCCAGTCGGGAGAACTGATTTCCACCAGTAGAGTTTCCACTTATCTAGTCTGTGGCGATCAGCTGATGACGTAATATCCATCATCCAAAAACTTTAAACACGTCTATCTCCGGTTCTAGTGCTCCGATTGACTTCAAATTTTGACAGTCACGTTTTTTCGCTCTCACCTTTCATTTAAGACATCCCTCGACTCTCTACGATGACCAGAAGCCGAGCTGAAAAAAACTCGTTTTTTCAAAAGTTCCAAAATCTTGGAAAATGCACAAAAACTCGATTTTCAACATGCTCTCATTTGGAAACGAAACCTTCCACGCATCTGAAAAGATAGGATCCTAGAGCACAAAGTGCGGTCTTGCACCTAAAAGAAACCCGAGCTCTTCATTCACTTCCAATCCTCTGCTATTCATCGCCAAAGGTGGCCACAATATAACATTTTCACGAAAAATCCCGTATGAAGACCTAGTCTGGAGAAAAATTTCAACTTTTTCTCTCCGATTGACTTGAAACTCACCCTCTAGATGCAGAATGGCACGCTGATTCCAAATCTGGTCTCTGT
This sequence comes from Prostheceraeus crozeri, assembly GCA_907163375.1. Lineage (NCBI taxonomy): Eukaryota > Metazoa > Platyhelminthes > Polycladida > Euryleptidae > Prostheceraeus > Prostheceraeus crozeri. The sequence goes on from CAJQUW010013493.1 coordinate 25,135, forward strand.
TTTTCCCGTCCGAGGCTTAGTTCACCCGCTAGAGCCGTTTTCGTAAAAATTCTAACTCATGTCGTTTTTTCGTCAATGTCCAAAATTTTCAATGGCGTCTGACATCTAAACGAAGGCAGATATGAACAAGCCGTTTCTTCCCCTGAATTTGTCTCACTCTTAGCTTTCAAACGAGCTATTGCACGACTTTCTACGATCTCTACAACCAAAGTTGGAAGTCTCGTTCCAGAGAGGTGGGAGGTCAGAACTTTTTCTCTCCGATTGATCTGGAAACACGTTGCTAGACCCAACATTGGCCAAAACGTCCGAATCTGCACTCCGTTTTCGCATCCGAGGTCTCCTTCATGTCGAAAAATTGACTTTCTCATCCCAAAACGACCAAAACCTAGCTTTCCTCACTCCAACGTTTTCTTGCCATTTTCCTCTCTAAACCCAGGAAAATAGGACCAAACTGAGCTTTCCACTGCATTTTCCTCATTCTCAGCTTTCAAATGAGCTATCACACGACTTTCTACGATCTCTAGAACCAAAGTTGGAAGATCGCTGCCGAGGGGGGGGGGACGTCCTCGAAATGTTTTCTCTCCGATGTCGCTGGAAACATCCTTCCTAACCCAAAATTTCACGTAGATTCCGAATCTGGCCTCCGTTTTCCCATCCGAGCACTCTTTCATGCCGAAAATGACCTTTCTCATCCCAAAACTACCAAAACCCGCCTTTTCTCACTCTATCCTTCACACATTCCACCCCTTGCCTCACAGTTCCTCCTTCCTTCCAGAGGGGGGGTAGGGAACAGTTTCCTCCTCACGGACCCATTCCTCCCAGCACATCCTTGGCCATCTCCTTCCTGCCTTCCAGAGGGGGGGGGGCTGAGTCAGCATGATGACTCATCACTGCACCGCACTGGACTTCCGTCTGGGATGGGATGACTACTGACGTGCTTGGCATCGAACGGGCTTCTCATTGTTAGATTGCTATGGTATTATGTCAGCAGATTGTGCCATTTCACTGACATCACATGTTACCATAGAGGTCGGATTATTATATATCTGCGTTATCTAGAGCGGACAATATGCATTCATAACAGAAACAATATTATTTCAGACCGAGTCATTTGTGGATGTGTCATTCAATGTTGTATCGTTTGCAAATCTACCTGTGGACTCACCAGAAGGAAAAGTTTAAATATTTAATATTTACTTTCATTGGACGTTTATCTTTCGTGTTGTCTACCGGGTTTGTAAACGGTCATTCATTTTCAAACAAATGATATCCCTCATGTAGATCTTGCTATGTGTGAAAAAGGCAGGTAATACATACAGCATTCACATCAGAAGTTATCTCAAAATAACGACAGAGAAGTTCTGAACTAGACCCTCTGCCAAAACCCAAACTGGTGCCACCCTAGTTATCTATTGACCTCTATAGACAAGAGGGGACAATAGCATAGATATGTGATCACTATGCATTCTGCGATGCTTCCAAGAGACTACCTGTCTAATGTACAATGCACAGCTGTGCGTTCATGATTTGATGGACAGTCGCACCTTAATTCTATGGTTGAAAGTGTTGTAAGTAGGCCTACATGGGTGTCTGAATATCAGTGTTGCAGTCACAGAATGGGATTGAAGAAGAGTTGACTTTGATTTTCTTTGGCAACAATACCTGCTATCGGATTAGATATTTAAGCGCACTAAGTTACGACAGGTGCAATTAACAACTGTTTGACATCAAAAAGAAGAAGAAAGCATAGTTCACGACCGTTGAATTCATTCCATAAAATTCAGCAGTGAAACGCGTGTTAAAGTGATTAGATAATGAAGGACGAAATGTTGATAACTTTGGAGAACATCATTTTGCTTGGAGGCGTATCGGTATCTCTTATCGCAAAACATGTCATTGTCATCCAAACGTTGACGCGGAAACCCTTTTATCTCAAACAGTGCATTTGCTAATATTTGGCTAATAAACCTGATTTCTTCAGAACTGATTTTTTTCCAACTGAGATTGTGAACACTGACTATTATGTACCGCAAATGATATTCACTGGATCGTACTGTAGAATTGATCTGCCTAAACAGTGACGACGAAATGGATAATGTTAGTGAAAGCGACTCTGATGATTCAGATCAGTTTTCTGATCTTGATGACTCTGTCCTACCGCAGTTGCCTATGTTGCCGCCCGATCCGTCACCTGTTAATTTTACGTCATGCGCCAAAGCTGATTCTCCACCTATTCTCAAGGATTCTTTCGTGTCCTCCGCTTCCGGCTCCGCTCCCGTTTCTCGCCCGACTTCTGCTCAAATTGCCAGTCCGTGGAAATTTGTCGAAGAGGCGAACGATAGTCGCTCGGAGCTCCCAACCTTTCTCGGTGCCGCAGGTCTTCGAACAACATACGAAGAAACAATGCTGTCAAACACAAGTGATGTTGACATTTGCAGAAGTGCTCTCAGTTTTTTTATTACGGATGAGTTAATCGAAACACTTGTGCAATTTACAAATATTCGTGCTTCGATCTGTCTTCAAACAGAAACTCCAAAGTCCCATTCTCGCTTTAGAAATTGGACTAATTGCTCTTTCGCCGAAATGAAGAAATTCATCGGTATCGTGCTGCTGATGGCCGTCGTGAGGAAGCCTCAACTCACTGACTACTGAAGTACTAATGATTTAATTTGTACTCCCTTCCTTCACTCCGAATTTTCTCTTACACGAGATCGTTTTCTCTTGATTTTACATTTTATTCGATTCGCAAATTATGAAAATCTCGGTGGCGAAGAGAATTGTCTTCGTAAGATTCAGCCATTTATTAACTTGATTCGTTCGATTTGTAAGGATGTGTATAGGCCATCTCAGAATGTGACTGTGTACGAGTCTTTACTTTTATATAAAGGTCGGCTGTACTTTGAACAATACATACCGGCGAAGAGAAGGCGCTTCGGAATCAAAATTTATTTTTTATGCGAAAGTGACTCTGGTTTTACATTGAACCTTTCATTTCACACTGTAAAAGCAGATCATGATCAGTTTGCCTCCGCTTGTTCCAGTCTCAGTGTTTCGGAGCGAATCGTTGTTCATCTTTGTGATGAACTATTGGATTTAGGATACACTGTTTGGTGTGATAATTGGTTCAACAGTGTCAGGTTGGCCAATTATTTATTATCAAGAAGAACGCTTTTAGTCGACACTATTCGTCCGAACCGTGGTGTCCCGCCCATGCTTCAGGAGGCCGTGGTAAATGTAAGAGAGACAAAGTTTTTGCGTTCGGACGACTTGCTTCTATCTAAATTTTGTGATAGAAAGTCGTCTGGACAGAAAATTGTTTTTATGATTGACACAAAAAACAAAGTTGCTCTTTCCGATTGTCAGCGTGTAATAAAAGGTGGAAAGAGAATAATTTTTAGAAAGAGTTCTACCATGTCTGAGTATAACAAATTTATGGGAGGAGTTCATCGTGCTGATCAAATTTTACATACTTATGACGCAACTCGAAAATCATACCGCTGGTTCCATAAAGTGTGCATACATCTTATTCAACGAATGTGCCTCAATGCCCACATTGTTTATTCCATTTACGGGGGCAAGGAAAATTTTCAAAATTTTTTAATGTCATGTGTTCGTCTCTTTCTGTGTGAAACCGGGGTAGGGAGGCAACCTCTTATACCTCGAAATGCGTCGTGTGCTTCAAACTCGCATTTTCCATCTAAGTTTCAACCAAGAGGAAATATTCATCCGACTAAAAGATGCCGTGTGTGTTACTCACTTGGTAGGATTAAAAAAACTACCGTATTTTGTGATGCCTGTCCAGGAAAACCGGGTCTCTGCATCACTCCATGTTTTGGCAATTACCACTCAAAATAAATTTCCTTTCACTTCGTATTTTTACTTTTATGGGGTTTATTGGAATATTTAATCATGTGAAGGACGACATGTCAACCATTCAGACGATACATAGAAGCTCAAGAATAACGCGTGCTCCATCATAACTTGAATGTAGCCCTGTTTGATTAAATTTAGAGTATTAGGCGTATGATTAAATTTAGAGTCTAAGCGTACTTGTAAAATTTGTAATCAATGTGATATAACGTTCAATTCATTATACGATTTTGATGTTTTCGAAAATACGATAAACATGTACTTAGAGTACTGAGACATAATGAAATTTCTTTATTCATACAAATATAATAACCAAATAATAAACTCGTGAAGCTCAATCCAGATAAATTTCTATGTTCAATAATTATTTAATGAATTAAACCCAATGACGAAAATGAAAAATTCAGAAAATTCTTGTAGCTCTGTCCGCCTTGTTTTCTATGTTTAGTTTTAAAATTAATTATTATGTATGTTGACTACTTGCATATTCGCAGTGGATTACATGCAATAATTTAATAAATGAAACATTATAATTCAATTATGATCATAATCAACTTTCGTAGTTCAGATATATTCAGCCACATCAGTAGTAAGAAAACGGCGAACACCAGATAGCGCAAGATGGCCGCCATCGTGTCTGAGTCCCCCCCTCTGGTCCGCCAGTGTCGTGATGTGCCGGCGAGGTTCCGCTGCCGTCCCCCCCCCTCTGGACCGTCAGTGTGTGAGTCTTGGGTGTCTGTGTCCGACCGCCTGGTGGACTTGGGCGACCGTCTAGGTTGACGTGGGCGACCGTCTAGGTTGTCTTGGTTAAACTGTGGTATGTTTTGGTGTGTAGTGTCCAAACGCGGCCTCGGATGTGAAAACGGAGGCCAGATTCGGATTCAGCGTGAAATTCTGCATCTGTATGGTGAATTTGAAAGCAATCGGAGATAAAAATTTTTCGCTGACGTCCCCCCCCCTCTGGACAGCTTGCTTCGATCTTGGCTTCTAGTGGACGGATTTTGTCGAGTGAGGTGTCATTTGAAAGCTAAGAGTGAGACAAATTCACTGAAACAAACGGCTTGTTCCTATCTGTCTTCGTTTACATGTGAGACGCCATTTAAGATTTTAGGTCGGAGCTCACCTGAAAAAATCCTAAGTGTCAGAGTGACTTTGTATGGGAAAAATTAAAAATTTTCCAAAGTGTGGAATTTCGACCTGGGACCTTTACCAAAGTTTGTTTCATCAAATTTCGCTGACGTCCCCCCCCCTTTGTTCTAACTTTGGTTCTAGTGGACGGATTTTGTTCGTTCGACTTGCATTGGAAAGAGGATGAAACACTGCTCGACCGCATTTTTCGTTGCGAGTCAATCGGAGCAGCCGTTCAAAAGTTAGAGCGGTTACAAGATTTTAGGTCGGAGCTCACCTGAAAAAATCCTAAGTGTCAGAGTGACTTTGTATGGGAAAAATTAAAAATTTTCCAAAGTGTGGAATTTCGACCTGGGACCTTTACCAAAGTTTGTTTCATCAAATTTCGCTGACCCCCCCCCCTTTGTTCTAACTTTGGTTCTAGTGGACGGATTTTGTTCGTTCGACTTGCATTGGAAAGAGGATGAAACACTGCTCGACCGCATTTTTCGTTGCGAGTCAATCGGAGCAGCCGTTCAAAAGTTAGAGCGGTTACAAGATTTTAGGTCGGAGCTCACCTGAAAAAATCCTAAGTGTCAGAGTGACTTTGTATGGGAAAAATTAAAAATTTTCCAAAGTGTGGAATTTCGACCTGGGACCTTTACCAAAGTTTGTTTCATCAAATTTCGCTGACCCCCCCCCCTTTGTTCTAACTTTGGTTCTAGTGGACGGATTTTGTTCGTTCGACTTGCATTGGAAAGAGGATGAAACACTGCTCGACCGCATTTTTCGTTGCGAGTCAATCGGAGCAGCCGTTCAAAAGTTAGAGCGGTTACAAGATTTTAGGTCGGAGCTCACCTGAAAAAATCCTAAGTGTCAGAGTGACTTTGTATGGGAAAAATTAAAAATTTTCCAAAGTGTGGAATTTCGACCTGGGACCTTTACCAAAGTTTGTTTCATCAGCTTGATGTTATTGTCCAATGAGGATCATCATCCAATGAGAATCAAGCATTTCTTTATAAATAGCGAGCCTTCCACAGTGAGAATCATTCCATCGTTGAATCACACGAGTGACGGACGCACATTTTCTCTCTCTATTCTATTATCCAACTAAAATGGTAAGTCGCTACTTCCCTCCCTCTCCTCCCTTGAACGTAAACTTAATACAATCTTTTTTCATTTTCAGGCATCTACTCCATCTGCTGCACTAGTAGGACAAAATGACGGTCAAACGTTACAAGGTTCGCTCCGATCAGATCATCTACAACTGAGGCCAGTGGAAGAAACAACCAAGGTACATAATCCTACACCGCTACAGCGTAAATTTAAACAAGTCTTGCGTTATGACGATCATAGCGTAGTACTCCAAACGGGAATGCTCCCTTCCACGGATGTCAAGATAATGCGCAATCAGTATGGGGACTACATACTGATCCCCGTGAGTACGTACATTCGCCGCCAACTCGATATTATTGAGGAGTACGTGACATTAAATATGGACATTCCTACTCCTCTTGCTCAAGAGTGGAAAGCGAGAGATGACAAGGATACTCCCTATAGAAAGATTTGGGATGGTAATCAAATTTGCCTACCGGTATCACATTGGTGTACTTACTATAAGAAGGAGGGAGATCATTCAACAATCATCACATGCGACGAGCTCGGAGAAGGTACTTGGGATATCCTTTTCAAAGTGAATGGACTATATTATGGTCAGCACAAAGATAATAAAATAGCCTCTCTCTCCATGCATATGGAATCCATCCTATATATTCCAAAACCAGCCAGCGTAGATGACATAATTGATCAAATCCTCAACAGCAGTGGTACGAAGCGCAAGTCGGAGAAGAATGCTACATCAAAACGCAAATCAAAGAAGGAGAATTACTAGTCCTTTCCTAACTCTACCCTATGACAATTCGCTTATGTGCTTTGAGTGTCATAGACGTGGTCTTATTAGATACATTTTACTTCTTCGTTGCCATCATATCATTTGTGTATTTTGTCGTGAAAAGCATCGATGTAATTCTTCATTTTGTAATATGTTATAGAACGCTTCCTTAGATGTGTAAATTTCCGTTTTAGGCTTCTATCATCATTTTTATGGATTGTGAGGGTGAACCTGTACAGGAGCTCAGTGCTATTGCTATGAACAATTGGACATATCAGATTGTTAGTGTCTATCATCAACATGCCAACTGCGATCCCAATGTTGATCAATGGGCGAGAAAACACATTCATGGACTTAATCTGAAATATTTGCAAGACTATGGCTTTTCTTGTGAGAGTGCTCTTCTTATTGACTTTAAACGATGGTTAGCTGCTTTCAATGTTATACGCATCTTTTGTAATAATCCTGGTAAGGAGAGGAAAGTATTTCCCAATCTAATCATTGATGATATTTTGCTCCCGCCTTGGGATAGTAGAGTGAATCAACATTATCATGAAGTCACGAAACGTTTTAAGGATTTGTGTGTTCCTATTTTGTCTGTTCGTTGTAGTAGCTACGTTCATAACCAATGCTTCTTTCCTCCTTACCTCAACACTGCCAAAGTCCTGTATGGTTATCATTGCTCGCTGTATGATAGTTATCAGCTGTATCTATTTTATCTCTTTCAAACCATTGATTTATAATGCATGCTTGTTACCGTTATTCAATAAATGTTACTATGAGAAGAGTTGTTGTTTTCATGCAATGGATGGGTTAGATAAAGGGCGATCATGTCTTTCTCAAACGACTGCGGAACATTACGTTTTCATAGGCAAAGTTTAAAAGGAGCTGTTCAAGATTATGTGATAAATTTTCATAAAGATGAGACTGACATCGAAGCAGTGCTCGATGATGCTAGCACTCTATTTCTAGAGTTAATGAATACATTCTCTGATAGCATTGTCATGGCGCGATTAGTTGCAAAAATTAAGTTTAGTCATTTTGGAAAGGAAGAGGTGGAAACTCGCTCTTTCCATTTTACTTCTTATTCAATGGAAGTGGTAGATCACCCCGAAGAATTTTTTAAAAGACATATGATAAAAATTGCTGAACGTCTTAACGCATTTAACCATCATGGTAGCAGTCTAGTGATTGAAGCGATTTCAGATATTCACATTCAACTTTCCATAAAGAAAAATTGAAAATGCAGTGGTACTTGATTGTAGCACAACTGGTTTTCGAGCTATGTCTGCTCACTCTCGAAGTATATTCCTTCTGTACATGCGTCTATTATTTAGAAAAGGCTAGCAAATTCATATCTTCAAAAAGACTTGCTATAGACATCAGTAACGGTGAAACTATGTGTTGCGATGTATGTAAACGAAAGGATGGAAATGAAAAGCGCATCTTCAAGAGATGTAAGCATGCTTTTTGTCAACGCTGTTTCATACGTAATTGCATTCAACTTTGCCAATGTAACCACTGTGATATTGCTCATTTCGAGTGTCACTTATGCCGCAATAGTTAGTACCTATGCAAATGTGGTAAAGATAGGTTTTAGCAAAGACTAACACGGAAAATGGCGAAACGTAAAATGACGAAACGTAAAAGTCAAAAGTTTTCTTCAGCCATTCAAGCTCTCCGACGAATGAAAGCAAATCAGCGATACAATGCTATACGACATGCTAACGATAAATTCATTTGTGAAATTATTTCTCATGTGAGAAAGTTGAGGACGAAGAAATTAGCACCAAAACAACGAAAGTTACTTAAGCGATATGCTACAAAATTGCGTTTCATCTCCAATCCTAAAGTCGCCCTTCAAAGAAAGAGGAAAACTCTAACACAAAAGGGCGGTTTCCTTTCAGCAATACTTCCAATGATAGCTCCTGCCGTGGGCAACCTATTGGGAAATATCTTTGGCTCTAAGCGTTAATTATGCAAATGTTGAGTCTCAAAGTAATAAAATGGATTTCAGACTTCAATGCGATAAAGTTCTGACTGTATCAGGTCCATCTCATGCAGGTAAAACTGTTTTCACGCTGAATTTATTGGATAAAAGAAGGGAGTTGTTTAGGGAACCTATCAATCGAGTGATTTGGTGTTATGGTATTTATCAACCGTCGCTGTTTCAGGAATTGCAAAGTCGCAACTTTATTCGACATGAAGGAATTATTGCAGTGGATAAACTTCAGTCTAATGATGTTGTTGTATTGGATGATTTATTAAAAGAAAGTAAGAATTCAAAAGATGTTACAGATATGTTCACTCGCGCAGCACATCATAAAAGGTGCTTTATCATCTATATCACACAAAATTTGTTTCCTGATGGAAAAGAAGCTCGTACACGAAACCTGAATACACACTATTATGCTATTTTCAAGAATCCGCGAGATAAAAGTCAATTTGAAATTTTAGCGCGACAAGTTGCACCAAGAGGATCAAAAGCCTTAATTGAAATTTTTCAAGCAGCTACTGAAAAACCATACGGTTACTTATTCATTGACTTTACGCAAGAGTGTCCGGAAGAATTTAGATTTCGAAGTGATATTTTGAAAACTCCCATGATTATCTACAAACTATGAGTTCTTATTCTCGCATGATTGTTATTCCTCAGGATGAATATGTACAATTGACTGCCATGCAGCAAGTAAAGCAACCTCTTGCAAATCAAATGTATAGGAAAGAAATAGATTATCAGCAAAATGTTCACATCAAAGATCCACATCGTGCTGTATTATTACAATCGGAAACTGTTGAGCAATTGAAAAACTTGAAGAATAAGATGCGTGACTCTGTATCGACTGCTACACCTTTAGCATCTCGCGCACATGCCATATCTCTTTTCAACAGTATTGAACCCCATCTCAATGTAAATGATAGAGGAGAAATCATTACAGATGAAAATAAAGTGATTGATGCTTCACGTTATGAAGACTTGATTCAGTATGCGACACGTAGAAAGCGCCGTCAGGGCTATGTTCCACCTGGTTGGTCATACTTTCTTAAACTATTGAAAAAGCATAATGTGCCAAAATTTGCTTTAAATAATGAGACATTGAAAGAACTTGATTCAACAGTGGCTACTACTCCAATGCTTCAGGCGATGAAAATGCCAACAAATTGGTTTAAGACGTCACCTGCTACATCCCCTCCCACACTCACTAAGCAAACAAGAGGAAGAACTCGACGTAGATCTACATCGCCACTAAAACTGGTAAAAGGAAAACGTAAAACAGCTCCTCCTAGGAAATACATGTTCTCAGACTATTAATATGAAGCAGATGTGTTGCTTGCCATGTAATGAGCCGCCAGAGGTGAATGTCGTTGTCACTTGCACTTGCTGCGCCAGCTCTCATAATGAAACCCCTAAGCAATGTGAACACGATCGCAAAACCGCTAAAGCTAAATGCTGCAGTTGTTGTAAATGTAGAAAGGCAAGAAAGAAAAAAGATGAGAAGGAGGAAAAAGAGTCAGCCGTCATCGACTGAACGTTTGAAGTCAATCTATTATGATGTAAAACATCCGGCAGGATTTGCATCTATCAAGAAATTATCAAAAGCGAGTGGTCTTCCACAATCACAAGTGAAACGATGGTTAAAGGGTCAGGCTACCTATACACTCCACAAACAAGCGAAAAAGAAGTACCGCACCCGCCATTATATTGTTCATGACATCGATGAACAGTGGCAAGCAGATTTGTGCGATGTTGCCTCCATTTCAAAACATAACTCGGGCAATAATTTTATTTTAACCGTCATTGATATTTTCTCGCGTTATGCGTGGGCTCAACCTTTAAAAACTAAAGAAGGGAAAGGAGTAGCAAAAGCATTCCAAACAATTTTTCGAGAAGGTCGCATTCCAAAAAGAATTCAGAGTGATCAAGGAAAAGAGTTTGAAAATCAGCATGTGACAAGATTATTTGAGAGCCATGACATTGAGTTGTTTAGTGTAAAGAGCGCTTATAAAGCTGCACTCGTTGAACGTTTTAATCGCACATTAAAAAATCGCTTGTGGCGACATTTTACTGCCAACTTGACACAAAATTGGACAAAGGTTCTACAAGATACACTCCATGCCTACAATCACTCTATCCATCGTTCTATTGGACTCAGACCAGTAGATGTAAATGCTGACAATGTAGATAAAGTGCGCGAATCATTCCAACGTAAACGCACTCATGTGAAAAGTGATGTGAAAATTGGCGATAAAGTTCGTATCTCAAAAGTGAAAAGTGTTTTTGCTAAAGGGTACCTTCCGAATTGGACAGAGGAGGTATTTACAGTATCAAGGATTAATCAAAAAGACTCTCCGACCACCTACAAGTTGAAAGATTACGATAATGAAGAAATTGAGGGTAGCTTTTACCGCGATGAGATTGAGGTAGTCACTGAAAGTGAAACATATTTGGTAGAGAAAATCATTCGATGTAAAAAACGGCAAGGTGAAGAATGGTGTCTTGTTAAATGGACTGGTTATCCTTCAAGTATGAACTCTTGGATGCGTCGTGCCGACATCTTTCATCTAAGTGATCGACAGTGATTCATGCAAAGTTGTAACTAACAATGTTTAGGGTTTGAGCTATGAATCCAACTGCCTCATTTTATTCACGACCCTCCTATGTAAGTGGCGGAGGACAAATTTACATCGGTGCTCGCCGCCAACGTGGAGGTAGCATACTTGGTGCACTGAAATCTGTTGTAGCACCTCTCATATCCAATGTCGGTAGATCTTTAAAACGAAATGTTTTAAGTAATGCCGTTGGCTTTGCTGGTGATGTTGCTAGTGATCTTTCCAGAGGTAGAAGTTTTAAGAGCAGTTTGTTGAATCGTGGGAAGGAACGCGGTTTAAAAACATTGAAGCAGACCATTGCTGGTGTTACTCAAGGAAAGAAATCACCTAAACGAATGAATAAAGGAAGGAGGAAACATCGCGGAGCTGGTAAGGTGCGATCTTCAGTCAAAAGGCATTCACGCAAACGTCGCAGAGGCTCTAATCATTCATCAGGCGCTAAACGACGACGCTGCTATAACTTCTAATCATGGAGTGTAAAACTTCCGGTTTTTGTTTGTTCGATCAACAAGCCATACAGACAGATATTCTTAGTTCAAGTATTGTAGATTATCATCCTCGAACAGCTGAGAATGCTGGCCCCATTGAATTTGTTATTCCTGGTGGTAGTGATGACTACATAGATTTGAGTTATGCGATGCTTGATTTGAGGTTTAGAATTCAGCAAGCAGATGGAACTGCTATTGACGATGCACATAAAGTTGGACTGAACAATTTACCATTGACTACATTACTTCGTGATGTTTCTCTAACGATTGGAGAGCAGCAAGTGGAAGGTGGTCAAAGCGATTATCCCTATAAATCATATTTCAATCATGTATCACAGTTTCATCCAGCAGCACAAAAAAGTCATATGGAAGCCATGGGATGGTACAGAGATGAAGCAGGAAAATTTGATGTTGAAACAAACAGTGGCTTTGTAAAGCGATCTGCTATGATTAAAGATAGTAGAGTATGTCAGCTATATGGTCCGCTGAATTTAGACTTCTTTAGACAGTCAAAGTTTTTACTGTGTAATACCAGCATGCGACTCAAGCTGACATTGAATAAGCCTGAATTTGCGCTGAATGCATTTGCTAAAGTTGACAATTTTAGAATTCATGTGGAAGATATTGCACTTTACATTCGTCGAGTAGTACCGAATCCAAGTGTCATTAGAGGGCATGCTGAAGGCCTTAACCGCCAAAATGCCATTTACCCCATTCAGCATACAAAGCTTCTCACCTTTACAATTCCGAAAGATCAAAAGAGTTTCATGAAAGATGGCCTCTTTCCATCGGAAGCACCGAAGCTCCTCATGGTGGCAATGGTTGAAAATGATGCATTTAATGGTAATATAAAGAAGAATCCTTTCAATTTTAAACACAATCAGTTAAGTGAAATTGCTTTACGTGTAAATGGTGTGAGTCATCCTGGTCCACCCTACAAACCAGATTTTGCTTCAGATCAATTTATGCGCAGTTATGTTGATTTTATGGATGTTTTTGGCTTTTACAATACGGATGACACCAACGGACTGACTATGAAAGAGTTTAAGAGTGGATATACTATTTATGCATTTGATTTGACTGCTGACAGCGATATTAGTGCACCCTATCGTCAAGCGAACGTGCCTCATAATATTCGTTTGGATTTAACGTTCAAAAGAACACTACCTGAGACGATCAATGTATTAATTTATGCAGTCTTCGATTCAAATATTGAAATTACAAAGTATCGTGACGTGATTCTTCAGTATAATCGTTAATGAGTTGGTTGACTGCTGACGATATTAAGACTAAAGTGCAGCGTAATGCAGACGAAGCGACGTTGAAAGCTTTCGATAATGTCTATTCACTCGATACCTTACCACCTGCAGTAAATCACTATCCCATCTTTATTGTGCTAAACACTCATTCACAGAATTTAGGCGGTGAGCATTGGAAAGCGATCTTTATTGGAGAAGACCGACGTGGTGAACTATTTGACTCTCTTGCTCAACCTCCAAATATACCAACACAGCAGTGGTTGAGAAAACATACGCGTCAATATCAGCGAAATGAACGCATACTACAACATCCACTTTCATCAACGTGTGGTGCTTTTGTACTGTACTTCATCTTAAGACGTTTACATGTATCTCGATTTGTATCTGTTATTCAAAACTTTTCATGTAATCCATCCTCTAATGAAAAAATGATTTGTAAGTTCTATCATGATTTGAAATAAAAACATCATGTTGGAAAAATTGTTTTTTATTTTACAATCCGCTGGGTACGTACATACTCAATGAGATAGTCTAGGATCATATTTGCTTGTACATGAGATTTTAGTCCAGTAATGATCACTTTACTATTATGAAAGATTGCCACATGCACAGGTAACCAACAACTAATGAGAGCTGCAGGAAAAAGTTCGGGTTCATAACACAAACTGTAACTGCTGGTACGAATCTTCAAAAATGATAGACTGTCACTCAATTGAGTAGAGATCACCATATTGTCCACAGTCAGATTCGACATCACACACCTCTCCCTCTTCCATATCCGACGTAGTAGTCTTTGTAGCTCTAAGCGCATTGACTGCGCCGATGAATGAGAAAGGGCGCCGAGAATCTGTACAGTCCCATTTGGGAAGAGTTGAAGATTCCGTGAATTGTTCATCTTCACCACTAACATTTGAGGACGACCCGGGTAATACTTGCTGTTTGGAAGCTGTTGGTGTAATGTTGTGAGATCGATTTTGGTGTAGAGTCTGAAGCGACGGAGAATGTTGACGATGGTGTAGCGATGGCGCTTCATGATGAAAGAATGAGTAAATTGAGCGATGTACCTTCCTTTTATACTTTTCCCAACTACCTTGATGAAATGTGAAGTTAGTATGAAGTTGGGAATGATAGAGTTGAATTCGCCGATTGTTGACGCGCAACCAGATGCGATTTCCAATACGTGAATGTCTTTTCATATAGAAGTATTTTAAATCCTTCATGATATGATGTAGAGATTGAAAATGGCGATAAGATAAAGCAAACTCTCTTCTCACATTTCCAGTTGAATCTTTGAAATAGACGTTTCGATCATGATCCGTTTCAATACGTTGTAGGGAATCTAATTTCCAACTCATGGTGCGTGATAGTCATGTCTGATTAAGATTTGCATAGTAGGGCGATGAACTCACGACGAATAAATGTCATGATGGAGCGATGTATGTATCTTCTATACTTCTCCCAATTGTATTTGCGAAATGAGAAACAGTTTGCGGAATGAGAATGGTAGATTTGAATTTCATTTCTGTAATGTTGAAGCCAAACTTGATCACCCAGGGAGATGAATCTTAATGTTTCAAAATATTCCAAATCCCTCATGATATCATTGAGGTTGACAAATTGTCGCCATGTTAATGTAATTCCTCTTGATGTATGACCATGAGAATTTTTGAAATGTACGTTTCCATCACGATCAACTCTGATATATTGTAGAGAGTCCAAAATCCAAGTCTTCATGATGTTATGCAAAGTTGCAGATTAGCAATATAAAAATGTCGTTTTATCATATTTTGCTTAGCAATGCGGCTACAAAGAGATTTACTAGTAATCGAGCCGCAGTCTTTTCTACTCCCATTGATCATGCACAACAGCTAAATGGGAATTGGGAAGTGGGTGTCACTCAACTTGTTTATAGCAACTGTGTCTATACTTTTGATCATGAGGTGATGACTATTAATATGAGACGTACAGCTGCTTACCAATGTGAAAAGGGCTGCCGAGTATACATTCCACAGTGGCCAAAGAAAGATCTCTTATCATGTAAAAAGTTTATATATGATTTCTTGAATAAAGCGTGTAAACATATTGCCCAATTTACTCCACACAATGATGATTATACTTATATACATCATGTAGTTGAGAAAGATTGGATTGTTGGTTTAAGTCCAAGTTTAAGAAATGATTTAGGTTACCTCGCTAGCGCCTTGACAAGCTATGATAATTTTAACGTTAATTACCACATAAGTGCTCATAAACAGTTAATATATCGAGAGGAAGCTTATTATGTAGATCTTATTCCAAAAAATGAGAAGACGTTGGTGAAGAAGATTGTGATTAAGCCAAGAAAGACAAACATGACTCCTGAAACATTATTGAAGAAATTTAATTATCTCCTTCGAGTTGATGGTAAACAAGTGGCAACATTGACTTATATTAAATCATCTAATCATATTGCAATAAGTAAATTAAATGATGATGATCTAGTATTAATTTGTTCAAAAGATTTTCATCAGTTCTTGCGACATCATTCTGCAGCTGTTCATGGAAAATTTAATATGCAACATTTACCATGTGAAAGGTCAAATCAATTTGATACAGAATGGAGCGTATCTTTATACAGAAAGTGTGTAGAGCCTTTCGGTGGTATCTTACATGAAACAAGAGTGCTGATGCCTCGCATCATTACTTCAGTTAAATTGGTTGTAGATTATTTAAATGAAGTGATTAATGACCAACATATTTCATTTTCTGAAAAAGAAGGTACTTTGTCTCTCACTATAAGTGGAAAAGGTATTGAACTAATTATGGATAAAACTCTAATGGACATTTTGGGTTTTGACCAAAATATCTTTAAAAGTGGTACTGTAACCAAAGCTAGCGCAGACATGTCGCTATCGCGTCGTATTAACTATTTTCAGATATATTCCAATATTGGTGAAGATGTACGTGTGGGAGATGTTGAAGCTCCATTGTTAGCAATGATACCATACCAGCCAAAGAGCTGCAGTATTTTATCTGAGCATACTTTCAAGAAAGTGCATTATACAAAGCTGAAATCAAACTACATCCCACAAATTGATATTGCCATTTATGACGATGCTGGTGCGTTGATTCCTTTTCATAAAGATGCTGTGACAAGTATCACACTCCATTTCCGAATGAAGAGTTAATGCAAACGTATGCTAATATATTTTTCCAATGTGAATAATATGGAAAGTGAAAATAAGGACTCGTTTCTAATCTACTTGCCCAGTAATGCTTCTATGAATAAATTTCCCAAAAATAAACCATCAGACTATCGAGTAGAATTAAATCGCCCACTGCATTTAGAAGGTGAATGGGAGGTTGGCGTTTCTAGTATTTGCTATGATAGCAATATTCAGAATGTGAATGATTTGGAAGAAATGATATTGACTCCTCGCACCCATGATGGAATAACGATGAATAATGCATTTCAGTTCCCATACAATTTAACATCAGATGGAAAGTGGAACTATGAATGGATTCAGATAAAATCAGATTCTTATGAGCCATTTGGGAATGAGAAAATTATTAAGGCATTCAACAGTGGTAATACTTCCATCATGAAGAATAAAAATCAGAAAGCTTATGAGTTTACTATCTATCATTGGAGTGGGAGACAGTTCCTCCGCTTTCATTCTTTTACTAAAGGTCTTACGCTGAGGTTGGATAGTGAATTCTATCCGCATCTCGGTTTTGGTCATGGACTACATCTAACGTCAATTGCTACTGCAAATGTTAGAAAAGTTTATTCAAATCGAATCAACAAATTTCATTATAGATTTAAAATATTTGATGAAGATGTTGTAGAATGCGAAGAACGCATCATTTTGAAAAAGCGTGGTGTTCAACCTTTATCACTTATTGAGTTAGTAAAACGATGGAATGAGACTGTGGGTAAGAAGTATGGAGAGAAAATTATGGCGGACAAAAATAAGTTGGTTATTCAGAAATATAATGACAAACTTACAGTTTATTTCTCTCCAACCTTGCGTCATTTTGTAAGACATTATACACCTATTATTGGAAGCGGTGTGGTATATGCTTCTCATGAATATCACACTAAAGCTGATTCAGTTAATGATGAATGGTGGGTGGACATCTATGGCGATCGCATCAAGAAAATTTACCAGTCTTATGAAGAATCTAAAGTTGCTATCAATATAATGCCGCGTCTATATCATACAGTTGAAAGCTTCATTCATGTAGTAAATCCTTATATACAACAGAAGTTGAAGCATGTGATGAAAAGTAAATATGATGTAAAGACACACCACATTTCGTTTTCAATTGAAAATCAACGCGTTGTTCTGAGACTGGGTGATGACATTCAATGTCAATTGAGTAAAAATTTGAAAAAACTCTTTGGTTTTTCAATGCTACAAACTGTGTTTGCTGCTGCGCATACGATTGGTATAGAAACACCAATGACACTTGATAAACATGAACAGCACCTTTACATTCAAAGTGATTTGATTCTACCTATTTCTGTTGGTGAGAAAAAAGAATACATTTTACGTGATTTCATTCATGATAAAGACGCTTCATATGGAATAGTCGAGAAGATGTTTGAATCTATTTTCTATCATCCCGTCGTCAAACAAACTATACCCTCTATTGCTATCAAAATTACCAATGGTTTACAAGAGTGCATCCATGTGAAAGATACTAAATCCCTCATAACGTTAGTGTTTCGGAAAACAAAGTGAAGTCTTTATACAACATTTATTGAAATATGTACATGAATGTGAAGGAATAGACTTTATACAACATCCACTGAAAATATATACATGAGCGCACTTCAATAAACATTGTTATATACAAAAAGTCTTTTTACTTCGTGAAGGGTGGAAATATACAGGGATAGGAAAAATGTCTTTCAGTGGAAAAGTCATCACATGGGGAATGTACAGATGTGGACACATATTCACAAGGAAAAAACAATCTCATGCGATACATAAAACAACAATGTTTATCTACAGAAATCAACATCAAAATACTAAGTTAAGGATGATTATGCTAAGACGTCTCCTGAATGTGGTAGTGTGAGTTTAATTCTTTTGGGTGGTGGTATGTTTGTGTCAGGATGTCCATGTGGAAGAGATATGTTGTGTTCTAGCCAGCACCTCTTATCCTCCCATGCTGAAAGCGCCCGTTTCCTAAAAGTATGAGTTTTGATCTCATGCGACTTAGATTTTAAGATTGTCATATTGACAAACGTTATATTTTTATTTCTATAGGCTTTCCTGAAATTCTTATGTTTCATGTTAGAGACCAATGATCTTGATATGCCTTTAGCGCGCTTAATGCTATCATCACTATCCTTTAATTTCATAGAATACATTTTAGGGCGGAGGAGAATCATTTCAGCTATCTCCTTCCCTGCTGTCTCATCCTTAAAGCAGCCAAGTTTTGCCTTATTTTTGATGGAGTATAGTGGATGATTAGCAGGATAATTTGATGTATCAAAATATCTTTCTAAAGATTTTCCTACTTCATTAAAATTTAAATCTTTTTGAGTGGTAATACCTAAAAAGAAACTATCTGTGTCACCACCCAACAAACGAACCTCTTTTACGAGAGGACACGGTTTTAGTATTTTATAGAAGAGTTGATACATTTCAAGCTTGGAGTAATCTAGAACAGCTTGACCAATATAGATGGGTTTGCACAACTCAACTTCAGATTTTATCATTTTAATACCTACAAGATCCTCATCGATTATGTCTCTATCGATGAATAGAGGTGATGAGATCAATTTGTGATACTTTTGATCATCATTAACTAGTTTGTAGTTTACGCGCTTTCTAACATCCTCCATCGTCTTACCAAATAGACTGTTGTTCTTATATTTATAAAAATCTTTTTCAAAATTATTTTGGGCTAGTGCACGTTTCTGACTGTTACTATCTATGTAGGGTTTGAGGAAGGCTTTCTGTCTAAATTTAATAATGCGGTGAACTCTTTTTAAAATCATGCCCATTTCTAAATAAAATTTTAAGATGCTAAAGTGGACTAGATAGTTTTCCTTATCATATTGAGTGAGTAAAAGTTTGCGGCAAGGCTTATACTTGGGTTGTCCACATGATTCTAAATCTTTATGAAATTGTTTCATAAAGTCGGAAAACATATCTTTACTCACTTCACCTGATTCGGGTGCGAGTGGAAAATCTACGGTTTTATGTTTAATATTATTTGGATAGATTAGATCTATCTCAAAATAATATCCCCAATCACCTTCATCTGGAATTGCTAGTATGTTGGAAGGGTTGGAGAAATGTTGAATTTCACTATCATCTAACCAGCTAAACTCAGAGTGAGGTAGCGGTTTGGATAATGAACTACCATACAAATTATTTTGGTCATAATACTTCAGATGAGTCTGGTCATTACCTACTATTTTTGATTTTAACCTATGTTTATTTACAAATGTGAGACCACCGCGAATTCCTCGCTCAAATAAATTATACATCTCTGGATCTTGTAAGAGATGAATGGTCTCACCAGTCATTTTAAAAGCAGACTTAAATGACATGGCTGGCAGACTGACAAAGTGGACGGGATCTAACTTATCTTCTTCTAATGCCACTCGTCGAAACTCCTGAAATACATCAGCCAGCAAAAATACATCTAACTTAAGGTAGGCAATCATATATTCACCAAATGTATGGCAGTCAAATTTTATCCATGCATCTTGTGCATGATCATAATCTTCGGTCTTACATTCTGCGCCGCTCAAATCATTTTTAAATTTATCTATGGGCGGAAGAGAAGTCTCGCCGAGTTTACTAATTGCATCAAAATATGCATATGGAAAGACTCCTTTCCGTGTGATGACTTCATCGGTTAGATTTGGATATTGTTTCTTAAGATTTTGTGTTAGTGGAAGAGACTTTAGATTTTGCACGAGAGAGGCCAGTGATGCAGTCATAAATTGGTAGGAATCTAAAAATTTTATATCAAAATAGACCGTCTTATTTTCTTTAGTTTTATCGACAGGCACTTTTGCTGTCATGGCCATAAACTTCTCTCTCGTTTGTGCTATTACATCAAGCTTCCACTCTTTCATTTGACCTAAACCTCCTTTTATTATCATATGGCTGTCGTAGCCCTTGAAATTATGGAAAATGACGGGTAATGTACGCCGCTTCATCCTCAGCGAAAAATTACATTTTGAACAGAGTGCGTTTCTAAATTTACCAGTGATGTGGTCATGGTCGCGCACTTTCTTAATCTTATCATCGTCAAATGTTTTCCTACATTTGGGGCAAACGTTGCAACTATCAAATTTTGCTTGATCATCTGCTGTCATATGCAATGATCTGCGATAGAGTTCACCATCATACTTTTGTTGAAATTTTACAGCCTGTTCGAGGAATTGTAGGAATTGGTAAATACAATCCTCACCTTGCCAGACGTGCATTTTATTTTTTCTATTTTGGAAATGGTCATGCCATACTTCATAGCAGGAAATGGCTGCTGGTCGATGGATGTTATCATCGATATAACATTCGATGTCAGCATAGATGACACGAAGAGGACTTAGTTCATCGCCATTCTCTCTATATGAAAACTCCTTATCTTTGGGCATGCGTTCCATTTGCAGTTTACCTCGCTTACACCACTCATAATGAGTTTCAAATTTGTTTTTACTCCTAAAGTTCCGAATGCATCTGTCACAGTAATAA
This sequence comes from Prostheceraeus crozeri, assembly GCA_907163375.1. NCBI lineage: Eukaryota > Metazoa > Platyhelminthes > Polycladida > Euryleptidae > Prostheceraeus > Prostheceraeus crozeri. Next base: position 46,067 of record CAJQUW010013493.1, read on the forward strand.
ATCTCTGATGAGGTAGAATTTCTTAAGTGGTGGTATAAGCGAGAGATTTTGGGAATGCCGCAGTAGTGCCATTCCTCACTATCATCCTGTCTTACTAATAAAAGGTTGACAACATGATCATAACAACTCGAACGCGAGTTGTAGCGCACACCCTTCAATCCCTTTTCCCAAACATGGAGAACTATTTTAATGTTGTTCAATTTTTCAAATTTTTCTATATCTTTAATTTTCATATCGTCACTATTACAGTCATCGAAGTTTAATTCATTCTCCCACTGCCTATAGCTATATGTACGATTTCGATTCGCATTGATGTCATTATAGTGGAGAATGGAGAGGACAGCATATTTAAAACATTGCGATTCGCAATCGACATTGATGACTGCTGTTTTGTTTTTTAAATTTTTTGGAAGTTTAAAGGAGCCTCGACCACTATGATTTCCTAATAAACTGATTTTAAATAAGGCGGACTCAATGCCGTCAAAAATGAGACCGCTATCGCGCTCGTTAAATTTATCAATATTTAATTTTAATCCTTGGATGTGAAAATTTATCCAAGACTCATAGTCTACAACCTCGGTTGCAGGAGAGGAGGGTATGTGAAACTCCAACCTCTCTATTATTTGTCCAGTATGGTGGTCGATTTTTACATATTTTATTTTAAGATAGATGAGCGCCTTCATCCTAAAATTGTCTAAATTGTTGAAGAGCGCTTCTATCAATGATGAATTTTGATGAAACCATTCCTCAAAGTTAGCAATGGTTTCTGAGGAGTCCATCTGGTAGTTCCTCACTAAATTATTTATGGACACTTCAGTGAGTCGGATAGAGGAGGTACCGTTGGTGTAGCTATCGTTCGTGTGTGTATGTTGAAGTCTGTGCGAAGATAGTTCAAAACGTGTCTCGAAAGACTGAGCGCACAAGTCGCAAGAAAAGGAGACGACGTTAACAGAATCATCCCCACCTCCGGAGATTGATGCCGGCTTAGGTCGACAAACACCTCGCTTGATGTGTCGGGTGAGATCCCATTTCCTCGTGAAGATGTGCCCACAGTCAGCACATTCCCACTCGTTACCATGTCGCGACAGTTCTGAGCTGGAACTCACATCACCTGAAAGAGAAATCATTCTATCATCTCTGTTCAAGCCTCAGTGTATTGTTGCAACCTACCTTGACTCAATAACTCTAAACTTTCCTCGAGAAGGGAGGGCGTTGGTGATGAAGTTGATGCCTGAAATTGAGGAAGATGCTATGAACCACACGTTTGAGGGAGATGAGAGAGGAAATCTTCAACTTACCATTTCAATGAAATCAAGTTTAAGGTTGATGCTTCAATAAGATAGAGACTTCACTCAATTAATATGTCTCAAATTTGGAATTCACTTGTACACCTCAAATAATAGCAGAATTCGCTAGAGAATACTTCACTTATACGTCTCAAAGACAGAGTGAAATGACACGGATGTCACTTTGCTTATATCCTTTCATGCTCATCATTCATTGGCTGTTCATTCTGATTGGTTGCTTGTTGATACTTAAGAATTAGAAAAATGTTAAAGTTATCATTATTCAAAGTCAGCATTTCAAAGACAACATGACAAGTCCTCCAACAACACCAAATGCCGCATTGGAGTTCTCCTCTCCATGCACATCAGCAAAGGTGCTCGTTACACCAAATGCACCAAGAAAGGCGAAGGTGGAGAAGACATACAATCTCGACAATATACGAAAGTTATCGGAGGACGATGAAGAGGAGTTGCCCGACCTAACAGGCATACGGTGGAAATATTTACAATATGATGTCGAAGGGGTGATGGAGATGACCAGCAAGTCGCAGTTGCATCAAATATGGGAGTGGTACACCCCTAACTCCCAACCGCGAACCGTGGCGGAGTGGGCGTACATTGACAACGTGAGGGACGCTGCAGAAGAACGTTTAAAGCAGCTCAACTGTTTTTGTGATCTATGTGAAGTCAGACTCTGGGACGATATTGACGATGAAGACCTTTTAAAATACATGCCATAATAAATGTTTATTTCGTATTATCTTTGCTTTCATACTGACTTACTTGAATGGGGCTTTAGTGAATAATTTAACCATGTATACTTTTTCATTTGGAAATAGTAGCACGCTTAGTTTAACTTGCAAATCTTATAACATTTCATATGGGTGATAATGGTAGATGAAATAGTGTTAAATAAAATTAAGATAGCTTACATGATTCTGGGATAGCAATCGACTGCGATCCATGTGTAAAGAGCTTGTTAGACTATGGAAGAGAGAAGTGTGTTATGTTGCGTGTGGCGCGTGAGTGTCCTCCCTTTCATTCCATTCATCAATTCGTCTCATTGATAGAGACAGGTAGAACTCATGGCTCTCATAACGTATGCAATGGAAAGTTTTAGGCAACCTTCGACAGTTGGCTAAATGTCGCCCTGGCGCGAATGCATACTACGTTGAGACAGAGGCAATCACTTGCAAACATGACGCAGAGAGGTTTAACAAGATTGACCATTGCCGAATGTCCCTTGCGGTATACATAGCTACGGGTTTCACCGCCGCCCTTTACAGGAACGCCCGTCGAAAGGAAGTATTACACCGAACTTCATTTGCAACGTTCAAGTTGACTGATAGCAGATTCAACTTAATGATAGTATTCGCCAGTCCGAAGACTGCCCAGGGCAAACCGCGAGGAGGTTCTATCATGTCTTGCCCCATGGTGGCCCTTAAGAGAGCCGATGGTTCATTCTCGGGATTAGGTTGACTATTGGCTTGAATAGTCAAGGGGTATGACGGTTAGATTGTCATAAACCCTATACCGCCGAGGTCGTACTGGTGCATCCGGCACCTTTCGGATGCGGGTGGTATTTGGAGTCCACACCTCATCCGTCCAAATGATCCTCTTGATCTTCCCCTTCTTCTCATCCTCATCCCACTCGTCGAGGATGACGAACTCGGGAATGGCGTTATCTTCATCAATGAAGACGGGAATGTTGTCGGCAGATGTGGCTTCCATCGTGACTTCAAATTGAATGAGAAGCGCTACAATCTTCTGGCTTATATAGGGTTTTCAACAATGAATTGCTCAACAGCGAATCAGAATGCTTCAGGGATAGCAATCGACTGCGATCCATGTGTAAAGAGCTTGTTAGACTACGGAAGAGAGAAGTGTGTTATGTTGCGTGTGGCGCGTGAGTATCCTCCCTTTCATTCCATTCATCAATTCGTCTCATTGATAGAGACAGGTAGAACTCATGGCTCTCATAACGTATGCAATGGAAAGTTTTAGGCAACCTTCGACAGTTGGCTAAATGTCGCCCTGGCGCGAATGCATACTACGTTGAGACAGAGGCAATCACTTGCAAACATGACGCAGAGAGGTTTAACAAGATTGACCATTGCCGAATGTCCCTTGCGGTATACATAGCTACGGGTTTCACCGCCGCCCTTTACAGGAACGCCCGTCGAAAGGAAGTATTACACCGAACTTCATTTGCAACGTTCAAGTTGACTGATAGCAGATTCAACTTAATGATAGTATTCGCCAGTCCGAAGACTGCCCAGGGCAAACCGCGTGGAGGTTCTATCATGTCTTGCCCCTAGGTGGCCCTTAAGAGAGCCGATGGTTCATTCTCGGGATAATTCAAGGACTCAAGCTTGCCGCTTCGCCTCCGGCTCGTTCACGGAAGCAGGTGGTCGCTTCTCTTTGATATCTGTAAAGAAAGAAGTTGTTAGTTATTATCTTGAACTCTAAGTTACTTGTTTTAAACTTACAGATCTTCTCAGGACGTGGCTCGAACAGGAATCCTGTGATCGCCTCCTTGTGGTCGAATGTAAAGTGAAGGCATTCGATACCTTTTTTAGCCCTGCTATAACACATCTCGTCTCTGCCACGTTCACAGAGGAGCGGTCTTGCGGGCACACGTCCTTTCTTGTCAAGGGGAATGTGGAGGCGACTTGATCGTCGAGTACTGCTACTCATTACTTGCTGGTGCAGCTCCTGATTAGTCGCCACCACCTTCCCCAACTGCTTTCGCAGCCCTTCCACCTCCTCCCTCATCTTTCTTAACTCCTTCTCCTGACTCTCTCTCTCGATGAGGAGCTGCTCTTCTTTAGCCTTACTAGCGAGGTGCGAGAACCTCTCGCGATCGAGCTCTCCTTCTTTCTCAAAAAGACTAGCTTGAGTCTTCTTGAGCTCCTGAGTGACTCGCGAGAGGTTCTCGGAACTCGCTTTATAGAAGAAACAGTCCCTCTTCCACACCTCCAACTCATTCTTCAGCTTGTCATAGTTATCAACCAGTGGTGGGCGCATAATGAAGTTGCGACATTGAGCCGCAATCCCACCACTGGTTGATAACTTAGCCGGCTGCACCTCGCTATCGAGGTCAACGTCCCTCACCGCCTCTACCTCGCTATCGAGGTAGACACTCTCGACTAGGTCAACCTTCGTCGAGCCTTTATCCTCCTCCTCTTCCTCACTGTCGCTGCTACTTGTAGCCGACTCATCGCTAGAGGAGGAGGAGGAGGATTTACTCGACTTCGGAGAAGACTCAATCGGAGTGGGTGAGAGAGCCTTTGCTGGCATGCTAGAAGATGGAGCCTCTGCTGTCGTGATAGACTCGACAGCAGACTGAGTCTCTAGAATCGGGGTGGGCGAGAGAGCCTTTGCTGGTGCACAAGATGAGGGAGGCTTTGCTGACGTGATAGCCTCGATAGCACACTGAGTCTCCAGAGCTTTCAACTCTGAGCTGAAGAGACTTTGCTTCGCCTCCTCAGTCAGCTCTGGTTGACTGCAGCTGCTATGCTTGGCATGCCACTCCGGTAGCGTCTCGACAAGGCGAGATGCATTATGGCTGCTACAAAAGTATCGAATGCCCCCTACCATTCGCTTATGTGCACAAGAATGCTTCTTAAAGGCATCGCTACGAAAAATCTTTGAACAGACGCAAAGCTTAAAAGCCGTCTTTGCATTGTTGTAGTTAACCATTTTCTGAAGTGAAAAGGGGAAAACAATGATTATAATTCCGTAAACGTTTGATAGCAAACGATTGATTCCTAGTTTATAAAAACGGAAAAGAATGATTTTACACTTAGTGAGGAATGATAGATTTGAGTGTAGTGAGTGGCACTAGATCCCGTCGACAGCCCGAAGGCCTTGTACTGATCACTAGGGAAGTGAGAGATCTTCCCCGATACCCGCTCTTTACAGCTGAAGACATCATTGTCACTGCCCCGAAGTGGTAACAGGAACGCCGAGTCAAAGGTAGTGATCAGTAGCTGGGATCCAACCCCTCAAAGCTGCCTTAGACTTAGTTACATTTCAAATCTGATAGCAGATTTGAACTCAGCATACTTGAAAACCTTAGTCTACATGTTAAAACTTTGAAAAAACTGAAAATTAAGAATTTTTAAAAAATTCCGCATTTTACTACTCATACTACTTTTAAAAAATTTTATCAGTAGTAAAGACACTATCAAACTCTATCACACAAACTTTGAAGTAAGAAGATAGCTTGCCTACTTCAAAAGATAGAGTCCTTTGCAACCCGATATCGGGAGCTCAGAGCGACGACCGTCGCTTACCTCGTCTTTCGATGAAGTGATCAGACTTGCGTTGTCGGGGGTTTATATATGCTCGGAAGAAAACTTAAAATGGCTCTATCTCCGAAAGTATTCATCGTAGCGACATGCGGTTTGTTGCAAACGATTTGTCTCATCATTCTTTACAATATGACACCTGAACCATTCTCATATGACCACGGGAAGTTGGTGTGTCAGCACATGACCATGTAACATGCCACAAGTGAAAAAATTCCTAAGTGTGGGAGCTCCAGTGTGGTGAAAATTTTGAAAAATTTAAAACTTCCGAATTTTGACCTGGGACCTTTACCAAAACATTTTCCATCAAATTTCGCTGACGTCCCCCCCCCCTCTGGACAGCTTGCTTCGATCTTGGCTTCTAGTGGACGGATTTTGTCGAGTGAGGTGTCATTTGAAAGCTAAGAGTGAGACAAATTCACTGAAACAAACGGCTTGTTCCTATCTGTCTTCGTTTACATGTGAGACGCCATTTAAGATTTTAGGTCGGAGCTCACCTGAAAAAATCCTAAGTGTCAGAGTGACTTTGTATGGGAAAAATTAAAAATTTTCCAAAGTGTGGAATTTCGACCTGGGACCTTTACCAAAGTTTGTTTCATCAAATTTCGCTGACCCCCCCCCTTTGTTCTAACTTTGGTTCTAGTGGACGGATTTTGTTCGTTCGACTTGCATTGGAAAGAGGATGAAACACTGCTCGACCGCATTTTTCGTTGCGAGTCAATCGGAGCAGCCGTTCAAAAGTTAGAGCGGTTACAAGATTTTAGGTCGGAGCTCACCTGAAAAAATCCTAAGTGTCAGAGTGACTTTGTATGGGAAAAATTAAAAATTTTCCAAAGTGTGGAATTTCGACCTGGGACCTTTACCAAAGTTTGTTTCATCAAATTTCGCTGACCCCCCCCTTTGTTCTAACTTTGGTTCTAGTGGACGGATTTTGTTCGTTCGACTTGCATTGGAAAGAGGATGAAACACTGCTCGACCGCATTTTTCGTTGCGAGTCAATCGGAGCAGCCGTTCAAAAGTTAGAGCGGTTACAAGATTTTAGGTCGGAGCTCACTCTGACACTTAGGATTTTTTCAGGTGAGCTCCGACCTAAAATCTTGTAACCGCTCTAACTTTTGAACGGCTGCTCCGATTGACTCGCAACGAAAAATGCGGTCGAGCAGTGTTTCATCCTCTTTCCAATGCAAGTCGAACGAACAAAATCCGTCCACTAGAACCAAAGTTAGAACAAAGGGGGGGGGTCAGCGAAATTTGATGAAACAAACTTTGGTAAAGGTCCCAGGTCGAAATTCCACACTTTGGAAAATTTTTAATTTTTCCCATACAAAGTCACTCTGACACTTAGGATTTTTTCAGGTGAGCTCCGACCTAAAATCTTAAATGGCGTCTCACATGTAAACGAAGACAGATAGGAACAAGCCGTTTGTTTCAGTGAATTTGTCTCACTCTTAGCTTTCAAATGACACCTCACTCGACAAAATCCGTCCACTAGAAGCCAAGATCGAAGCAAGCTGTCCAGAGGGGGGGGGGACGTCAGCGAAAAATTTTTATCTCCGATTGCTTTCAAATTCACCATACAGATGCAGAATTTCACGCTGAATCCGAATCTGGCCTCCGTTTTCACATCCGAGGCCGCGTTTGGACACTACACACCAAAACATACCACAGTTTAACCAAGACAACCTAGACGGTCGCCCACGTCAACCTAGACGGTCGCCCAAGTCCACCAGGCGGTCGGACACAGACACCCAAGACTCACACACTGACGGTCCAGAGGGGGGGGGACGGCAGCGGAACCTCGCCGGCACATCACGACACTGGCGGACCAGAGGGGGGGGGGACTCAGACACGATGGCGGCCATCTTGCGCTATCTGGTGTTCGCCGTTTTCTTACTACTCACATCAAAATTATTAGTCAACTATAGCTGACCGCCCACTCGGAAAATTCATGAATATATATATATACATTCAAGACATGAATATAGATCTATTGAGAAATAACTTGGAGAGGAAATAACATTCATCCGACTAAAAGATGCCGTGTGTTTTATTCACTTGGTAGGATTAAAAAAACTACCGTATTTTGTGATGCCTGTCCAGGAAAACCGGGTCTTTGCATTAGTCGATGTTTTGGCAATTACCACTCCATATTGCATCCATCCATTAGCTTTCTTCGTTATTGCATGTTCAATCTTGAAGATAGTAAAAGTCAAATATGTGGATTATATATTAAAATTATGTATTTAAAGAAGATTTTAGCTGCACGAATATTCTCATTTGGGGATTGGAGGGTAGACCTTCAATGTTTGCTATTTAAAAAGAAAAACTCCGATTTTCTATAACTGAGCAGGAAAGGTGCTGAAATGCATCGTTCTATCTTAAAATATCGGAGTTATTCTATCTAAATGACAAACAGTGAACTAGCGGAGGCCTACACTCCAATGCCCTGAATAAAAATATTGCAATGACAATTTGAATTTATCAGCGGCGTAGGGTGCCGTTTTGAAAAAGGAATTCGAGGAAAATCTGAATATAGGGTGATCCACATCAACCTACATTATCATCATCATCAATCCACATTACTTCAATCTATTCATGTGCAAGCGCTTACATGCAAGACAAGTAATTACTAGTGTACACGCATATGTGCAAAACTTCGCCTTAAATCAAACTATGCTCTGCATACATTTTGCATTGATGCAGGGGTCATCAAAAATTAATTGAACCTCAATTAATTGATGTCAATTAATTGATTGCGCTGAATTTCATTTATCAATTAATTTCTTGTATTCAACTCAATATCAATTAATTGATTGTTTTCATTTCCAATTATCAATCAATTGATTGCTGTATGTCCCAATATCAATTGATTGATTCATTCATAATCAATTAATTGGTTCAATTATTTTATAAAGTTTCACTCCATTGTAATATATAGCATTACAATTCACCTAAGATTTTCGCTTCTTCCTGCGCATCCACTATACAAAATTCATTCTGCTGACTCAATCTGACACCTCTCAACTCTCTGATCTACTGCATATTCTTCAACATGATTGCCCTTACTTGTCAAGCTTCGAAAGTCATTATCCATGGACAACTAGATAATATAGGGGGAGGGTCAAAGCTGAGAGTTCATAAAACGATGATAATTATTGAAATCTGAATCAATAAAATCAGTGAACATCAAAACTATGGGGATGCACAATGATCATACAATATTAATACCGGCATTTTAACTGATTGAATCGAGTTCCAATATGAATACAATTATGCTAGGCTAACTCTATTTTATAAAATATAGGCCTACATGTTTTTCCATTGACTAATTAATAATTATCGATCAGCTAATTGATAAATTCAATTATCAATTAATTGATTGGGTACATTTCAATATCAATTAATTGATTGTCTGTAATTCCAATTACTAATTAATTGATTGCCCAGGAGTCCAATGCCAATTAATTGATTGGTCAAACTTTCAATTTAAATTAATTGATTGGTAAAAATATCAATTACAATTAATTGATTGGACTGAGCAATTTAATTGCAATCAATTTTTTATGACCCCTGCATTGATGTAGGCCCGCTATATGCATGCACAGTTGCACATATCAAAAACACTACACATCAACAAATTGAAAAAATTAAATGATAGCTTGCTTGTGAAGAATTCCATAATTATAATCCAAACATTGAACACATACAAACGTAGATCACGACAACGCTTCTTTACTCTACAAAATTCATCAAAATCATAGGAATTTTGTTTTGATGAAAGTTCGAAAAACATATTTTTTCAATTACTTCCGAATAACATTTCATATCAATTTCTTGTTTGTTTTCAAGTACTCCTAACGATCTGAGATTTCACACCAAAAGTTGTCAAAGTGTATCTGAATCAACTGAAAGTTGCCTTATTTCAACAACACCATTCAAATTCCTTGGTTGAACAGTGGATATGATAAAGCATCCTCAGCGGTTCTGCATTTGTCTCTGTATAACTGCGTATGATTCCATGATTACAAGAATGATGGCAAAAACACCTGCTTCCCAATTGCCCCGCATTCTCTATCCCGACAATGTTATTCAGTCCGCCAGGTTGAATAGTAGCCTTATGCTTGTATCATTGAAGCTGATAGTATAAGCGTCGACACAGTGTCTTAATTAGTCTTGCGATAACGCACCTAATATAAGTGCTATTGTTGCTAAATCTTAGAGGAGACGTCCAAGAAACAATAAGTGGAATCAAAACTAACGCTGAATGATATCGTTGCTCTTTACAATATGTACTTTGGAATCAAACCGAATTACCAAGCCGTAAAACAGTTTGCTAATCATCATTAAAAATCGATGGAATCAATTCACAACTTAACACAGAAAACAAATAGATATTCAGGGAATGCTGTGAATACTATACACGCCACGCCACTGGCATTTATTCTTATTATAAAAATGTATATGCAATGAATCCTCTTAGCGAACATTTTAATTTGAGCCTATAACCTACAGCCCTACATGTATATTCTCACTTTACAGTATGGCGACTTTTTTTGAGCACTCTGTACATTTTATTTCTGTGCGTATTGGTATAATATATTTTCGGCCATCCTCGCAGTTGACTTCTTCCTTGATTTTATTTTAGAAGCGAAGGCGATAATGTTGTTGTCATCGACCACGTTTATCCTTCATTCATACATTCTAACGTTTTGTTCACTCATTTGTTACTTTGATATTACAATCGACAAACATCAGAAAACAGGTGAATTCATCAGAAGGAACCTGGTGTGCGACGTGGCTTATCGGTGTCTGAGCCGCCGATCAGGCGATATGTGATTAGGACCGAAGGAGATAAGAACGCCTCTGTCGTCAGCCCCTCAACACTGCCGCATAGGACAGAATTTTAAGAAATATTATCGCCGCAACACAGAGAAAGTTTTCGTGGCTCGCTCTGCGAGCCATGCCGCAGTGAAGGGGTTAATATACAAATACAGTTGTGAGCATTGTCAAGAGTGCTGTATCGGGGAAACTCATCGCCACTTACACATTAGGATCAAAGAGCATGTCAACGGCAGACCAGCCTCTGAAATCTCACCACATATCCATTTCCCAAGTGAGAAGTCGTTCTTCATTCTATTACATACCAATTATACTCGTATTGGAGAAACTTTACTGATAAAATCTTATATGAACCAAAAATATGAAGCTCATGAATACTCAGACGCAGACTGATCAATTGTTGTTATTTTAGCTGCTTTTCTTTCCTATTGTTATTATTGCTCGCGCTCCTTTTGAATGAACTTTCGGATGTATTTAAGTCTCTGCGCATGTGCCACTTTTGCTGTTCACTGATGATGGTGAACTTTCAAGCATTGAAACATGTTTGTCAATAGAATTATTTCATCATGCAATAATCTTGACATGTAACTAAAACTAGAAGCTGTGCAGAGGCACTTCATAGCAGCAATTCATTGTGTTGAATGAAGTAAAATTGAAGATGTCCGAATTAGGCCTACTTGCTTATATCTGATTATTATCGGTCAAATTTGAAAAGTGAACCGCTCGTTCAACTACTTTCCTATTCAAGAGCATTGACTTCATCAAATATAGGACGATGACTGTTTATCGATTATGAATTAGCAGAATACTACAAGTAAAATGGATGTCATGGAAAAATTGACTCTGACGCTCTCGTATAAAGGTGCACTTTTCTGTACCTGCATTTTAATTCTCATTCATATCAATGAGCTCTGATTTAAATTATTTCGAAAGGAATGATTTTGTACATTTCAGAGAAATCTTGATAATTGAAATATTTTTAGGTCGGTAGAAGTTTTCGGTTCCAACGCATCTGATAAATGCTAATATTGCTTGGGATATCTATGAAAACTCTCAAATAATGTTCACTCGAATTCAGTTTTCTTTCAATTGCTGTCACGATGACCAGTCGGCGTTCATTCTCATCCGCTGTTGAAAAAAGTGCAACACTTAGCTACTCATTGTTTTTGAAATATAATTTCAACATAAAATTAGTACAGTCGACCTAGACATGAGGATGAAAGACGCTATGATATCTACATGTTTCTTGATAAATGATAATTATAAGAAGATGAAAGAAAGGAAATTCATTCAGCTCTTCGCGATTGCTTAATTTGGTCTCATTGTGTTGATAAAATTGATTCACAGTAATAAATTAAAAATTCATAAAAATCACTAAATTCACAAAATTTAATGACTGAAAAAACCTCATTGAAAAAGCAAATTACCGAGACCGTGGAGAATGCATTTCCCAATATTTGAGTTGTAATGTAGTATTTGCATTGATTTCTACAGTAATATTGTCTGATTGCATCCCTGAGTCAGTGAAGTCTGGATATTACAAATTGTTAGGATTATGTTGATTAATAAAAACGGCATCTCAAAAACACTTCATGCATGACTGAATGATATTGAAAACGAAGCTGCCCGTACGTTATGATGCAACATCACGTGAATAAGGAGTTGCTTCATGTTTCATCATAATTTTTTCAAATATTAGGCCAACATGCGCATGAAAAAGCTAGGCTGTAGCTTGATAAAGTAAGAAATGTATGCTGCTGGTAATAGATACGTAATTGAGAGCATTTATTGAACATTCTATAATAATTTGAATACATGTACATTTTGAAATACATGCATGTGTATCTAGAAGGAAGATAACAAGACATAGGCAGATCTGCAAAATAATTCAATGTATTAACTTCCAAGTATCATAAATTTATAACCCGGAAATAGTGTCCCAATATTTTGCTATCAAGCCGAACACGAAATTCATTCGCAAGCCTGACCGTTTCTCACACCTATCGAAATGTCAAATTGGAGGGAGCTTTGTACGTTTTATTGCCATTCAGCTAATGGTAGTAATCAGACGCAGTTATTATCATTGCAATATCAATAAGTCATTGATGCGATAACTTGAGTAACAACGCACATGTTCCACACAACAGGAAGGAAGACTGGATTTGCGTGACAATTTGTCTTCGTCATTATCAACTTGTCAATAATTTTCAATTTCACTTCTAACATCTGCACAAGCTCATCATCACTAATTCCGTGATTTCAAGACTCTGTAAATATGATATTTTTACGCAGTTTCTATTTCAATTGTCATTGTCAAGATTAAGAAACGACGGCAATTCCAGAGGCGTAAAATGAAACATGATTAGCCTGATATGAGCTAGGCTTGAAAATTCTGTCGAAAAATCTTGACAGTTCAATCCAAAAGATAATCAAGTTAGCAGCTAATTTTATCACAAATAAAATGAGACATTTAATGAAAATAGGAACAACAACAAATGAAGACGTAATTAGAACATCTGACTACGCATCAATTAATGAGCAGACTTTAATCGTTGAAGAAAGTTTATGAATTCTAACAAACCGCAAAAACGAGGGCCTTCTGAACTATAAATGCATTATTTTAAAATGAACATTTTCGGTGAAAATGTCACGAATTTTTTTTTATGTTTGATTTCATTTACAAAGGAAATTAAATATTCGGTGCAATTCACATTATGAAAATGTTCTTTTCTCCAATGATCAATATGAACGTATCATAAAGATCTTTGAAACTTTATTTGGAAAATTGATAAAGCCTTTATTTATATCGCTTGTTTGACAAGAAGGCTTTATCAAACTTAATACAAAGAAATTTCCTATTTGCATCGTTGAAAATTATGTCCAGCAACTGAAATAAACCAGTTGCTATCTTTTATTGTGATGTGATCGCTAAAAGTTGGGCACATATTGTCATCTAGGAATTTCATTTGTTTGACTCACCATTCCTATCACGTCAGTTTTTAATATCATGTGATTCAAAAATTAATTAGCACTTATTCAACAACGCTATTTGAAAAAAGATAGGTCTTAAGGGCGCTTTGGGCTCTAATACCAAAGTTTCAGAAAGCCTAATACTAAAGTTTCAGCTCAGCCTCGTAGTTCCTATTATGTTCGAGGCTTAAAGGTTTCGATCATTATCAAAACGTACTGTAATTTGTGTGCAGGCATAAAGTCCGATTTTTCTCAAAATCTTGTCATGTCTATGCAGTGCTCTTTCTGCAGGTATTATTAATTCCTTTCTGCTTTATCCTCTTGATCTTGGCAATCTGAAGCTTTTCTTCGATTTCATGAGGAAATCTTCAAATGAGGAGCAGATGAGACCATATCTAATGAGCTGACTGCTGAAAACATTAACACCTATTTTGTGGTGCATATTATTCTCAGGAATTGTCAAAAGTGCTACGGGAAAGTTGAAGTCGTCCACTTTGTGATACACAGAAGTCTTAAGACCAGTGTTGGCAACTTTCAGCTCAACATCAAGATAATCTACTTCTTTATTATCAAGTCCGCTTCTGTTAGCTTCTAAGCTATGTGGATAGATGCTTGGTATAATTTTGTCAAAGTGCTTGTAATTGAAGATGCATAAGTCATCGATATATCTGGTGGTCTTGGACAGTAATCGTGCTAAGAATAGTGGACTGCAGTTACCTCCCATAGGAATCCAGATTTTTATTTGAATATGAAGTTACTGAATGTAATGTATGCTTCGTTGTTGATGATGCTGATTGCAGCTTTGAAACTTTATTTGGAAAATTGATAAAGCCTTTATTTATATCGCTTGTTTGACAAGAAGGCTTTATCAAACTTAATACAAAGAAATTTCCTATTTGCATCGTTGAAAATTATGTCCAGTAACTGGTGCATATACTTAATGACTTCCGTTTGATCAAAATTGTTATATAATGTGGAGAAGTCAAAGATCTGGATGTCACGAACTGCGAAAGATTGCGTTCTGGATAAGTATTCTTCAGTTGGGAGAATAATCCTCCAGTGACGATTTAAACCCTTATTGTTTTGAATTGCCAAACAGTATCTCTTGAAATGATCTCTGGTTACTGCCAAACCTTTATTTATTTTTACTGATAACTGTTTAGTGCTACAATGCTTGGCACCTGCAATGAAGCGAAATTTATGAGGAGATTTGTGCAATTTAGGAAGCCAATAAATTTTTGGTAGTTTCATGTCAATCTCTTTGCAATTTGTGTTAAAATTTTTACTTATGAAGGATTTATGATTACTTATAACTTCCACTGCGTTTTTGTCAGTAAGTTACATATGTACCATTACCAGCTGGTGTCATGGTATTCAAGTTGAATCCCAACTGGGCCATCAGAGTAATGAATTGAAATTTCTTACAAATGAATGCATAATTATTGCTGGCTTTGTCAACTGAAGTCACTACGAAATACCTGTATTCAAGACAATCCTCAAGGTTTGAATCGTTTTTCCAATCCTTTAGTGCTTCAACCTTGTGAGTGCTTGTTTGAGTTCGACCGAGCTATTCCACAGTATAGTTATTTCAAGTAGACTGTATATTGAGAGCCTATTCCTTGTAAGAAATTGAATTTTCATTGATTCACACAAGAACTTGGGAAAACATGGCGAAATAAATTAAACTCGAATCTAAGTTGTTGAGTAACAAATACATTCGGAGCTCACTTATTCACATTCATTTCAAAAAATTTTTTCAAGTTCCTATCAACAACGAAAATAATATTCTAGAAAACAAACGCGTCATTACAAACATTGTATAAGATGAATTGCTTCTATGCCTCAAATTGTTGTCAGTTTATCGCTGTCGATAAAACAAATGAAAATCTGAAAGTAAACTCGTCGATTAACAGGTAGATAGTAGAATAGAAATCTCATTTTTCCTGTGTTTTTCGGTTAGTTGTTTTGATAACAAAGGGAGGAGGTGATGACTGAGATTCCCAACATAAATGAATGTTTTTAAAACATAAAATTACAATTTTACCTCTCCTCCCTAGGGGCACATATGGCAATTAACTCATTAAATTAATGCATGAATTAATTTTCAAATATAATTTTCGGCCGTTCTAAGCATCGCACGAGTTTGGGAGTGATGCCATTAGAATTGCATTGGTCTCCTCTTTCTTTTGGCAGTGTATGGATCAACGTTGATGCGCAATGTTGTCCCAAAAAGTACGGTCAAAATGTTGTTTCAACTTGCATCAATGTATTGCATAAATGAAGTGAAATTACACGCATGAAATGTCTAAACTGAACAATGATCAAGTTAACTGCTGCTTATCGTCTTCTTTTCAGGCGATCCGTGTCTTCTGATGAATGATAATCTTGACAACAGTGTTGGCTGAGACCGAGATGAGTTCTGAAATGATCAAGAAAAATTCCGCGAGAATTGTCTGTTAAATATACTTTTCATCAATTACTATACAATCCCAATCGCTTCAATTCCTTAAATGCATTTCATCATTTGATTATAGCTTCCACAATATGATCTTGTTAATTTTTGTGATGAAATTTGAGATTTTTCGTGAACTGCTCTTTGTATTCTTACTTATCTCGAATCTTCAATTTTTGAATGCATGTTTTGATAAAAGAAGCATTATTAGCACATTTGCTGTTCTTATACTTTCATTTTTATGGAGACGTTGCAAGTAGTGAATTCAATCTCTTTCTCAAAATTTTCCAAAAACTAAGTGATCTTAAAAACCATGTTTTTGAAATGTTTTAAAACAAAACACATGATATTTTTGTTTATTTTGTGTTTTTTCATTTTGTGACCATTTTTATAATGTCCAACCTACTGAATCAGCTGTCACCGTTTAAAAGACATGACAAGATAGCCCTGAACTGCAATCTGATGCACGGAAACCAAACATGCCATTTCAATGTGCTACAGGATTCACCACCTCTTCTGTTGGTCTACATCTTTCGAACTTCATTCCGTCTGCTTCCCCTTTCGTTGCCATGCTGACGGTTCTTTTAGAAAGTTTTACTAAAAATTTGAGGAGTGCTAAGATACTACCCACGCTCGCATCTCCTCCTAAACAAACAAAAACCACAGTCAACTCTTGTTGCCTAAAACGTCTCACACAGTTACATCGGGTGTGCTTGCACTGACGTCAGATGTCCATCTCCATCTCCGTAGATGTCAACTGTACCCGTCACCATAAAATTGGGAAGCTGGGCGGCCATAACTATTGGACAATTCAAATCGATAATCTTAGCATCAGTTTATTGTAGATTTAACCACTGCTACATCTAAACGACCGATAATTGATTGAAAGGATGGAATAAAAGACTTCTTCAGTCTACCTACTCAAATATGACCCGATTAGCTCTTCCACAAACACAACTGTTGTTTATTGTTATGCTGATTTTTCTATTAGACAGTTTTCTGAAAAATTCGGAGAGTTGTATGTAATGCGTCATGCAACTGTACGCCAAATGCTTGCACAAGTCTCCCATTTGACGAGTTTCGAAAATTCCGTCTAAACTGCCATTGTAGGATAATAATTCGGCACTTTGCTTAATTCGACTCATGTTTTACAAAGCAGACGGAGCATCAGCAATTCGCTAGATGTAGAATAAAATAGCTTCACATGAGTTACTTCAGATAGAGCACTGTTCTGAGAAATATCCGTATTGTAGTTGTTGTAAAATTCCCCATGAAGTGAAGAGATGAAAGCTTGAGCATTCCCAAAATTACGGATAATTGATTCAAAATCATCATGATTTGACTTCCCACTAAATTCATTGACAACATTCCATATATTCTTATTAGAATCAATTTGTCGATTTGACCACAGACGTTTTGCCTTTGATATCTCTGTCTTTACCTTGGCTTTCAGGTGCATGAGTAGGCTGCAGTCTTTATTCAGGAAAGCTGACCATCTTTGATTTGCAAGTTCTTTCAACAGAGCCATAATCCATGGCTTGTCGTTTGACGACATGATGACATATTTGGATGGAATAACAAATTTCGCAGTAATAGAAGTATTCACATTTATCGTCCACAGATGAAAGGCTCGACAAGAAATCGAAATTCTGAGCTGATAAGGCAACTAGAAAATTGTCAGCATTTGATTTTCGAAAGTCCTATAATTTGACATACAAGAAAGAGCAGAGTGAATTCGCCAGGTGTAGAATAAAATAGCTTCACATATATTTACTGTAGATGGAGCACATACAAAATAGGCCTCCATGTACTATGTAAACATGCCGTGCTACTGATTAAATCTATCTTTTCGAAAATGCTTTCCCATTAATGTAAAAAGCTCAGCTCAATGAATGATTCACGATTTCGCATTTGCAAGAAGTCATAATTTGGACCTCATCTTTTCATGAAGTATAAGAAGTAAGCTGATTGCAGGCCTACTTGTAGGTATATAGCAGCTCAGTCAACATGTACAGTCAACTCATGTCTGCTGGTTACCTGAGTTAAGTGTTGAGGGCATCTGGAGCATTCTTTCACGACTCCCACCAAAGGCAACTGGAAGTGATTCTGTGCCTACTGCAGTTTACAAGAAGTGCTCTCTGGTCCTCGCTGAGCCGATCCATCACCTCATCAGTGAATGCCTGCGCCAAAGACGTTTTCCACTGATCTGGAAAATTGGTGACATAATCCCGATCCCCAAAACCTCGGAGAATGTAATAGAAAAATCCAGACCGATTAGCCTCTTGCCAATTCCAGCCAAGATTGCCGAGCGTGTCATCCTATCAAGCATCCGTCCCCAGCTAACAGCTCACCTTGGTGCTAATCAATACGGGATTAGGAAGAAATCATCAACAACTCACGCTGTCATCTATGCTCACGATGCCCTAACCAGATTTGCCGATGACCCACATACGGGAGCCGCTATTCTGATCAGCTTTGACCTCTCCAAGGCCTTTGACAGAGTTTGTCACTCAAAGCTGCTTTCCAAGGCCAGTCAGATGAATCTTCCTGCGGGATTTCTGTTGTTATTGAAGAGCTACTTATCGGACAGGCAACAGAGAGTACGCATTGATGGACAGAAGAGTGAATTGATGAAGGTCACAGGAGGAGTGCCACAGGGGTCCCTCCTAGGACCTTATTTGTTCGGCATTTATATTTCATCGCTTCAGACTATTTTCCCCTCGAACCACATAATCAAGTATGTTGACGACATTTGTTTCTTATCAAGAGTCCGAAAGTCCAGCATTCCAAAGGATCTTGCTGAGATCGAAAGTGATCTTGACAATATTTCAGATTGGGTTGCGTCAAATGAATTGACCTTGAATACGGAGAAAACCACTGGTCTAGTGAATTACCGCGGTGGATTCAAGAGCATTTGCAGTATCGAGGGTGCCATCCCAACTGTCAAGTTCCAAGACAGCATTCGGTTTCTTGGGGTTCATTTGGATGCGAACCTTGGATGGAGAGGCCATGTAAAGTTCATCGAGAAAAAGTGTGCTCAACGCATGTACATTCTGAGGCGGGTCAGATCTGTCACTAGTATTGATGACTTCACTACCATTTATCAAGCATTGGTTCGGTCGCTGATAGAGTACTGCTGCCCAGCGTTTGTGGGAATCTCCTCAACAGACTCAAACCGACTGGAGAAGATTCAGAGGCGCTGTCTGAAAATCAAATCGCGTGATCTGAAGCTGGATGACATTGAAGCTAGAAGATGGTCGCAAGCTATCAACACCTTCAACAGCCTGGAAAGATTAGAGACTTCCATCAGAGAATTGTTCCCCAGCTATTTACCAAGTGGGCGTCTCGCCGTACCATTCTGTAGAACTTTGCGTCGTCAAAATTCTTTTTTTCCACGCATTTGTAGCACCCTTTCAAGGTCATCTACGAGACACTAAATGCACGTGACTATTAGTTTTATACTTGCTTTTGTACGCGTATACGAATGTGTTCTTAGTTTCGACTAAACAAAACTGTCATTCTGCTACTTTTATCTGTGTATTTTATTTCTGATTTCTATTCGACGATACAATATAAACATTTCTCTCTCTCTCTCTCTGTACATGTATTTTGTATTGACGCTTCAATTCGACAGGAATAGTCGATAGGACGATATTCGTCTGCCATTTGTTTATTGTCTGCTGCAAGTTATGTGAAAAACGTCTAATATGCATGTAGGAATGAAACATTAAGCGACGATAGTCATTTTGGCTGCTCATCATTATAGTGTTTCACATCAGATGTGTCTTTCCGAGCAATGTAGATCAATATCTATTGAAATTTTTAGGGAAAATCTGACGATGGAAGATCTAATGCAGAAATGGAAAAAGTAAGTTCTAAACCTTTTGGACGTTTTGATGAAAATGCAATCAAGAAAGAGAACGGAATCATTAACAGAGAATGCTTGGCTTTGAATGGAAGAGCAGAAATGTAGTCGTCATCTTACAATCACTCGTCCATATGTGTCCTAGTCAATTTCTTTAAAAAGAGGAACAGTTACTCCGTTTATAATCAATCCAGATACAACAAATTCCGATGACAACAAAGGAATTTATAAGTACACTGAAAAATGAATTGGATTTTGTATTTAATTCCGGTTAGAACGAATTTCTCTTACAATGAATTCTTGTGAATGAAATTGTCAATTTTAGGGAGATGCTATCAACATAACTGACAAATTATAGCGTCAAAACTTTCAAATCGTCCTCTATTCATTTTTGTATGAAGATGCTTCAAGTCGATAACAAATTGATTTTCTCTTTTTCTGTTATCAGAAGTGAAGATTGTGGCCTCTGTTACTGAACCTTCGAACTGTGCTTCCAGAGAATAATTCAAGAGCAAGCATTGCAATTCTTGAATGAGACGAAGTCGAATAATCGATGCAGATCCACAATCAACTGAAACTCAAAAAGTTTGCTTCAATAAAGGAAAAGTTCAGTCCAAAGATAAAATCGGAAGTGAGGGCTTTGTGAAAACTCATTCACATGATGAATTAATCAATGAATCAATAGAGGTGTCCTGTCAGAGTCTCACGTCGGCGACAATCAAATGTTCTTATCTCTTCACACACTTCCGGATGATGTCGAGCGCCGTTCTGTCCGTGACACGTGGCAGCCATCCAAGATAGGTCATACGCTGTCGACCACGAGCTCTTCGTCCCTCCACCTTCTCGGTAAGCACCAGATTTTCCAATTGCTTCTTGCGGAGCACGTGGCCGAGAAATCGAACCTGCCTTGTGACGATGGTTTGCATCAATTGTCTTGTTGTCCCGCTGCAGCACTGCGTCGTTCCGCACCTTCTTCGTCCAGGAACCGCATTTTTGTCGCCTACGGGCGATCCTGCATCGTTTGACTGATTGTCCACCACTCACAGCCATGTAGGGGAACTGACCACACGTAGCCCTTCAGGAGTCGAAGTCTTGTTGCAATGCTGATCGAGCGACAGGTCAGAACGCTTTTCATCTTGTTGTAAGCTGTCTTTGCAATTGCAATGCGCCTGCGGATGTCAATGTCACACTTTCCTGTCGATGTTATCATGCTGCCAAAGTACTGGAATTGGCCGACCTGTTCCAGCACATCTCTCTTTACTTTGGTGTTGCATGGTGGTGTGACAGGCTTCTTGGAAAAACTATAACGAAAAATTTTCTTCTGTTGATGGTGAGGCTTTTCATTTCACTTCAACCATCTTGTTCACCATGTTCTGCAGCTTCTCTTCTGTTTCGTTAGCTTTGTTATCATTCGACTCCAAAATCGGCAAGAGCTTCGATCATTTCGATTGAGATTCCATCCGGGCCGGTTGCTTTCCCTTTCGATAGACTCTGTATGGCTCGTTCGACTTCATCTTTAAGTATCGGATTTCCTTCAGTCTTCTTAACCTGAGGCCGTGGTCTTCTGTCGTCTCCTATGTACTCCTGCCATCGCTTCAGGATCTCACCTTTCTCCATAATATTGGCACCGGTTTTCGCCTCGATACAGCTGGAGGGTCCACTTTTCTGCCGCCATATTACTTGCCGAACTTTCACATGCATCCGCTGTGGGTTGTCACGTTCCAGGAACTCAATTTCTCTACATTGCTGACTGTAAAATTTGTCTTTTTCTTCCTGACACTTGTTGCGGATTATTCGATCCAGCCGCTTGTACTCCGGTGACCTCCTTTTGAGCTTTCGGCGCTCGTCCATCACAGTTCAAGGATTTCCGTTGTCATCCAGTTATGATTTGCGACCCGGGTGATAGCTGTTACCACTTTCTCTGCGGTTTCCGTCAGAGCATGTGCAAGTGCACTAAAGGCTGATGTTGGTGTCTTCTCCTTTTCTATTAATTAAACTATTCTGCACCATCGTCTGATATTGGCATCTTACTGTGTCGTCCTTCCTTAACATCTTCCCATCGAGCTTCGGAGGATTAATTAATAACGAAGCCATTTGAAAGGTATGCTGATATCGACAGAAAATCGACTTTCTTCATTATACTAGAGAGAGAAATACAAAGCATGTTAACACATAGATGTAATGAATACCGCTAAATGAACAAGAAAGACAAAAACACCCATCAATAATGTTTGGGTTTAGAGATCGCAAATAAAGCAGTACGCAATAAGTCAGAGAATTCCTATACGAAAATCTAAAGGAAATTTAAATCAAGTTACTTATAAATTGGCAGTAGCATTTCAATAATGCAACAATTGCTAAGGTAGTCACATCATGAAAATTGCTCGCAAAGTCTTCTATATTTTGATAGGGAGGTTATTTGCGATGTTCAGAATTTCCCATCAGTTTTGCTAATATATTTGACGGCAATGAATTAGTCATTATACACGGAGTAATGAAATGTAATAAAAATGCTAAATATTTGCAGAATTTACTACTTTGAGATAACGGTTTCCGCATTTGTTTTGCACAACATGCTTCGAGACATTAAAAGTCAAAAATGATGCTGATAACATTTACTACCATGACCATTGTTTTATCATCATAATACTACTTTTATGAAGTTATATCTACTTATAACTTTTTCTATAATTAATCTACCCTTTAACTCCAATCCTTTCATTTTTGGAGGAATTCGATTTCTTCCAAACATTTGTATGAAGAAGAAAGAAAGAAATAAAGGTTTATGCGGCAGTCACTAGATGCTCAGAACAGTAGACATTTCCGTTGAAGTCGCTAAAATTGGATTTGATTATGGGCATGATTTGATGTAGAATTCGTGACGAGCTTCGATGTATGATTTTTTGTACAACGTTTCAATGTCTTTTCTGTCGCTGTGGTTGCTATAATGACAAGCTTGACTTCTCCGTGTGTTCTTGACCTTTCAGGAAAATGTGTACGAGGATTTGGATGCCTGTGAGCTTTCTTCTTAGAGAGGATGATAAGAAGTAAGTTCCTCCGTAATTTACACGTGCGCATAGAGTTTGTGACTGCCCAGAGTCAGATTTCTATTCACATTCAAATATATCACATCATCTGGACATTGTTCTATCAAAAGTTTTGAAATACAGACGCAGTGTACAACAACATTGATTTAGCGAGCAGTGCTTGCAGAGTTTATCACTTCTAAAAGCAATTGTCTTCATGGAGGATGACAGCAAAATGTCATCTGAAAGAATTACTTTTAGTTTTAGATTTTCATCCTTCGGTGATATTCCATAATTCCATAATTCCAAAGTTCCATAATTCGCCAGAGTGAAGCCGATGTCTTCATTCTTACTTGACGAATTGATGTTGTAAAGCTTATCACACCTTTAATAACCTGTGAATGTGGAAAGCTAAGAAATGTGGTTATCATGACTAACAAATAAACAATAAAACTGAGATAACTCACGGAAACTAGTCCACAAATCAATATCACATGGTAGTAGTAAGAAAACGACAAACACTCGACCGGCGCCCCCCCCCTCTGGAACGGCAGAGTGTCGTGGTCGGCCGCCGTGGTGCTTCGAGTCTGACTCCCCCCCCTCTGGAACGACAGAGTGTCGTGGTGGACTTGGGCGACCGCCAGGATTAGTCTTGAGGCTATAGTGTGTGATGTTTTTCGTGCAATCTGCTGAATGTTGGGTTGTAAAATGGGTTGTTTCGAGTGGAAGGAGTGCTCGGATGTGAAAACGGAGGCCAGATTCGGATTCAGCGTGAAATTCTGCATCGGTAGGGTGAGTTTCAAGTCAATCGGCGAGAAAAAATTTTCAACATTTTTCGAAAAAACGACAGAGTTAGAATTTGGGACGTTTTGGTGTGTAGCGCCAAAACGAAGCATCGGATGGGAAAATGGAGGCCAGATTCGGATTCAGCGTGAAATTCTGCATCGGTATGGTGAATTTGAACGCCATCGGAGAGAAAAATTTTCGCTGACTTCCCCCCCCCCCTCGAGAGAGCTGACTTCGATCTTGGCTTCCAGTGGACGGATTTTGTCGTGCCATAGCTCGTTTGAAAGCTAAGAGTGAGACAAATTCAGTGAAAGAAACGGCTTGTTCATATCTGTCTTCGTTCAAAAGTTAGAGCGGTTACAAGATTTAAGGTCGGAGCTCGCTCACCTGAAAAAATCCTAAGTGTCAGAGTGGCTTTATATGGGTAAAATTTTGAAAATTTTCCAAAGTGTGGAATTTCGACCTGGGACCGTCACCAAAACATTTTTCATCAAATTTCACTGACCTCCCCCCCCCTCTGGACAGCTAGCTTCAATCTTGGCTTCCAGTGGACGGATTTTGTCGTGCCATAGCTCGTTTGAAAGCTAAGAGTGAGACAAATTCAGTGAAAGAAACGGCTTGTTCATATCTGTCTTCGTTCAAAAGTTAGAGCGGTTACAAGATTTTAGGTCGGAGCTCGCTCACCTGAAAAAATCCTAAGTGTCAGAGTGGCTTTGTATGGGTAAAATTTTAAAAATTTTCCAAAGTGTGGAATTTCGACCTGGGACCGTCACCAAAACATTTTTCATCAAATTTCACTGACCTCCCCCCCTCTTATCGATTGCATATTCACAGGGTATATAAGAACGGGATCGGGAGAGGAATTTCACTAAGTTGAGAAACTGACTACAGGTAAGTCGTTTCTCTTGAGGTCCGATATCGGACTTCTGACTTTACATTGCTGATATCAGCTAAGGTGTCAGACTTATAGGTTAGTCAGTATAGCATGACTGACCATTTGATGATAGTAGGCCGAAATCTTCAAACGGCTATAACTTTGCTTCTACAAGTCCTTTAGACTTGATTCAAAAAACATTCGACAGCGTTTTCTATGCTGTAGGTGACAGACTACTTATAAACGTTTTATGAGTAGTACTAAAATACTGAAAAATTTAAATTCATATTTAATGATAATAATTAAAGTTTTTTAATAAAAAGCAGTCGTTTATGAGTCTCTGTGACTTAGGTCGTTTCCTCTTGTAAATAACTCCACCGGTTTTCATGTCAAAACTGGGGCCCGGATACCAACACAGTGATATGACGCACGCTCTGTCCAATCGAGGTTGGATTTGTGGGTCGAGGCCTTGGAGCTGGGATAAGATCCCCTCTGAGTAATGCCTGTAACGGATTCAAGAGCTTAACACCCAAACGGTTGCTGACTTGCTATCAAATGTTTGGTGACTTAGTCTTTCAATGCATATCAGCAAGTAGTATCCTATAAACACTTGCTATCAAATTTTACTCTATCTTTACAGAATTATCATGACAAAACCGAATAACGCAAAGATGTTGGTTGGCAAGTGTAGTTGTGGCAAGATTGCCAGAGGTAGTGAACTGAAGAAGCATTTAAAAGAAAAAGAGGGGACGATGGGCCATGAGAGGAAAGTGATGTTGAGGTTGTGTGTGTCTTGTCGGAAATCTGTGATGGGGGATGAGAAGGAATTTATCAAGGCGCATTTGCAGTGTGAGAGTGGGAACATCGGAGAGAAGGGGTTCAAGGCATGGTTTGAGGGAGAGTTGTTGGAAAGGGAAGAGGTGAGAAAGGCGGTGGCAACGATTCAGGACGTGATTCGGGAGAAAGTGGTGAGGAATGCGAGTGATGTGATTTCGAGTGATGGGAGTTCGAGTGAGGAAGTTGAGTTGAGAGCGAAAATGAAGAAGAAGGATGATGTTGATTTGGATGCGGTGATGGAAGATTTGTTTGGGGATATAGCGGATTTGAAGGAAGAGTGGGAGGGGGAGGAAGTGGCTAAGCCGATGGCAGCGTCATCGCCACGGCAGCAAGAGGCGTATGATACGGAGGTATTTGTGAGAATGAAGGATCGTGTGATGGCTTTGGCAAGTAATAATAGAAAAGTTTTGAAGGAGAATGAAGAGCTGATGGTGAAGGTTGAGGGGTATAGGGCAACGAGGGAAGAGTTGGAGAGCTTGAGAAAGAAGGAGAAGGAATGGATGGCGGAAAGGAGCGAGTTGATGAGGAAGGCAGGTTTGGTGGAGAGTTTGCAGGCGAGTGTGTCGAGGAAGGATGAAGAGATAGAGCGGATGCGAAGCGTGGTGAAGGAGACGGAGGAGGTGAAGGTTATTAATAAGAGGTTGTCGGGTGAAGTGGAGCGACTGCATGAGCGTTTGAAGTGTCGAAAAAGGAGAGTATATGAGGTTCATCTTCCCCTCTTTGAGAATAACGTATGTGATGCCCCTACAATCTCCAGCGACTTAAATGAAACACAGTTGTGTTATGAGGGGGATGGAGTTCGCTGCCTCCACATGACGATGAACATCAATGGAGAGCTTGATGACTTCGTCGTCAGAAAAGTTAGAAAGAAGGTTCCCAGTAAGTCTATTCAACATAATCATTTTTGTAGCTCATCTAATCTCCTATTATTTTCCTTTCAGAGTGTTTGCAGTAGTAGTGTCGGTGGACGGAGAACGACCCATGGGCTCTTTTAAGGGCCAACCTTCTAATGCAGCTAAAGCGGTCCCAAGCCCGCCACATATCCTCGGATATGGAATGCAGAGGGGAAGAAAAATGATGAATGGAATGAAATGGGAGGACACTCACGCGCCACACGCAACATAACACACTTCTCTCTTCCGTAGTCTAACAAGCTCTTTACACATGGATCGCAGTCGATTGCTATCCCTGTATCAGAAGTGTAAGCTATCTTAATTTTATTTAACACTATTTCATTTACCATTATCACCCATATGAAATGTTATAATATTTGCAAGTTAAACTAAGCGTACTACTATTTCCAAATGAAAAAGTATACATGATTAAATCATCCACTGAAGCCCCATTCAAGTAAGTCAGTATGAAAGCAAAGATAATGCGAAATAAAAATTTATTATGGAATGTATTTCAAAAGGTCTTCATCGTCAATATCGTCCCAGAGTCTGGCTTCAATCGTTCTTCTACCGCGAGTCTAACAAGCTCTTTACACATGGATTGCAGTCGATTGCTATCCCTGTATCAGAAGTGTAAGCTATTTCATTTACCATTGTCACCCATATGAAATGTTATAAGATTTGCAAGTTAAACTAAGGGTACTACTATTTCCAAATGAAAAAGTATACATGAATAAATCATCCACTGAAGCCCCATTCAAGTAAGTCAGTATGAAAGCAAAGTTAATACGAAATAAAAATTTATTATGGCATGTATTTCAAAAGGTCTTCATCGTCAATATCGTCCCAGAGTCTGGCTTCACATAGATCACAAGAACAGTTCACTTGCTTTAATCGTTCTTCCACTGCGAGCCTCACTTTGTCGATATACTCCCACTCCGCCGTAGTTCGTGGCTGGGAGTTAGGTGTGTACCATCCCCATAGTCGATGGAGGAATTTGGTGCTGATGATCTCCATCACATCGTCAGTATCGTACTGGAGATACTTCCACCTCACGTCTCTTAAGTCGGGACACTCCTTCTCACATACACTCTCCTCTTCCTCATCCGCTGGTAATGATAACTTTCTGATATTGTCCAGTCGGTACACCTTCTCTACCTTCCCCTTCGTTGGAGCGTTTGGTGCAACGAGCGCCTTTGGTGTTGAGCATGGAGCAGAGAATTTTGTGTTTGGTGTTGTCGGAGGGCTTGTCATGTTGACTGTGAATAATGACTTTGAAATGTTTTCTAATTCTTAAGTATCAACAAGCAACCAATCAGTATGAACAGCCAATGAATGATGAATATGAAAGTATATATGCAAAGTGACATCCGTATCATTTCACTCTGTCTTTGAGACGCACAAGTGAACTATTGTCTAGCGAATTCTGTATTTGAGGCGTACAAGTGAACTGCTCTCTAGTGAATTCCAAATTTGAGACGTATTATTTGACTGAAGTATCAACCTTAAACTTGATTTCGTTGAAATGGTAAGTTGAAAATTTCCTCTCTCATCTCCCTCAAACGTGTGGCTAATAGCATCTTCCTCAATTTCAGGCATCAACTTCATCACCAACGCCCTCCCTTCTCGAGGAAAGTTTAGAGTTATTGAGTCAAGGTAGGTTGTAACAATACACTGAGACTTGAACAGAGATGATAGAATGATTTCTCTTTCAGGTGATACCAGTCTCATCTCGAGCGAGTCGGATAACAACAGCGACTCCATGTCAACATTGTCGCGGGAATGCAACGATCGGGAATGTGCTGACTGTGGACACATCTTCACGAGGAAGCGGGATCTCACCCGACACATCAAGCGAGGTGTTTGTCGACCTAAGCCGGCATCAATCTCCGGAGGTGGGGATGATTCTGTTAACGTCGTCTCCTTTTCTTGCGACTTGTGCGCTCAGTCTTTCGAGACACGTTTTGAACTATCTTCGCACAGACTTCAACATACACACAGTGACGATAGTTATACTAACAGCACCTCCTCTATCCGACTCACTGAAGTGTCCATAAATAATTTAGTGAGGAACTACCAGATGGACTCCTCAGAAACCATTGCTAACTTTGAGGAATGGTTTCATCAAAATTCATCATTGATAGAAGCGCTCTTCAACAATTTAGACAATTTTAGGATGAAGGCGCTCATCTATCTTAAAATAAAATATGTAAAAATCGACCACCATACTGGTCAAATAGTAGAGAGGTTGGAGTTTCACATACCCTCCTCTCCTGCAACCGAAGTTGTAGACTATGAGTCTTGGATAAATTTTCATATCCAAGGATTAAAATTAAACATAGATAAATTTAACGAGCGCGATAGCGGTCTCGTTTTTGATGGTATTGAGTCCGCCTTATTTAAAATCACTTTATTAGAAAACTACTCTGGACGAGGCTCCTTTAAACTTCCGAAAAATTTAAGAAATAAAGCAGCAGTCATTTCTGTAGATTGCGAATCGCAATGTTTTAAGTATGCCGTCCTCTCCATTCTCCACTATAATGATGTGCAGTATAGCCGATACCGTAAGAGTAAGTATCAACAGTGGGAGAATGAATTAAAGTTTGATGACTGCAATAGTGAAGATATGAAAATTAAAGATATAGAAAAATTTGAAAAATTGAACAACATCAAAATAGTTCTCCATGTTTGGGAAAAGGGATTGAAGGGTGTCCGCTACAACTCCCGTTCGAGTTGTTATGAGCACGTTGTCAACCTTTTGTTAGTAAGACAGGATGATAGTGAGGAATGGCACTACTGCGGCATTCCCAAAATTTCTCGCTTATACCACCACCTAAGAAATTCTAGCTCAGAGATTTATTACTGTGACAGATGCATTCGCAACTTTAGGAGTAAAAACAAATTTGAAACTCATTACGAATGGTGTAAGCGAGGTAAACTACAAATGGAGCGCATGCCCAAAGATAAGGAGTTTTCATATAGAGAGAATGGCGATGAACTAAGTCCTCTTCGTGTCATCTATGCTGACATCGAATGCTATATCGATGATAACACCCATCGAGCAGCAGCCATTTCCTGCTATGAAGTATGGCATGACCATTTCTAAAATAGAAAAAATAAAATGCACATCTGGCAAGGTGAGGATTGTATTTACCAATTCCTACAATTCCTCGAACAGGCTGTAAAATTTCAGCAAAAGTATGATGGTGAACTCTATCGCAGATCATTGCATATGACAGCAGATGATCAAGCTAAGTTTGATAGCTGCAACGTTTGCCTCAAATGTAGGAAAACATTTGATGATAAGATTAAGAAAGTGCGCGACCATGATCACATCACTGGTAAATTTAGAAACGCACTATGTTCAAAATGCAATTTTTCACTTAGGATGAAACGGCGTACATTACCCGTCATTTTCCATAATTTCAAGGGCTATGACAGCCATATGATAATAAAAGGAGGTTTAGGTCAAATGAAAGAGTGGAAGCTTGATGTAATAGCACAAACGAGAGAGAAGTTTATGGCCATGACAGCAAAAGTGCCTGTCGACAAAACTAAAGAAAATAAGACGGTCTATTTTGATATAAAATTTTTAGATTCCTACCAATTTATGACTGCATCACTGGCCTCTCTCGTACAAAATCTAAAGTCTCTTCCACTAACACAAAATCTTAAGAAACAATATCCAAATCTAACCGATGAAGTCATCACACGGAAAGGAGTCTTTCCATATGCATATTTTGATGCGATTAGTAAACTCGGCGAGACTTCTCTTCCACCCATAGATAAATTTAAAAATGATTTGACGCATCAAGATTGTCCAGTAGAGGACTATGAACATGCACAAGATGCATGGATAAAATTTGACTGCCATACATTTGGCGAATATATGATTGCCTATCTTAAGTTAGATGTATTTTTGCTGGCTGATGTATTTCAGGAGTTTCGACGAGTGGCATTAGAAGAAGATAAGTTAGATCCCGTCCACTTTGTCAGTCTGCCAGCCATGTCATTTAAGTCTGCTTTTAAAATGACTGGTGAGACCATTCATCTCTTACAAGATCCAGAGATGTATAATTTATTTGAGCGAGGAATTCGCGGTGGTCTCACATTTGTAAATAAACATAGGTTAAAATCAAAATTAGTAGGCGATGATCAGACTCATCTTAAGTATTATGACCAAAATAATTTATATGGTAGTTCACTATCCAAACCACTCCCTCACTCTGAGTTTAGCTGGTTAGATGATAGTGAAATTCAGCATCTCTCCAACCCTTCTAACATACTAGCAATTCCAGATGAAGGTGATTGGGGATAT
Source organism: Prostheceraeus crozeri (assembly GCA_907163375.1). Lineage (NCBI taxonomy): Eukaryota > Metazoa > Platyhelminthes > Polycladida > Euryleptidae > Prostheceraeus > Prostheceraeus crozeri. The sequence goes on from CAJQUW010013493.1 coordinate 76,526, forward strand.
TATTTTGAGATAGATCTAATCTATCCAAATAATATTAAACATAAAACCGTAGATTTTCCACTCGCACCCGAATCAGGTGAAGTGACCAAAGATATGTTTTCCGACTTTATGAAACAATTTCATAAAGATTTAGAATCATGCGGTCAACCCGACTATAAGCCTTGCCGCAAACTTTTACTCACCCAGTATGATAAGGAAAACTATCTAGTCCACTTTAGCATCTTAAAATTTTATTTAGAAATGGGTATGATTTTAAAAAGAGTTCACCGCATTATTAAATTTAGACAGAAAGCCTTCCTCAAACCATATATTGATAGCAACAGCCAGAAACGTGCACTAGCCCAAAATAATTTTGAAAAAGATTTCTATAAGTATAAGAATAATAGTCTATTTGGTAAGACGATGGAGGATGTTAGAAAACGTGTAAACTATAAACTAGTCAATGATGTTACAAAATTTAAGAAATTGGTCTCATCACCTCTATTCATCGATAGAGACATTATCGATGAGGACCTTGTAGGTGTTAAAATGATAAAATCTGAAGTTGAGTTGTGCAAGCCCATCTATATTGGTCAAGCTGTACTAGATTACTCTAAGCTTGAAATGTACCAACTCTTTTATAAAATACTAAAACCATGTCCTCTCGTAAAAGAGGTTCGTTTGTTGGGTGGTGATACAGATAGTTTCTTCTTAGGTATTACCACTCAAAAAGATTTAAATTTCAATGAAGTAGGAAAATCTTTAGAAAGATATTTTGATACATCAAATTATCCTACTGATCACCCACTCTACTCCATCAAAAATAAGGCAAAACTTGGCTGCTTTAAGGATGAGACAGCAGGGAAGGAAATAGATAAAATGATTCTCCTCCGACCAAAAATGTACAGTATGAAATTAAAGGATAGTGACGATAGTATTAAGCGTGCTAAAGGCATATCAAGATCATTGGTCTCTAACATGAAACATAAAAATTTCAGGAAAGCCTATAGAAATAAAAATATAACGTTTGTCAATATGACAATCTTAAAATCTAAGTCGCATGAGATCAAAACTCATACTTTTAGGAAACGGGCGCTTTCAGCATGGGAGGATAAGAGGTGCTGGTTAGAACACAACATATCTCTTCCACATGGACATCCTGACACAAACATACCACCACCCAAAAGAATTAAACCCACACTACCACATTCAGGAGACGTGTAAATAGATTCATCCTTAACTTAGTATTTTGATGTTGATTTCTGTAGATACGCATGGTTGTTTTATGTATCGCATGAGATTGTTTTTTCCTTGTGAATATGTGTCCACATCTGTACATTCCCCATGTGATGACTTTTCCACTAAACATTGTAAAAAACGTGTTTTTATGATGTATTTTTATTTCAATAAACATTTCACAATGACTTCACTTTGTTTTCCGAAACACTCAAGTTATGAGGGACTTACTATCTTTCATATGGATGCACTCTTGTAAACCATTGGTAATTTTGATAGCAATAGTCATTGGACAATAACATCAAGCTGATTCCAAATCTGAAATCCGTTTTCCAATCCGATGCTTCGTTTTGAAGCTACAGCCCAAAACGTCCCAAATTCTAACTCTGTCGTTTTTCGCCAATGTCCCAAAATCTTAAATGGCGTCTCACATCTAAACGAAGACAGATATGAACAAGCCGATTCTTTCAGTGGATTTGTCTCACTCTTAGCTTTCAAACGAGCTATGGCACGACTAAATCCGTCCACTGGAAGCCAAAATCGAAGCGAGCTGTCCAGAGGGGGGGGGACGTCAGCGAAAATTTTTTCTCTCCGATGGCGTTCAAATTCACCATACCGATGCAGAATTTCACGCTGAATCCGAATCCGGCTTCCGTTTTCTCATCCGATGCTTCGTTTTGGCGCTACACACCAAAACGTCCCAAATTCTAACTCTGTCGTTTTTTCGAAAAATGTTGAAAATTTTTTCTCGCCGATTGCCTTGAAACTCACCATACAGATAGAGAATTTCACGCTGATTCCAAATCTGAAATCCGTTTTCCAATCCGATGCTTCGTTTTGAAGCTAGAGCCCAAAACGTCCCAAATTCTAACTCTGTCGTTTTTCGCCAATGTCCCAAAATCTTAAATGGCGTCTCACATCTAAACGAAGACAGATAGGAACAAGCCGATTCTTTCAGTGGATTTGTCTCACTCTTAGCTTTCAAACGAGCTATTGCACGACAAAATCCGTCCACTAGAAGCAAAGTTGGAAGGTCGGTGTCAGGGGGGGGGACGTCAGCGAAAATTTTTCTCTCCGATTGACTTGAAACTCACCCTACCGATGCAGAATTTCACGCTGAATCCGAATCTGGCCTCCGTTTTCACATCCGAGCACTCCTTCCACTCGAAACAACCCATTTTACAACCCAACATTCAGCAGATTGCACGAAAAACATCACACACTATAGCCTCAAGACAAAACCTGGCGGTCGCCCAAGACCACCACGACACTCTGTCGTTCCAGAGGGGGGGGGAGTCAGACTCGAAGCACCACGGCGGCCGACCACGACACTCTGCCGTTCCAGAGGGGGGGGCGCCGGTCGAGTGTTTGTCGTTTTCTTACTACTCATGGTTAAGTCTGTAATTTGATTATCATTCACTTTCACTGAAAATATGATGACAGAGAGCAGAAACGAATATTGAATTACCAGGAAATAAGTTTTTAAATAATTTTAAACAATTCCTGAACTGCATTATTAAATCCTCACATCCAACCATTCTCAGGAATCATTGCTCGTATCATGTTTCGTCTTTTGATTTTCAATTATCGATGAAGTTGATTTGACGGCAGGCACTTTGACAGGACATAAAAACTACATTGAAAGAATCTTCACAGCTCTTCTGAGATCAACACAAACGGAAAATCAGGTTATCTCTAGCTAAAATATAACAAAATATCGTTTCCTATAGAATATTTGAAAATCATTGACTTGTCATTGAAATCACACACATGAGACATCTGAATGAACCAATAATCAAGTTTACCGTTGTTTATCGTCTTCTTTTCAGGAGAATTGTGTCTTCAGATGAATGATAATGTTGATAAGAATACTGGTTTTTGACTGAAATGAGATCTGAACTGATCAAGAAAACTTCCACGAGAATCGTCTTCTCAAAATACTTTTTATCATTCATTTTATATTCCAAATCGCTTTTACAGCTCGCTTTGACTTATATTCAGTCATGTCTGCGCAATCTGTGATTTCTTCATGGTGATTTCATAGCCTTTGTATTTTTAACCTTCAATTTTTCAAATTTGATTTTGATAAACAGAACATTTTATATCATCACAATTGTTATTCTTAGACTTTCGCATTTATGGAAATTGACATGAATTAGTTGATAATGGAGTCGATTGGGTATTTACGAGGCACGATGGAATGATGGTCGTATAAAGGCACATTAATGATTGAAAATAATGACAGGTGAAGTAAGTAAAGAAAATAAAAGTAATTTGATCACATGCATTATCTTGAACGCCTTCGCCTCTAATAATAAAATAGTGTTTTTATCCGAAGGATTCCAGATAATGCTGCATTGAAGGTTATAGACACATTTTCATAGCTATGAAAGGAGAATAAGTAAATTGTGGTGATAATTAGTTATATGAAGTAATTATAACTCGCAGTGCAAGATTATTTAGAATTCTTTGGAAAATGACCTCACATTCTGATTAGAGTCGTCGAAAGCGCTCAAGATAAGATCTCACTTGCCTAATTTGAACACTATACTTTCCTAAATATGGACACTACTTGCCTAAATATGGACACTAATTTTGTTGCTTATCAAGCAGCAACACACGAAAGTTAAGTCCAAAAAAGTCTCGATCACCATCTGAAATTATGAATTGAGAAAGTAAAAAAGGTTATCCAACTTCGTATTAATTATATTGATGTACGTGTAGCATGGGACTAGTCAAACTCTGTCAATGAAATTCAGTCAAGCTATTTCGTCAGGAAGTCAATAACGTTTCTGACACATGCCTTACAAAAAAATGTTCCGATAGTACTTTTTCCACCGCATTTTGCATGCTCCCACCTCTGACACTCCATGCACTGGAGCCAGTCATCTTCGCTTGCATCATTGTAGTATGAGATTTGACATTGAGGACATGTACTTTCATCTGTTTGAATGCTTGATGTTGATGGTGTTTCATTTACATTAACATTGAAACGGTAGCTAGTGAGTAAAGCAGGCTCTCTCATTCGCTTGAAGGCATCTTGAGCTGCTTTCCGACTTGACTGTATGGGAAGCTGCAGCAAAATGCATAAAATATGCAAAATATTTTATGAAACACTAAAACCATGTCCACTTTTTAATTTTGTGGATTTAGTGGGTGGGGATACTGATAGCTTTTTTTGGCCATCACAGTAAAACGATATTTACCTGAAACTGACATCCCTAAACATTTTGAACACACATTTGATAGTTCTAATTATCCATCATCACATCCACTTAATTCAAAAAATGACAAGGCTAAACTTGGCTGCTTCACGGATGAATGCGCTGGTAGCTCACTATGGAATGATACTGTTAAGACTTAAAATGTATTCAATGAAATATAGGGATAGCTCTGACTCCATCAAACGTGCTACAGGAATTTCCCGTTCCAATGTGAAAAATTTCAATTATGAAAATTACACAGCAGCATACCAAGATAAAATTGATAGTTACGTCAATATGACAATAAAATCAACTAGCCATCAAATTCAAACGTGTACATTTAGAAAGCGAGCTCTTAGTGTGTGGGAGAATAAACGCTGCTGGCTGAGTCCAAATCATTCACTCCCACGGTCACTCAGGCACAAATCTTCCACATCCTAAAGACGAAAACTTTCTGTTGCTCCATCCGCTTATGACCCGAGAACCATTCGCTCTATGTTTTAGCGGCGATGTTTTTCTCCCTAAATTCACAAGACGGAGTTCTTATGTTGCTTTTAAGTTGTGAATCGTATGACACGCTTTTCATCAGTACATCACACTTCTACGATTCCTAAGCACCTGTCCTTTTGGTTTACTGTCTATATTATCATATGATGTGCATCCCCACACTTCGGTGACATTGCTTTCCTGCGACATCTATATCCTCCTGTGATTACCCAGACTATGATGTGTCTATGACTTTCTGTGTACATGAAACACATCAAAAACTTGTATAGTGACAATCATCGGTGTCCTTCCTTTCACTTCATGACTTTATTTCACGTCCATGTTTACATTCTTTGATAACTTGTACATTCATATTGCGATTGTGATTCAATGATATACGCATGTGTGCAAATATGTATTTTTCTTTCAACGTTGATGTGATTTCATAAGTTTTTGTAGATGCTTTAAGTAGAAAATATAAGTGATGGCATTTTTGGATAAGGTTGTAAAAATATATAAATGATCAGTCTAATTTTAGTTCATTCTCTGGGTTCATTCATTTACTCCACAGTATATGAATATACGAACCATACGGCAATCGAACACGTTCAGGTGACTTTATACATCAATATACATATCTTGCCGCTTCATGATCCTCGGTAATCATTGACAATAAATACCTTCCCCATATCATAGACGACCTGACTAAGTATAAGTTTCCAATCTTGCAAAATAGGAAACCTTGTTCAACGTAAACAAACATCCGTTGGCACTTAATTTACGATTTTTCACCAAAACTTTTGTTAACAAGTTTTAGCACTATATGAATCATTCATGCTTCTGTACACGATTGCCAATAAGTCTCCATGGAAAAAACGACGACAGGAAAACGAACATTTCCAATTAAAATTATATTTAACATCGTTCAGACATGATGTGAGCATTCACGATTACAGAGTTTCTTCATCCGTGAACCACAGTGCAATTAAGAAATGAATTTCAATATTGAAATGTTGCACACAGTACAACTGCGTAACATATTTTCAACATCAATGCAATGTGCCTAGTATGACAAGATGTCAATTTGAAAATAAAGCAATATCATAATCAGATATTTCAGCGATACGAAGCTGTGGCAAGCAATGTTTAAAGTGATGATTTTAATACATTCATTTAAGAAACATATGATTGAGCACTGTTAATTCCATGACATTGTCACAGGATGAGGGAGGATACATGCAGATGGGAGATTCAGTCAAACACAATCAATTGAATATGAATATGCTTGATACGACACAGTAATAAGTTTGCTCCATGTTCATGAAAGGTATCTAACCGTGAAGCCACTTTTGTCATATGTCGTTGATACAAATCATGACCATGATATATGCTCTCTGCAGAATGTGATGAGAAGTGAAAAACATGGACGTTCTCCAACATCATCACCCTTCGTTTTTTCAAATTCTATTTCTGCCACTAAACGTCCCTTCATGTCCTAACCTTTCATATTTCCATTAGTTGTTGAAAAACTAGGCATCCTTTTCCAATAGCAAATTCAAGGTCTGCACATTCATTGTGAAAAGAAATTATGTAGTCACGGACTTTACCTCTGAGGCTTTGCTGATGAAGTCGCAAGGAGCAAAATTGACTGTCAAATTCAACCGCATGAGACATGTTTACACTCAGTCATATTTTCAACTATGCTTAAATTCATCGTAACACCTATGTTTTTCAACTGCTGGTAAGTTCAACTTGTCCATCTGGGATGATTGCATGAATTCGTGTACACCTTTGTTAAGTATCTTTAATGAATCTACTTCATGACATTGATGCTTTTGCATGAGGGCAATAGCTACCATTGATTTAGAAACACTGATCAGGTTGCTTTGACAATCGAAATGCAACTTTATATATAATTTACACAACTGTCACCAAACAACTTTGCAAGATAGACAGTATGATTGCAGCACAATGCATGAGGCATGTCGTTCAAAACACAGGACTATCAATGGTTAAGTGTAAGTGACTAGTGTCTTCAACAACTTTAGTGTATAACCAAATCAAACATTAGACATAACGTAGAAGATCATCACATAAAGAAAAATATATTTCTCATTGCTTTGAGATCACACACATACAGTTCGATAGACATACCTTCGATGAAAATTGTAATGAACGATCACAGCAGCATTAGAGGTTTGTCACTCAAATACTTTCACGTTTACCTATGTTGAATGCGTCTAATTGTGTGCTCATTTGAATGCACAACATCAGATTAATTCATTGAACGTTGCTTCACATGCCTGCTTAGATCTGACATGCATTCTTTCATTCAAAAATAGATGCTTGAGTTGTGCAATTTAGCATCCTTAAGTTAAACAAGCACACTTCCTACTACATTCATCTCACTCATGAAGAAAGAGACATAGTGTTGTTTCATATTTAAAAGCTTGAGATACTTGACAGTTAATGTCATTCCATCGAGATCTTTGATGTTGCAGTTTTACTTACACTGTGTCATTGAAATTAATGTGCTGTTCGTAAGAAACAAGTGTGATACAAAATGAGTTTCACATTTGCATGCCACGCAAGTGCTGACATCTCTTGTACACAAGAACTCTGGTCAACATGAAATTCCAGTGTCGCTGGAAATATTATGACCGCTTCATTGAAAAAGCAGTAAAATCACAGTTTCGATAATACACTGTAGACAGATATACTTATTCATTCTCTCAGATATCTATGCCATAGAAATCAACTTCATCACGTCTTTCCAACTATAGACGTTGCCATAGAAATCAACTTCACGCCTTTCCAACTAGACACATCGATTAGTTGTCAAAATATTCAAATTTGAATATCTGCTTGCAATCGTACAATTTGCTCGCAATGGGAAAGAAACGGACTTGAGTGAATCGCTCCGCGCAAATATTCAACTGTTGAAAGAAGAAGGATACTCTAACGAGGCGATTGCAAGAAGATTGAAGGTTGCCAAAGGAACTGTGTTCAATAACCTCAAGAGAATTCAAGATACCGGTTCAAGATACCAGACAAACTGATCGAAAGATTGGACGAATGGTAGTGAAAGATCCTTTTTTGCCAGCATCAAAAATTGTAAATATACTGTCTGAAGAAGGAATACATCTCGGTGTCACCCAAATTAAGCATCGTTTGAGAAAATTTGGTTTATCTGCCAAAAGAGCTGCGAAGAAACCACTTTTGACGAAGAAGATGCGAAGTCAGCGTCGTTGTTTTGCTGATCAATATGGCGACGGGGATAACGGTGACTGGGCAAAAGTTCTTTTTTCGGACCAATCAACTTTTGAGTTGAATTATCAAGCCCCTCATCTCGTTAGACGACCAACGAATGAACGATACAATCCCCGGCACACATAGTCAACTATGAAACACCCACAGAAAGTGATGGTTTGGGGCTTTTCTCGGCGAACAACAGAGGAGGCCTCTTTTTTCTTCCGAAAGGCATAAACATGAATGCAGCTGTTTATCTCGATTTGCTCGAAGACAAGCTGATGACTCATATGAACATTCTGGGATATTTCTTGCACAATTCAACCCCCTGTCACAAAGCGAAGAAGATCACTTCATGGCTTGCTGATCAAAATGTTCGTGTTATTCAATGGCCTGGAAACTCACCGGATCTGAACCCCATTGAGAATTTATGGAGACAGTTGAAGGTTCGTGTTTCTCAAGATCAACCGAAATCATTGACTGAATTGAAGGAATCGATCAAGCGACACTGGTGCCTTTCAATCACTCCCGACTTCTGCCGAAATCTATCAAATTCAATGAAGAACCGGATTCACCTACTGAAGAGAAGTGCGGGCCATCCAACGAAATACTAACTTTTTCTTGTAAGTGTACCGTTAAAATGTTTAACAATCATTATTTCCTATTCTGTAATGTTCTTAAAGTAGTAAACAAGTTTTGAGAATAAATAACTAATGTTTTCATGTCTTCAGACTCATAGAGACAATCTTTTGAGAAGCGGTCATAATATTTCCGCCGACACTGTCGTTTTAACACTCACCTATGCCATGATATTTGTATTTTTCGTCTATGCACGTTTACTTAAACGAACTAACATAAATTCAAAACCCATGCATGGATGCAATTTGGGAACCAACATTGGCAGCACGCTTCATGGTTTCAACATACACAAATAGTTCAGAATTAAATCAATTAACTCGATACATGCTTCAGCCTACACATTTGATTCTGTCATTTCAATAATATCCACGTTTTTATTTGTATTGCATACTCTAATGTAAACAACTTATTAAATACTCGTTTGCAATAGTTGTTGATTCCATCCTATCAAGTTTTGATTTACAAATACACATTTACACACATTTACAGTACACATTGACAGTACACATTGACGTTCTTAGTTTACTCATATTCAAGAGACGTGATGTTCACTGCTTTACTGTTTCATATTAAGAGATACTAACGCACACTCGAATGAAAACAACTAACTCGACATATGCTTAGATTTACAAGCTTAATTCTATCATTTCAAATTTTGATTTACAAATATACAATATGCATTTCCATACCTGACTCATACGATGATGTTCTTAGTTTACTCATTTAATGTGATCAGACAAGAGACTTGATACTGTGAAAGCCATTCCGATGTTCAATAGTAGTAACCCCGTGGCAAATTCAAGTGCAAAATGCGAAACGATGAGTCATCAGGCTGACTCGCCCCCCAGTAGTATATAGTGTGACATCCGGCGCGACGCTTCGCTTCGCTTCGCTTCGCTTCGCTTGCGCCGGATGTCACACTTTTGCGGGTTTTTTCAAAATTTTCAAAAAATCAAAATTTCAAAAATTTAGGTAGATTCAAATTTCACGTGGCCGAGGGCCGAAGGGCGAAAATTTAGGTAGTGACAAATTTTCAAAAAAATCAAAATTTCAAAAATTTAGGCGGTCTCATAATATCACGTAATCGAAAATTTAGGCGGTCTCAAAATATCACATGGACGAAAATTTAGGCGGTCTTAAAATATCACGTAATCTAAAAAATATCACGTGGTCGAAAAATATCACGTAGCCGAAGGTCGAGAATGTAGGCAGATGAAAATTTATGTAGTCAAAAAAATATCACGTAGTACCAGAAGATTGTATTCAAAATATTTCTTTAAAAATGGAAACCTCAGAAATGGAAAGAACCACACAAGTGCTGACATCTCTTGTACACAAGAACTCTGGTCAACATGAAATTCCAGTGTCGCTGGAAATATTATGACCGCTTCATTGAAAAAGCAGTAAAATCACAGTTTCGATAATACACTGTAGACAGATATACTTATTCATTCTCTCAGATATCTATGCCATAGAAATCAACTTCATCACGTCTTTCCAACTATAGACGTTGCCATAGAAATCAACTTCACGCCTTTCCAACTAGACACATCGATTAGTTGTCAAAATATTCAAATTTGAATATCTGCTTGCAATCGTACAATTTGCTCGCAATGGGAAAGAAACGGACTTGAGTGAATCGCTCCGCGCAAATATTCAACTGTTGAAAGAAGAAGGATACTCTAACGAGGCGATTGCAAGAAGATTGAAGGTTGCCAAAGGAACTGTGTTCAATAACCTCAAGAGAATTCAAGATACCGGTTCTTTGAAGAGTTGTCAGCGAACAGGAAGACCGGCGAAGACCACCAGACAAACTGATCGAAAGATTGGACGAATGGTAGTGAAAGATCCTTTTTTGCCAGCATCAAAAATTGTAAATATACTGTCGGAAGAAGGAATACATCTCGGTGTCACCCAAATTAAGCATCGTTTGAGAAAATTTGGTTTATCTGCCAAAAGAGCTGCGAAGAAACCACTTTTGACGAAGAAGATGCGAAGTCAGCGTCGTTGTTTTGCTGATCAATATGGCGACGGGGATAACGGTGACTGGGCAAAAGTTCTTTTTTCGGACAAATCAACTTTTGAGTTGAATTATCAAGCCCCTCATCTCGTTAGACGACCAACGAATGAACGATACAATCCCCGGCACACATAGTCAACTATGAAACACCCACAGAAAGTGATGGTTTGGGGCTGTTTCTCGGCGAACAACAGAGGAAGCCTCTTTTTTCTTCCGAAAGGCATAAACATGAATGCACCTGTTTATCTCGATTTGCTCGAAGACAAGCTGATGACTCATATGAACATTCTGGGATATTTCTTGCACAATTCAACCCCCTGTCACAAAGCGAAGAAGATCACTTCATGGCTTGCTGATCAAAATGTTCGTGTTATTCAATGGCCTGGAAACTCACCGGATCTGAACCCCATTGAGAATTTATGGAGACAGTTGAAGGTTCGTGTTTCTCAAGATCAACCGAAATCATTGACTGAATTGAAGGAATCGATCAAGCGACACTGGTGCCTTTCAATCACTCCCGACTTCTGCCGAAATCTATCAAATTCAATGAAGAACCGGATTCACCTACTGAAGAGAAGTGCGGGCCATCCAACGAAATACTAACTTTTTCTTGTAAGTGTACCGTTAAAATGTTTAACAATCATTATTTCCTATTCTGTAATGTTCTTAAAGTAGTAAACAAGTTTTGAGAATAAATAACTAATGTTTTCATGTCTTCAGACTCATAGAGACAATCTTTTGAGAAGCGGTCATAATATTTCCGCCGACACTGTCGTTTTAACACTCACCTATGATATTTGTATTTTTCGTCGATGCACTTACTTAAACGAACTAACATAAATTCAAAACCCAAGCATGGATGCAATTTGGGAACCAACATTGGCAACACGCTTCATGGTTTCAACATACACAAATAGTTCAGAATTAAATCAATTAACTCGATACATGCTTCAGCCTACACATTTGATTCTGTCATTTCAATAATATCCACGTTTTTATTTGTATTGCATACTCTAATGTAAACAACTTATTAAATACTCGTTTGCAGTAGTTGTTGATTCCATCCTATCAAGTTTTGATTCACAAATACACATTTACACGCATTTACAGTACACATTGACAGTACACATTGACGTTCTTAGTTTACTCATATTCAAGAGACGTGATGTTCACTGCTTTACTGTTTCATATTAAGAGATACTAACGCACACTCGAATGAAAACAACTAACTCGACATATGCTTAGATTTACAAGCTTAATTCTATCATTTCAAATTTTGATTTACAAATATACAATATGCATTTCCATACCTGACTCATACGATGATGTTCTTAGTTTACTCATTTAATGTGATCAGACAAGAGACTTGATACTGTGAAAGCCATTCCGATGTTCAATAGTAGTAACCCCGTGGCAAATTCAAGTGCAAAATGCGAAACGATGAGTCATCAGGCTGACTCGCCCCCCAGTAGTATATAGTGTGACATCCGGCGCGACGCTTCGCTTCGCTTCGCTTGCGCCGGATGTCACACTTTTGCGGGTTTTTTCAAAATTTTCAAAAAATCAAAATTTCAAAAATTTAGGTAGACTTCAAATTTCACGTGGCCGAAGGCCGAAGGGCGAAAATTTAGGTAGTGACAAATTTTCAAAAAAATCAAAATTTCAAAAATTTAGGCGGTCTCATAATATCACGTAATCGAAAATTTAGGCGGTCTCAAAATATCACATGGACGAAAATTTAGGCGGTCTTAAAATATCACGTAATCTAAAAAATATCACGTGGTCGAAAAATATCACGTAGCCGAAGGTCGAGAATGTAGGCAGATGAAAATTTAGGTAGTCAAAAAAATATCACGTAGTACCAGAAGATTGTATTCAAAATATTTCTTTAAAAATGGAAACCTCAGAAATGGAAAGAACTTCGGCGGGGACGGCGACGGCAACGGCGACGACGAAAATTGAAGAAGCCTCAGAAATGGAAAGAATCTGAGTGATCTGATGTCCATTCATTGTCTTTGTTGATCCGTGAAAAAATTATTTTTATTTTCATGAGAAAACAATTTTTATTTCCATGACATATATATCTTTTATCGTTAAAAAATGATGTTACCTAATGTTGGTGGAGATGCATATATCCCGAATAATCGTGAATTAGAAATAGAAATAGAAAATTATATCATGAAAACTGGAGACGTTTTATCTGATCCATTGCATCTTTCTATTCTTCCGCAACGAAATACAGAGTTAACAAATAAACAATATGTTGATACACAAATCAATGACTTAAAAGAAAAATATATAAACGATGTTTTGGTTCCACTGATGAATGAATTAAAGTTGCTAAAACTTAATGACAAATCATTAAACGAAAAATTATTAAAACTTGATAAAAAGGATAGAGAGCTAGAAGCAGATATAGCAAAACTTTTTAAAAAGATTTCAGAACAATCAAAAATTTTAATATGACTTTATATAAAGTTAAAATCTGCAGTCATTAAAAATAAACATCAGATAAAATTATTGAAAGAACAATTAGAAGATGAAATAGAAAAACTTCCTGAAAGAATTAAAAAAAATTTAAAGCAGTTACAAACTACATTTCAAAAAAGTGTTGATGAATTAAGTTCTAAAATTACTCAACAAATGAAAAAGATGAATAGAATAATAAATGAAGTCATTCATATACCGGCCCAGGAACTCGATTAGATATAAGACTAGATGAGAATAATAATCCAAAACCAGGTGAAGAACCAATAAATAGAGTAGATGCCGCAGCTTACAGGTATGATTTAGCTCATCGAAATCATGACCTAAGTTCTCGACATGTAGCTGATAAGATGATTCAAGAATTAGATAGTATTCAGAATCCTTCCTTTAGGGAAAAAATTGAAAGAATGTTTGTTAAGAAAGCTTTACAAGCAAAAATATTATTCGGTCAGGGTTTAAATGAAACGACAGCAAAGCTGTCTGAGAGCAACGCTCGAACCTACGCGTCTGAAATTCACAAGGAAATAGAAGGCCTAAATATTTATTGAAAGTAAAAGTATTTAATAAAGATGATATTTGGAGTGCTGATCTTATTCATATGCCGAATGAAGGAGGGTTTAAGTACGCATTGACCGCTATAGACTTATATACACGTTACGCTTGGGTAAAGCCTTTAAAAAACAAAAGTGGTCTGTCAGTTAAATATGCGTTTGAAGAAATCTTTAAAGAAAATAATAGAACACCAAAGAAGCTATTCGTTGATAAAGGCTCCGAGCTTTACAACAGAAATGTTAGGCCACTATTTGAAACTGTTTATTCCACAGAAAATGCAGGAAAGGCTGTAGTGATAGAAAGATTCAATCGGACGTTAAAAAATAAATTATTCAAGAAATTTACTGAGCAAAGAAATCAGAAATGGTTGAAGATATTACCAGGAATTGTAGAGCAGTACAATAATAAAGTTCATTCAGGTATTGAAGAAACCCCAAAGAATGCTTCTGACGACCCTGATTTAATCCGAAAGAAAATATTCGAAAATAATTATTCGAATGAGAGTAATCCGAATTTACAGAAACTTAAGCCGAAATTTAAGATTGGAGATGGAGTTAGAATATTGAAGTATAAGAATAAATTTGAAAAAGGCTTTGTTGGCTACTGGACTAAAGAAATATTTGAAGTTTGTAAAATAAATCAAACTTATCCGATCACTTACGAAATCAAAGATTTAGATGATGAAGATATCAGAGGCCGATTTTATCAAAATGAATTACAACGAAGCGAGCTTCAACTTTTAGGTGGCGCTTTAGCTAGCTCGCTTCGCTTGATTTTTAATTATCATTATTATTATTGGAACTAACGTTTCGGGAATGAAATTCCCTTGTTTAATTCTAACATAATATCTAGAAATGGTACTCCTTCCTGTAATTTCAATAAAACATAAAGACATAATTGACCACAATAAGTAGTTCCCGGTTTTTGAATTTGAAATTTATTATAAATTCCATTGCCAAGTAATTTTTTAACTTCATTCGTTGGAGGCAATCCATAAGAGTCGAACCAATAGTTCTCAGCCTCTGGGCGGTCAAAATAGTAATTATCGCCACTTTTATTAAAGATACCAGCTGACCAATGTACACCTTTTTGATCTGACGTGTGAAGATTTGTTATGAAATTCAAGGGAATCGGTTTATTAGCAGAGTTAGTGCTTCGCACATCTTTAATCAATTGCAACTCGTCTCTCATCAATATGTGAAAATTCTTTATTACCAATTGATTAGCAATTTTCTTTAGATCAAAATTTGTAGTTGCTTGTTTGTCGTATTGTTTTAAGAAGTCTCTAACGTTGCTCATTTTAAATGGAATAAAATGTCGTGTTTAACAATGTTCCATTTTATTTTTATGAACTCCCATTAAGAGGATATTGTTTGTTTTATCTGTATTAAGACAATAGCAACATCTGTTACCACATTTCTAAAACCGCATGATTGTTTGAGGCGATCATACGGGTTGTACATTCATAACATAGCGCTAATAACATAAAAGCAATCTATTAATTCATTCTCTGCTTTGAGGGAATATTCTGTTGTTATAGCAATCATTCAATACAATTTCGCAGTATCGACAGTCGAGACCGACTGTCGAACCAAAACCGCAAAAGTTCTGGTTTTGGTTTCCGATCTGGCTCGCGTTTTGGCCGATGAAATGATTTACAATGCGGTGCAATTTCTCCATTGACATTCAAGTACATATAAATCATACGCGTCATACCCGTATGTTGCCAAGCAAACTTCATTCACCTACAATGCCGCTTTGCTTAGATCACCATTCATAATTTTCACTTACTATTTAAACACACACACAATTCATAAAACGTGACACATTACAATCTTAGTTTAAATTTTATCGTCACAATGGTTGGATCTACTGAAAGATCTGTTCGATTGGAGACAAAGCGGAGAAGAATTCAGAAGTTAACAAGGGAAATCATACATCTGCAAGCACGAAGTAAAATATTCTTACACTTGGATATAGGAAGAATTTTTGAATGGATCGGAGACTCTCACATCAATTATACAATTGATAAGAAAATATTAAACTTAATTGAACAACGGCAGAAAGTAATATTTTCTTTAAATAGAACCTTATCACAAGAACGGGACGAACAAATTATTGAACAATCAACAATATCATCGAACAACATCGATACAACAGGGCCGCCAACTTATAGAACAATCTCAACAAAATATGCAACCTATTCAAGAAATTCAATCTATGTCAAATATGCAACCTATTCAAGAAATTCAATCTATGTCAAATATGCAACCTATTTAAGAAATTCAATCTATTCAAGAAATTCAATCTATGTCAAATATGCAACCTATTCAAGAAATTCAATCTATGTCAAATATTCAATCTATGTCAAATATTCAATCTATGTCAAATATGCAACCTATTCAAAATATGCAGCCTATTCAAAATATGCAGCCTATTCAAGAAATTCAATCTATGTCAAATATTCAACCTATTCAAGAAATTCAATCAATGTCAAATATTCAATCTATTCAAGAAATTCAATCTATGTCAAATATGCAACCTATTCAAGAAATTCAATCTATGTCAAATATTCAATCTGTGTCAAATATTCAATCTATGTCAAATATTCAACAATTACAACATTTGGTATAGCAATACCTAACAGATTAACAAATAATGATACATTAAAATGTTTAAAATCTGGAATTGATGATGAAAGAAATGCCTTGAAAAAAACAACACCAATAATATCTGATGCCAAATGTACATCAGCTGGCGCAAAACAAACAAACAATTGAAGATAAAAACCTTCATATAAACGCTGTGAGTGCTATAATTAATTACTTATATTTTTAGATATAAATTTTCTAGACATAAATTTTAGATGTAATAAGTTTTCGGATGTAATAAAAAAATTATTATTCCCACGTGTCATCATCATCACTTAAATTACTCTCACTGACGATTGTTTGAAATATTTCAGCTTGAATATCTTCTCCGTTATAAGGTAACATAATTTCACTTTCATCAGGTGCTTGACGTTTAAGAAGATTTATTTGACCAGAAAATTTTTCTTCTTCAGTATTATTATTTTTATCAGGAATACTAATTCCAGTTTCTAAAGATCTTTTCCATGGTTTATTAACTGTAGTCGATAATGTTTTACCCGAATATAATTTTATAAAATCTTCTACTTTTACTTTATCTTGTGAATATCCTTTGAATGTTTTCTTTTCACTAAGTCTCCCTTGTTCATCTACAGTAATACAATATTTTATTTTAGGAGCAATAAACATTGCAAAAATAATTCCACCATTTCCATAATCATTTTTTCCTTGACACAATTCCCCACCAACATATCCAGCAGCATCTAATTTATTGAAGAGCTCATTAGAAATGTATATTGAATCAGTGTTTTTTACAATTAACCCTTTGGGGTTTTGTGGTATAAATATGCACCACATAAGTAAACCCATCTTTATGTAATTGTAATGATAACATTTAACAAAATCTATCTATATATCGTACAAACACAATCTAAAAAATATATTTAAAGTGATATTTCATTCCAAATGATATATTTAATGTTTGTTTGTCTTCGTAATAGATGATGATCTTTCGAAATCAATTTCAATTTCGACACCTGTTGATTCAGAGTGATATTTTCGGACAAGTAAGTGATTCAACATTACTCTTTCTACGTATTATCCGAGTATATTACAGTACTTTCTAAATACATATATCAGCAATCGTATATGATCAACTGATTTAGCGTAATTGAATGAAAAAAACAGGTGGTACAAAAATACACCACAAAACGGAAAGAGAATTTTACATTGCAATAAAGTAAAATTCATATCTTGCTAATAGTCAGGGATAAGACACAGGTTTACTAACTGTAAAACCTACAGAGTAATAAAGAACAATATTATCAATATCAAACAGATTCTGCATCGAGTAAAAATATTAAATTTCTGAATAATGGAACTAAAATCATTTTGAAGTCTGCAAAAATAGAGAGTTCAGCAGCGGGATTCGAACCCGCTAATTTTACTTGTGCTGTGTCGGTGTTATCCACTACACCACTGGAACACGCATGTAACTGATTGAGCACGCGGTTTATATTACGGCTTATCAGTTACTTATCAGTGTCTCAAGTAGTAGGAATTTTACATAAAATCGGATTTAGTACAAAATTTACATTTCATGAAGATCCATGTATTGTTTGGTCAGACCTACTGATTTTTTATAGTTACTGTTTCTAAACATACTCGCATACAGTGCTATAAGCGTGCATGTGTAGCCTGCATACAATGCATATTAGAGAATAAACATTATGCTTTTTTTCAGGAATGTCAAGGGCGAATGTGAGAGTCGTTCATTCAAGGAGGGGAGCTGCTCAAGCTGCAATTGCCCTGCTATATGCTGACAATAGTGACGAGGAAATTGAACCATTAGACGATGAAGACGAATCTTTCATCACTGATGACCAGACAGTCGAGGCTGATGAAACAATTATTGGCAATGAAGAAAGTGAAGACGAAGATGAACTAGAAGGCGAAACAACGAACACCACAAGCTTGAATTGGACTCAAATATATAAGATGAAATCAGTTGAAGTAACGAATCCTATTTCTTTCGGCAGCGTAAAAATCGATTCTGAGCTAAGTGAAGCTGCAACACCTTACGAAGTGTTTGAGAAAACGTTTCAGGTTCAAAAATTGATAGAAGAAGTAATCCTACCCCAGTCCGTTTTATATGCCAACAGAAAAGGAGTTGACCTGAATACCAATACTGAAGAAATGAAGGCGCTACTTGGCCTCCATATACTGATGGGATATAATAAATTGCCTGAGTTGAGAGACTATTGGAAGCAAGATGACGATCTTCATGTCAGCAAAGTTTCCCAAACCATGACCAGCAGAAGATTTGAGATCCTGAGAGCTCATTTGCACTTCAATGACAATGAAGCAGAACATTCTGGAAGGTCCTGGAAAATTCAGCCAGTCCTGGATCATGCCAACATGGTTTTTCAAGATGCTTATGAATACGAAGAAGAGCTTTCGATAGATGAGCATATGGTGAAATTCAAGGGAAACAATTCCAACAAACAATACATGAGAGGAAAACCGACTCCATGGGGTTTCAAAGAGTGGATTCTGGCGGCAGCTAAATCTGGTTATGCTTATCAGATACATCTGTATACTGGAAAGGATACAGGAAACTCCAATCTTGGCTTGGGAGAACAGGTCGTTACGAAGCTGAGCCAGTGTGTGGAAGGAACTGGATGTGTGATTGGAATGGATAACTTTTTCACTTCCATCAATCTTCTTGAAGACCTCCATGCAAAAGGAATCAAAGCTATTGGAACAATTCGTTCTCATCGGAAGGGCCTGCCTCCAAAAGCAAAAGAAGTAAAGAAGATGAAAGAAGGAGAAACTCACTCTTTTGTCTCGCAGAATGAAAAGGTTTCCGTGTGCCTATGGATGGACAAGCGACCAGTCCTAATCGCGTCTAACTTCGTTGATCCCTCACAGACAACAGTTGTTGAAAGAAGGAGACGAGGGCAACCTGGAAAACAGCCGAAGACCATCCCATCTGTTGTCGTGCAATACAATTCAGCGATGCAGGGTGTTGATTTGTGCGATCAAAAGAAAGTTTCGTACGAGATCGGCCACAGATCCCCAAAGAAGTACTACCTTCGTCTATTCTTCGATCTTTTGGACATGGCTATCAACAATGCATATGTTGTCTACTGCTCTAGGAAACTGGGAAAGATGTCATCGTACGAATTTCGACGATCAGTGGCAAACAGCATGATTCGTGGATTCTCAAGTAGAGAAAGAGAGCCAAGATGTGCACCTCCTGCCAAGAGATTACGTGTTCGAAGTTCAAATACACCTCTACATCTCCCAAGAGTTGCCGCGGACAGAAAACGTTGCAAACATTGCAGCTCCCGATTGGTGGACAACAGGAGTAACATTCAGTGCACAGATTGTGATGTTGCGCTCTGTCTGAATAGTTCTCGAAATTGCTTTCGGGACTATCATTCATGACGTTACAAATCTAAGGAGATCTTTCGTAACTCAATTTTATGCTTCTCCATGTGAACGATGAGCTCTGTTTATCGTGAATAAAGTCATTCGGAATAGCGGATGTTTTACTCAATTTCATGTCTAAATTCAATAAGTCTTATTTCAAAGTGTAATCCGTTTTGTGGTACATTTTTGTACCACATCAAAAAATCAATATGTCAACGCTTTATATTAGATATTTTCTAATATATTCACTAATTTACCATATTTAAGCAAGATAACATTGATTTATTTATGCTTCTTAGGTTAGTTACCTTATAAACCTCAAAGGGTTAATGGAAAACCACAATTAAATGTGGCATCTTCT
This sequence comes from Prostheceraeus crozeri, assembly GCA_907163375.1. Lineage (NCBI taxonomy): Eukaryota > Metazoa > Platyhelminthes > Polycladida > Euryleptidae > Prostheceraeus > Prostheceraeus crozeri. The sequence continues at coordinate 96,761 of CAJQUW010013493.1, forward strand.
GTTTCAATATCATAAACATATTGTGGTTTATTATTTAAGTATCTTACAGTGGTGACATCTTTGGTGATATCATTTTTAACTTGACACGCAGTAAAACACAATGGTTTATCTTGTCTTTCGCTTACTACCAAATTAATACCTAGAGATGATGCCAAATTGTATAAACCACTAACGGTTTCTTTATTTTTCTGTGTAAAACGAATAATTGCATATTTACTTGTAAAAAAAGATTTCTTGCTCCCATCTGCTGCATAAAATCCAACAAAAAACCAATATCTAATATTATATTCAGCATTTAGAACATACCAAGGAACACGTTTTTCTTTAAACTGATTATAATAATTTTCATTAAAGTATGTGGCATATTGTTTTGGATTTTGAAAATTAAGTTTGTATACCCTAGATGATCTCATCGTATCATATATTTTACAATCATTGTTATAGACTTCATTAATATATGCTTTTAATTTAATTAAGAGGTTAAGATCTTGGTTATATAAAGCACAACAATATCTGACTCCTGATTCATAATTATAGATTCCAGCAGAGCCATCTCCTAAAAAGAAGCCTTCTATAAATGCTTGCTTACATCTTAAATTAGGTGGATCATTAACACAAATATCACTTACAATTTGTTTCAATGTGATTGTATTGTCGTGTAAAAATAATTTATTATGTAGTAAATTTGTTCCTATATTTAATTCTTGTGGCTTTATTTCATTACCTATTTCATCTAACAATGAATGATCTTCAGTGACATCTACTATTCCCATTTTTGTTCTTATTCGATAAATACGTTTATTTGTAAGATGTCTAATATTTTTTTTAATTTACTTCATCCATTATGAGTATAAATTTCTAAATTATCAACAAATGAAATTTCTTTCATATCACCATTAATTTCAAACGGATTAATTTTATAGTTGTTTACAATACTATCTATTCTAGAAATAAATAATAAATTATTCTTTCTCAATATTACAGGCGTGTCAGCTGCTACTGAATCTGTATAATGAATGTATTTTTCGTTGAAACCATTAATTTCTAAAATAAAGTTATTCATGATTCTTCTAGAGTGAGAAAGAATGAAAGAACCTAAGTGTGATGGCATGAACGACGTCTTCCCATCTTTTACAATATTAGTTTTAAGAAATTCATCAGCTTCCATTTCTACTTTCGCTAAATATTGTTCATCATTTAATTTTTCATAATCTTTTACTTCTTGAGTGAAATTTTTTCTCAATGTATTCTCATTCCATAAATGATATTTAGTGGTTATATCTTTTGCACAGTTTTGCCATATAGTGAATTCATCAATAATTTAATTAACTGATCGCCTACAGTATTTCCGTCTGTTTTATATCTTTTTCTCAAATTAAAAAGTTTTTCAATATAATTTCGAAATGGTGAAACTTGATAATTTTTTTCATAAATTATACCATCAGTAATATGTAAGATTTTTCCCCCACATCTAACAATTTCTTGTATGTCTACAGAAGTTAATACATCATAACATATACCATTTCTAAATCTGATTACTTTTACATGAGAATTATTATTTTGATTTTTAACTTTATCTTTCATAGGAACTGGTTGAAAAAACATATCATTGGGATATTGAAACACAACTGTAAATATTCCAGTTTTAGGTCTAAATGTTTGAGTATTCAATTTATATACTATTTCCCGTTCTTCTTCTTGACGAAATTTTCTAGCGGATTCAGCTTTAGGGTATTCTGAATTTTCATCATACACAGCTGATGGATATAAAGATGTGGCATCAAAAGCCATTAGAAATTCATTTTTTGTTCAAGTAGTTGATTTGAAACTTTCTTACAAATTTCAGTTTTATCTCCTAAATCTCGATACTGTTTCATTAAATCTATTAAATTACTTCCAAGGGACAAAGTCCCCCCAGCGTAGCGACCAGGTAAATACTGTTTTAATATTGGTAACAAGATGCTACAAAATGGCGATATGTATTTTCTTATATTTGCTGAAACTCTTCCACCTTTAACAGATTTTCTAATATAATTTCAAGCCCATAAATCTATATGAGAATGAATATTTATATTGTCATTTTGTACGCTTTTCATCCAACCGTTAAATGTTAAAGCAGAGGATGTCAAATTAGTAGTTATATCTTCACCAACTAAATCTCGCATAACATTATTATATTTGTAGATACAGAAAGCTAAAGAAAGAATATCGTTAACTAAATATGGTCTCCATTCATTTTCTTTTTCTTTATAATTTTCGTGTGTTATGTCTCCAATTTCATAATTTAATTTACACACATTCATAGGAATTTTAAAATTCTCACACCATTTAGAAAGACTTGTTTTTACATGTTGATAACTACATTTCATTATAATAGTTTGAAGTGCTAATTTACCTGAAGGTGAATCTTTTTTCATATTGTTTTTAAATCTAAAAGATTTTTGAATGTATCTACTAACACATTCAGTTGTATAAGGATTTTGTAATGAAGCAGTTAATATTCCTCTTGAAGTTTTAAGAGGCGGTTTAGATAATTTAAAATTAGCTTTTATCGGAAAATAGGAATCAAAACCTGATGAATTGTGAGCTATTAAAGTTACTTTCGAATAATTAAGTTTTCCAAGAGTTTTAAAAAATTGATGGATCGGACATACGTCCTCTGGGTTTCCCCCGATCGGACATTCATCATCCTCAGTTCTCGTAAATATTTTCACACAATTTTGAAGTTTATTAAATTCTAATTCAGTTAAATTATTATACTCATTAATCTGTTTTTTAAGATTTTTAATTTCATCTTCATCTTTTGATCGTTTAATTTTAATCATATCACTAAACAAACGTGTTTCTAATTCTTTCAATCTTTGTTTCGGTAAGCAACATATAAATTTATTAAAATTAATAGCTCCTACAGCATAAGGAATAGGATGAGCTGTTGAACAGTTAGGATCAGGAAAAGTTTCGAGATTTAAATATATGTTGAACTATAGTCAATTTGTTTTCTTTGTTATGATTTTATATGGACGCGTTGTTAGATTTTCATCAGTAACTGTTTTATATATGGGTTTGAAATTATTTTCAATTTCTCTAATAGCTTTTAATTTATGAGATTTATTAATTAAACAATAGTGACCAATTGTTGAACCTTCGTGAAAATAATTGTAATAAACATAATTATGAAACGTTTCAATTCCTCTAGGATTTAAATGACGATTGGCAGGACTATAATATTGAACACATTCTCCAAAATATTTATTGAATTGAAAAAATTTGCAGTTTGACATCACTCCTGTTCTAGATGTGGCTTTCTCTTTACATAAAAATTATTAAACATTTCTTTCATCATTTCTCCTTGCTCTTCATTAAAACCTCGTAAAACATTATAACATTTAATAAAACAAAAATCTTTAGAAGGAATATAACAATAATCACCGAAATATTCCTTGATTCTATATTTCATATTAATCCCTGCCCCTCTATGCGATCTTTGTACTAACTTCATTCCAAAATCTTCATATTTAATATTACCTGTAAAAATTCATTCGTTAGCATCGGATTTCTCATCCAGATTCGAAAACCATATTTCAAATGAATTTTTATTATAGAAGGTTACGTAAAAATTTTGAATTATATTTTCCTGATCTTTAACAACTTTTCCGAGTAAATTAATAATTTTACCATTTGCTAAAAGTTTCCGCATATCATTTACTACATTAATAAAAGATACATTTTCATATTTAATTTCATTTGGATTAAATAAATTACATAAATCATCACCAAGTTTATCCTTAATTCTATCATCAAAAAAGATATCAGTAATAGGAGTTTCTAATATTTCTTTTGTTCTACTTTTCTGTTTTTTAATATTACGTCTAATACTACGCCTAGTACGTTTCTGTTTTTTAATACGTTTACTACGTTTACTATGTTTAATTTGCGCATCAAACTCAGCAGTTTGTTTCTTGATTAATTCATCAATCCTAGACGTTTGTCCGAGAGACATTTCACGATTCATATTTTTTAAAAGAAAAAATGTATTTTTACATAGAACCTCGGTTCCGCCAACTTCGTTGGATATACACAGGAATATGTAATTGATGTAATGTTTCTAATTCATGTGTTGTTAAATTTTCTTTCTTAACCAACCACCATAAATTATTGTATGCCAAAAATACTCGGAAACTTCTTAAACAAAGTGGAAAGTCTTTTGTTTTAACACACGGTTTAATACCATGTTTTGTTTTATAATCTGTAACGAGCGCTACGTATTTATGATGATAATAAAATCTAACTTCTTTCTTCGAATTTACAGGATTTGTAGGATGACGATAATCTTTTAAAACTAGTACATGCTCTATCTTGTAAGCATTCAACATATTTCTTTTTATTTTGATTAACAAAAAATTTACAAGAAAAAATTATTCGGTCACTCCGTTCGATCACTCCGCGAAAATATTATCTATCGACTTTCAGTCGGGGCGAAGCTTAGTCAGAGAACAATTGTTCGATTCAGAATTTCAGTCGGGGCGAAGGCTAGTCAGAGAACACATCTTCTGTAACTCTATCATGAATTTTTTTATCAATATTAATTGTAATGAAGCCATAATCTTTTGACCAAGCATTGTTACACGATTGTTTGAATTCATCTTTATTTCTTACACATAAATTTCTTAACAAATCACTTATGTTTCTTGCATTTATTTCAAATAGTATAAATATATTTGCATTCTTTCTAATAACACTTCCATCTAATGAATACATGTTTTGTGTTAAATAAAAAACACTACAGTTATTATGTCTATCTCTTGTGAAATAATTTCTCTGAACTGACTGATTTCTATCATTAACACAATCATCAAAAATTACACAATGTTTCATTGTTTTATCTAGTTTACTAGGATCTTGCATATTACCACTATCATCTATTAATTGTATCTTTATATGCTTATTTTTATTGGCTTCTACTAACTGATTATTTTTTGCTGCTTTTTCACACCACGAACTTATTTCTTCTTCATATTCAGAATTTTCATATTCTTTGAATTATGAAGCAATTGCTGTTTTTTTAAGATTATTTTCAAATCCATATTTTAAAAATTGATAGACGGGTTGTTCTGCTGTTGTTGTATAAATTATAAGGTTGTTATAATCCAAAAAATTTGGAGTCGTTAAAATTTTAAATAATAGATACGTTTTTCCACATCCTGATCTTCCACAAATAACTGACAAAACTGTATTAGATAAATTTGGATAATGATTAAATTTGAGTTTTTTTTTTAATGGGGGCACTTCACTCATTTTTTAATAAAAAAATTTATTTTTATTTTAAAAGAAGAAGAAGAAGAAAATTAAACTTCTTTTCTAGCTTCGCGTGGGAGTTTATACCTCTCGAACGGGAGTTTACACCTCCCGAACCAAAAGATCTATCATAATCTCTTCACCTCCAAAATTTATTTCTTGTCCTTTCTCATCAGTGATTCTAATGTTAATGTTGTTAATAGTTTTTCTTGTAATAGGGAAATATATTAATGTTTGTGGAATTACATTTAGTCTATAACCAATGGGTACAGTAAAAGCTGGAAAACTGAATATCAAATTTGACAATTTACCATTTATATATCCTCCTTCAATAATGTCACAATGTACAACAATTGAATTTATTTCAGTTATTTTTGGAATCTTCTCACCTAAATAATAACCTTGACTATAGGTTTGTTTATTAAATCCTAATAGCTTTGACAATGATCTATCATGATTAAAATCAACTTGATGATTTTCGTCTAAAGTAAGAGAAAATTTAATAACTGCCGGTTCAACTGCAAAATGTAATTGTTTCTTATCTTTAAATGGTATACCTAAATGTCTCTTAATTTCATTTGATATTGATTCAACTTCGTAAGAACCAGGAAGAAAAGTTAGTATTTTCCACGTTTTGCCTTTATCAGTAGAATATCTAAATTGATCATTCACATCTTTGATAACGTTTTGAATAGTGTTAAATGTGGAGAAACTAGTCAATGCAATTTGATAATTTTTGTTTTGTTCCAAATGTAGAATGGGTTCTAAATTACAAGTGTGTGATGAAGTAGTTGTTATAATTTTTAACGTCGTACTAAATTTTGATGAACCCAAAATCTCTGTTAGATTTTCTAAATGATAATTAATTTTGTCTAAATCTGCTGAACACATTTTTTAGTTAAAATTTTGAATAAATATCTTTTATATAAAAATTAAAAACAACAACATATTTCAGCTACGGGCGAAGCCCTAGAACCTTCGGTTCGTTATACTTTTATAATCCTCTTCATTTAGAATCTTCTTTTCTAACAGTCTTTTCAATATAGCATGAATTTCATTGAAACTAGAATTATGTCCTTCTTTTATTGCCGATATTAAAATATTTAATCTATTTAGTAATTCTTGTGGATCATCTGGGAAAAATATAGTTGTTTCAGTTTTAAAACCTTTTCCTACTTTAACTCCCGTTGATAATAAATTTTCTAATTCTCTATAACGTTTAAGAGTTTTTCCTGCTTTAACTCTATCTAACATAGCTTTATATTTTATGAGATCTTCAACAGCATAATTTTTTAAATCTGCTCCTCTTAAAAGATCAACAAAATTTCTATCTAAATTAAAAGCATATTTATCTGGTGAAAAAATTAAACCTCGAAAAGGTTGTGGAAATATTTCTTTTTCTCCGAGATAAAATCTAGGTATTGTTTTTCCATCTATAAATAAAATAGAATGTTCAAATTGCATAGATTTTGGTAATTTCTTATTAATGTTTGATTCTAGTAATCCATAGTCATCTAATATAGTTTTGTGCTCTGGATCTGTTATATTAATTTGTTTATCATTATTTGTAAGTTCTTTTTCAAGAGTTTTAAATGGTTCCATAGTTTTTTCAAAATCAGTTTTTACTTGCTCGGTTTGCTGCATTTTTTCAAACATATCAGATTGAATACCAGTTTTTATCATTCTATGTTGAAGATGATTTTCTTTCATAATATTTTTTTGTTTTATTAACTCGTCTAATTGTTTAATTCTTTTTTGATTATCAGCTTTAATTTTATCCATTTTTAAAATATAATATTTGAATTTTGTGGTAACATTGGAATACAACAAAAATATTTTACTGAACAAATTATTTTTTTATTGTTTTGTTGTCTGACATCTTTTCGTTTTAGGTTTTCTCGTTTTAAGTTTTGTTTAATAAAGTTTTATTTAATAAAGTTTTGCTTAAATTTTCGCTTAAATTTTTTAGCTCTTCTAAAAAAATTTTATCATTTTCTTCATTAGAAATTTTACCATCGCTAGAAATTTTGCCATCCTGTTTATTCTTATCATCAACTTTTTCTGACTGTAATTGAAATGATATTTGATTTACTTCATTAGCTATTTGATCAAATTTTTCAATCTCATCTAACGTAATAACATTATCATCACATACTCTTTGAAAGTAGTAATGCAATTTGTCATAGACTTCTTTAATATGTAAATGTTTAGTTTTTAATGATTTTCGTTTCTTAGTTATTAAAGATTTATCTAACATTGTAACAAGTGAAGTTGCAAAAACACCCGTACCTGTTAAAGCTGTAGCAACTACTGGAATTACTAAAACACCTGAAGATATAACAATTGTTAAAGCACCTAAACTTATTGTTAAGAATATGCCAATTCCTTGTGTTACATTCTTAACTTTAGACCATCTCTTTCTTAATTTTTTATAATGCTCTAATCTTAATAATAATTGAGATTCTTTATCTTCAATATACCTAACTCTATCTTTATGTTTTTCTTTATTCATCTTTTCGATGTTCATCTTTTCAATGTTCATTAAAGTAGAACTACGTTCATATGATAACGAAGGATATATTCTTGCGGTTTCTTCCACTTTTATTCCTTCCATTTCTGAGGCTTCTTCAATTTTCGTCGTCGCCGTTGCCGTCGCCGTCCCCGCCGAAGTTCCTTCCATTTCTAAGGTTTCCATTTTTAAAGAAATATTTTGAATACAATCTTCTGGTACTACGTGATATTTTTTGACTACCTAAATTTTCATCTGCCTACATTTTCGACCTTCGGCTACGTGATATTTTTCGACCACGTGATATTTTCAAGATTACGTGATATTTTAAGACCGCCTAAATGTTCGTTCACGTGATATTTTGAGACCGCCTAAATTTTCGATTACGTGATATTTTGAGACCGCCTAAATTTATGAAATTTTGATTTTTTTGAAAATTTGTCACTACCTAACTTTTCGCCCTTCGGCCTTCGGCCACGTGAAATTTGAAGTCTACCTAAATTTTTGAAATTTTGATTTTTTGAAAATTTTGAAAAAACCCGCAAAAGTGTGACATCCGGCGCAAGCGAAGCGAAGCGAAGCGTCGCGCCGGATGTCACACTATATACTACTCCCCCCTGGAAGGAAGGGAGATGGCCAAGGATGTGTTGGGAGGAATGGGTCCGTGAGGAGGAAACCGTTGAAGGAGGAGTGTTTGCGATGTTCATGAAAAAACCGCCCCCCCTCCCGACGACTCAACTGACCAAGTTGGTTGAAAAGACCCAAAGTTGTTGAGAATCATGTGAAAGAGGCTTCTATCAAAGTTTCAGGTTCAAATGCGTCCAAAAATTTTTTTTGAAAATGTTCGCTGCTTTGGGTCTCAACACTTAGGATTTTTTCGTGAAAATAAAATTTCAAAATGTTGGATTGGAGTTCCGAGACCCATCCCATCGTGCTTGTCGTCAAAAGTTGGGTCGGTGAAGTTTCGGTGAAAAACCGTCCCCCAACGACTCAACTGACCAAATTGTTCGAAAAGACCAAAGTTGTTCAGAATCATGTGTAACAAACTTCTATCAAAGTTTCAGGTTGAAATTCGCACAAAAAATTTTTTCGAAAATTTTTCACTACGGTGGTTGAAAATACTTAGGACTTTTTCAAGTCCAAATGTCAAATGTCGCTTTTTTAGCCAACTTTGACGATGAATAGCGGAGGATTGGAAGTGAATGAAGAGCTCGGGTTTCTTTTAGGGGCAAAACCGCGCTTCGTTCTCTAGGATCCACTCTTTTCAGGTGCGTGGCAGACTCCGCTTCTAAATGAGAGCCTGTTAAAAATCGAGTTTTTGCGCATTTTCCAAGATTTTGGAACTTTTTGAAAAAACGACATAGTTTTCAGCTCGGCTTCTGGTCATCGTAGAGGGTCGAGGGATGTCTTAAATGAAAGGTGAGAGCGAGAAAACGTGACACTCAAAATTTGTAGTCAATCATAGCACTAGAACCGGAGATAGACGGGTTTAAAGTTTTTGGAGGATGGGTATTACGTCATCAGCTGATCGCCACAAACTATATAAGCAGGGAACCGACAGAGACTTTTCATTTAGAGGAGAGCGATTGTCAAAGGTAGGTCGTCTCTCTGAGCTCCGATGATAGCTTCGGACATTCCAAATTCCGGGTTTCTGTAATAAACCGACTTAGAAAATTTCATTGCTGATATCAGCTAAGGCGTCAGACTTAGGTGAGGTTTGCCAGGAGATGGCCTTCGTCTCCAGGCCATAAAAGACTCCAAAACTTTAAAGGCTTGTAACTTTGCTTCTACAAGTCCGTTTGACTTGATTCAAAAAAGGTTCGATAGGTCTTGACCTGCCCTAAGTGATAGACTACTTATAAAATTTCATAAGCAGTGCTAAAAAGTTGAAAAATTTAAATTCACTAGTTTTGGAGATTTTCTGGGGTTTTCGACCCTGCTGAAGTCAACTAAGACATTTACAAAGTTGCCAGAGGCGAGCTTCGACTCGAGACTTGTTTCCTGATGTAAATAACTCTACCGATTTTCATGTCAAAATCGGGGCCCGGATACCAACACAGTGACATGACGCACGCTCTGTCCGCCCGAGGTTGGATTTGTGGGTCGAGGTCTTGGAGTTGGGATAAGATCCCCTCTGAGAAATGCCTGTGACGGATTTATCAGCTTAACTTGTCTTTCCTCAAAGCGAAGTTGTCTTTGTGATAGCACTGGGCGACTATCGATTCTGTCTTTGTATAGCATGGGCCTTCACGACTGAAAGTCCGGTAACTGTCGATGTGTTGACCAAATTTGGTAAAAGCGTTGTTGTCAAGTCAAAAGCACGACTAAATTTAGAAAGACCAAGGCAAGGCTTTGTGCCGGGAGGTTATATAAGCCACTGCTTCTCTCTAGGCTTCACTCCTGTTTCAAGTTGTAAGACGAACGGTGAGTGCTCTGTCGAAGTTTGCTATCAAACTTTGAAATATTTAGAACTTAGGATTATTCTGTCTTAATGCAGATACAGTAGTAGCTTCATATGAACGTTTTTATTAAGCTGCGACTTTAGATGGGATCCTTTAACGATATCCTATTATGAGCACTAAAATGTGTCTCAATTTAACACATTATTTCTTCTCTTTTCAGTTTGAAAATGACGAAGGAATGCAACAAAAAATTACAAATTTTTAAGTGCAGTTGTGGCATGCCCTTCCGCGGTGTCCGTTTCAGGCGCCACGTCTTGGCGAGAGTGACGAAGGGTGAGATGAAGTATGATGATGTGTTGATGGTGATGTATTGTGTGTGGTGTGATGTTCGTTGTAGTGCGTATGATGTCGAGTTTGTGAAGGCTCATGCTAATTGTCCTCTGTGAGTGATTGGGAAGGAAATGATGAATCAAGTGTTGAGTGGTGAGCGGGGGAGCGCATTTGTTCAAGGCGAACCAGTGCGTTCCCCAGTCGTGAATGTCGATTTGGATAAGGATGATGAATTGGTGAGTAAAGTAAAGAGGAAGTTGATTGTCGAGTGTGATGATGATGATGATGAGGATATGGAGAGCGTTGTAATGAAGAAGGGGTGTGTTGAGAGTTTCAGTGATGATGATGAGCTTGAGCGAGCTGTCGCGTCGATTGAGCCACTGGCAAAGCTAAGGGCTCAATCGTCGCCGAGAGATGAGCGTGTGATGCCTAATTGTGTTGTGAGAGTGAGTCAGTCGAGTGTGCCGAGTAAAGTGGTGCTGACGAAGAATAATGCGCTGGCGTATGGGAATGTGAGGAATGAGTGTGACAGGTTGCAGGGAAGATTGAATGCTGCAAAGTGTACGTTGAAAAAAGTGACTGTGGAAAGGGATCGCTTGAAGAGAGAGTCGGAGGACTTTGCGAGTGTGAAGAGAGAGTTGTTTGAGGCGAGGCAGAAGTTGGTGAATGAGAGAAAGTTGAGGGAGACGCTTGAGTCGAAGTTGGAGAGTTGTGAGAAGTTGGTCTGTCGAGAGCGTGAGTTGAAGGAAGAGGCGATGGAACGAGTGAGAGTGTTGGAGCGTCAGTTGAGTGTGCAGTCAGAAGTGTCGCCTGAAACGGTAACCGCCCTTCACATTCCTGTGGTGGGTTATGTCCCGGAGCGGCCATTAATTTATGGAGATGTGACTCCAGATACAACTCAAGATTGTTTTAGCTGCACGGATGTCCGATATTATCACATCAAAATACATCACAAGGAGGACATCCGTGTAGATTATAGAAAGCCGCACAAATTTCGTAAGTATTATGACTGGAACATAACATTGTACCATCTTTCTCATTCTTACTTCTTTCATTGCAGGCCAACTGAAAAAGTCATAAACCCACCACATCCCACGTCCCGAGAACGCACCATGGGCTCTTTTAAGGGCCAACCTTCTAATGCAGCTAAAGCGGTTCCAAGCCCGCCACATATCTTTTTGGATATGGAATGCAGAGGGGAAGAATAAATGATGAGTGGAATGAAATGGGAGGCCACCCTTGCACCACATGCAACACAACAGACTTCTCTCTTCACTAGTGAACAAGCTCTTGTCAGTGTAATCAGAAACTAACATGTTGTACAAAGGTTTTACCGCAACAAAGGTTTATTTTTTCCTTACTTTGTGCAATCACTTTGGATGACCAGGATTTGATTTTACCGAATCCATGGCGAATGATGATGTGAGCATCATAACATTTAAAGTTATGGAAGATGACGGGGAGCGTTCGCTGTTTGAGCCTAAGTTTCATATTGCATTTACTGCATAAGGCAGACCTAAATTTACCACTGAGATGACAATGGTCCCTCACTTTCTTATGTTGCTGATCATCAAAGGATGAACAGCAGCGGGGACATTCCTTGGTCCTATCAAATTTGATTTTATCGGCTTCTGTGAAGCCGATGGGTTTTCTAGTCAGCTCCGTTTCATAGCGTTTATGAAAACGGGCTTTCCTATCTAAAAAGTTGAGGAAGTTTTCAACGCACTCCTCGCCTTGCCACACATGCATTTTATTTTGATTCCTATAATATGGATGCCAGACTTCATAACAGGCAATTGCTGCTGGCTCATGACTTAGGTCTTCTTGTTCAATATAACATTCAATGTCCGCATAGATGGTATATATGGGACTGAGCTCATTGCCGTTTTCCTCATACCTATAAAATTTATCTTTGGGCATGACTTTCATTTGAAGTTTACCCCGAGAGCACCACTCGTAATGCTGTTCAAAATGTGGTTTAGATGTGAAACGCCGTGTGCAGCGATCACAGTAATAAAAATTATCCGTATAGGTTGCTTGATGATGGTATAACTTTGAAATTTTAGGAATGCCACAATAATGCCATTCTGGGTGGTTGTCGCTATAGACTAGGAGGAGATTGACAACCCGGTCGAAGTTACTTTGGCGGTTGTTATACCTAACGCCCTTCAGACCTTTTTCCCGCAGATGGACGACGATCTTAATGTTATTGAGTTTTTCAAATTGGGCGATACCTTTAAAATCTAACGTGTTGACATCTAACCCGTCAAACTTAAGCTCATCCTCCCATTCACAATACTTGGTGATTCGTTCACGATTTATACCTATGTCATTATAGTGAAGAATGGAGAGGACGGCATACTTGAAACACTGGGACTGACACTCTACATTGACGACAGCCTTTTTGTCAGCCAGTGCTTTGGGGAGGGTGAAACAACCGCTCCCTTGTAAATTTTCTAAAAGATTGATTTTGATGTCTACTTTCTCTATCCCATCAAAGAGCAGACCACTGTCTCTTTCATTAAATTTATTTAAGTTGCTGACAGGATAGGTCGCATGTCTCTCTATCCACTCGTTTACATCACCTATGAGATCAGCAGCACAGGAGGCTATCCTAATGGTCACAGTGGACTCTACTTCTCCCGTGATACTCTTTACCTTATTGAAACGAGCAGTGAGATAGAACATGCCCTTAAGTAAAAATCTATCTAAACTCGCCAACATTTGATGAATTAAGCCTATATTATTCATCAAGAAAGGATGAATGTCTTGCACAGCTTCAGAGCTTTCTAACTCATAATCGCGAACGAGCCTCTCAAGGGAAAACTTGCTCAGCCTTAGAGTGACGTTGTTGTCAGTGTAAAGCTCAGTGGGATGAGTGTGACAGAGTGTGTGCGAAGAAAGAACAAACTCTGTAGGAAAGGTCTTCTGACACGAAGAACAGGAAAAGCCGACGTGCGATGAAGGATGCTTCCTACCTGATGACGTTGGTGGTTGCCTCACACTGCCATAGGAACCGCCTTCGATGTGGACTCGCAAGTTGGTGTTGTTGTAGAACGTGCGTCCACAACCTTCACACTTGTGTCGTTGAGGGATCGGTCGGCGCTTTCCTCCCCTGCAGGCATGGCCAGCGGTGTGACGTCTCACATTGTAGGCTGAAGCGAAGACCCTGTCACACCGCTGGCATCGAAAGTCCTCCTTCTCTTCGACTTCCATCTCCCTCTCCTCTCCCACTATCTCTAACTCCTCCTGATCCAACAGTCTCTTCACAGACTTGACGGAGAGGAGAGGGAGGTCGGCCGCTGCAGGTGGTGGTGGCGATGCAGGGATGATGATGGGACGGGAGGGAACGTCGCCGTCCAGGAGGTAGGCCGCCAAATCTGTTGAGAAAAATAGAAAAGAGATTAGTAATATGATCAACATTTCAAGCTTGAAGTCTTAGCCCCCTAATTCCCAATTACGGATACTTACCATCTAAAGACTGCAACTCCGGCAACACCGATGGGCGCGGAGGAGGCAGGAGAGGGACGCGAGCCGAGGGTAGAAGGGTCCTGGGCTTCGCTGTTGGAGGGACGTGGTGACGAGGAGCAGGGACTGGAACAGGGATTGGCGCAGGGAGCGGAGCAGGCGGCGGTGGAGGTTGGACAATGGCCGAGGTCGATGGATGATAGGGAGTTGTTTGGTTGGTAGTGGTGGTGGAGCGAGAAGGTAGGGCCGGAAATTCATCGTAGTATTTCCGCCTCGCGACTTCCTCCCACTTCTCCTGCCTTGCCAAATCTGTAGAGAGGAAAAAGAGATGAAATTAGAGGTTGCAGAGACAACAATGATAGAGAGTGAGCTATACGGATACAGAAGTGCTACAACATGACAGCATTAAACCATCAAGATACTTACACATTCCAAGTCGCTCGTAGGCTTGTCCGATTGCTTCTACAGGGACGGACTCCCCATTGACGAATGATTCTTGCACTGAAACGGAAGAAAAGAGGGTGGTGAGAGATTTCACCTAAACACATCACAATGAATTTTTCGAAATGTTAGTTTCGGTTTTGAAAATCACAGAGTAGGGAGAGGTTAGGGGTCTTGATTTTCATTGAAAAATAATAAGGACATGATTCCTACCCTCTTGATCTTATTTAGAGGCTTATGAAAATTAATTTTTACGTTCAACACACATACAAACCTAATGGTGGTAGTTAAAGAGTTTTATTAGCACAACCTGCACCTCATCCTTGCCCCATTACACAAAAACTTACATTGCTTAATCGTCTTCCTCTCCTTCTCAGCACAGACGCGATACTCTTCGATTTTCGTAAACTCCATTTTGGTCGATAAGGTTTAATTAGACTTTGTCAACGCAGATTTCTATCACTGAAAAGGAAAGATAAATGCGATATATTTGCCTAGTCAACGTTTATCATGGGAACAATCATTGAAGTAACATCTAATGAGTTACATTTCACTCTACTCCATATCATAAAGACTAACCTTTGTCGAATGGCTGAAGTACTCTGACCTGGCGAAAGAAAGCATCACGTTGAGTATGAAGTCGAACGCCCAACATGAGCAACGGCTCAGAGGTTTCGGTCTAACAAACGACGAACAACCCGTGGAACGCAATCCCTCTACGGCAGTACCCGCCGTCCCGAAGGAACGCTCGAGCAAAGGAGGTATTACAGCGATGATATGTTTTATGAGCAGAAGATATGATAGCAAGAGACTATTCAACTTGATAGCAAGTCAAAACAACCTGATAGCAGGAGCTCACCGACACTCAACTTGTGAAAGATAAATGTGAAGAACAGAGCTGATGCACTGTCTTTTTAAGATTTTCCTAAGCAGTGAATGGATGAGACCTCTCGTCCAATCACAGACGAGCTAGAGTTCCCGATGTGCACACGCACATTTGAAACGTGTTATTGAGACAAATTATTGAGACAATATTGAGACAAATATTAGGCAAATATGATGTTTAGCAATAGACTCAACCATGGCACCTGAAGTCAATACAATGAAACATGATGATTGCACGAATCGTTTTCATCAAGAGTGCTTCGGAGGCTTAATACAAGATTACATCCTTGAGTTTCAAAGGGAGGAGACAGAATTGGAAGCATGTTTAGACTACACACGAGAAATATTTACGGAGGTGATATCTTATTTCAAAGACAGTCTCATCAAGGCTCATTTAATTGCAAATGTCAATTACATTCATTTTCCACAAGGTGAAGAAGCGGAAAGTGTTGACTTTCAATTTCGTTCCTACGGACAAGAATATGTTACTGATGCTTCTGAGTTTTATACACGGCATCTGCGGAAAATTATTTCTCGGATGGATAACTTTCATGGTTACGGCAATCATTTGCTTCTGAATAAAATAAACCATATTGTCATTGCAATTAGTAAAGTGGGTTTCAATGATGTTAAATCAAAGACCAAATAAAGGAATTTTTTATGACACTTGTGTTGTGCTAAACTTTCTAATGCCGTTGTGAGTTCAGTCAGTCATAAAACTTCAATGATCAAACTATATTTTCACAAACGTGCGTCGCAGTAAAATTTTTTGACTACACTTTGCTTTTGCAAACCATGATACACTTTCTGACTAGACTTATGAATAAACCTTTGTTGCGGTAAAACCTTTGTACAACATGTTAGTTTCTGATTACACTGACAAGAGCTTGTTCACTAGCGAAGAGAGAAGTCTGTTGTGTTGCATGTGGTGCAAGGGTGGCCTCCCGTTTCATTCCACTCATCATTTATTCTTCCCCTCTGCATTCCATATCCAAAAAGATATGTGGCGGGCTTGGAACCGCTTTAGCTGCATTAGAAGGTTGGCCCTTAAAAGAGCCCATGGTGCGTTCTCGGGACGTGGGATGTGGTGGGTTTATGACTTTTTCAGTTGGCCTGCAATGAAAGAAGTAAGAATGAGAAAGATGGTACAATGTTATGTTCCAGTCATAATACTTACGAAATTTGTGTGGCTTTCTATAATCTACACGGATGTCCTCCTTGTGATGTATTTTGATGTGATAACATCGGACATCCGTGCAATTCGGACATCCAGTGCTATCACAAAGACAACGACGCTTTTACCAAATTTGGACAACACATCGACAGTTACCGGACTTTCAGTCGTGAAGGCCCATGCTATACAAAGACAGAATCGATAATCGCCCAGTGCTATCACAAAGACAACTTCGCTTTGAGGAAAGACAAGTTAAGCTGATAAATCCGTCACAGGCATTTCTCAGAGGGGATCTTATCCCAACTCCAAGACCTCGACCCACAAATCCAACCTCGGGCGGACAGAGCGTGCGTCATGTCACTGTGTTGGTATCCGGGCCCCGATTTTGACATGAAAATCGGTAGAGTTATTTACATCAGGAAACAAGTCTCGAGTCGAAGCTCGCCTCTGGCAACTTTGTAAATGTCTTAGTTGACTTCAGCAGGGTCGAAAACCCCAGAAAATCTCCAAAACTAGTGAATTTAAATTTTTCAACTTTTTAGCACTGCTTATGAAATTTTATAAGTAGTCTATCACTTAGGGCAGGTCAAGACCTATCGAACCTTTTTTGAATCAAGTCAAACGGACTTGTAGAAGCAAAGTTACAAGCCTTTAAAGTTTTGGAGTCTTTTATGGCCTGGAGACGAAGGCCATCTCCTGGCAAACCTCACCTAAGTCTGACGCCTTAGCTGATATCAGCAATGAAATTTTCTAAGTCGGTTTATTACAGAAACCCGGAATTTGGAATGTCCGAAGCTATCATCGGAGCTCAGAGAGACGACCTACCTTTGACAATCGCTCTCCTCTAAATGAAAAGTCTCTGTCGGTTCCCTGCTTATATAGTTTTGTGGCGATCAGCTGATGACGTAATACCCATCCTCCAAAAACTTTAAACCCGTCTATCTCCGGTTCTAGTGCTATGATTGACTACAAATTTTGAGTGTCACGTTTTCTCGCTCTCACCTTTCATTTAAGACATCCCTCGACCCTCTACGATGACCAGAAGCCGAGCTGAAAACTATGTCGTTTTTTCAAAAAGTTCCAAAATCTTGGAAAATGCGCAAAAACTCGATTTTTAACAGGCTCTCATTTAGAAGCGGGTCTGCCACGCACCTGAAAAGAGTGGATCCTAGAGAACGAAGCGCGGTTTTGCCCCTAAAAGAAACCCGAGCTCTTCATTCACTTCCAATCCTCCGCTATTCATCGTCAAAGTTGGCTAAAAAAGCGACATTTGACATTTGGACTTGAAAAAGTCCTAAGTATTTTCAACCACCGTAGTGAAAAATTTTCGAAAAAATTTTTTGTGCGAATTTCAACCTGAAACTTTGATAGAAGTTTGTTACACATGATTCTGAACAACTTTGGTCTTTTCGAACAATTTGGTCGGTTGAGTCGTTGGGGGACGGTTTTTCACCGAAACTTCACCGACCCAACTTTTGACGACAAACACGATGGGATGGGTCTCGGAGCTCAATTCCAACATTGGTAAAATTTTTTTTTCACGAAAAAACAGTATTTTCGACCATCGTAGTGAAAAATTTTCGAAATAAATTTTTGTGCGAATTTCAACCTGAAACTTTGATAGAAGTTTGTTTCACATGATTCTGAACAACTTTGGTCTTTTCGACCAACTTGGTCAGTTGAGTCGTCGGGAGGGAGGGAGCGTTTTTTTCATGAACATCGCAAACACTCCTCCTTCAACGGTTTCCTCCTCTTGGACCCATTCCTCCCAACACATCCTTGGCCATCTCCCTTCCTTCCAGG